>OZ026626.1:23623-356123 GCA_964020975.1 Hermodice carunculata | reverse complement strand
TATTGTATTTGTGTCTTTTTGCCCAAAACCACTTCCTAGTGGTCATTACCCTATTCCGCAGTCCAAACTCTTTACTCTCCATATGCTAACATGTCACAGCCTTACCTATACACATATGAAACAACTATTGTCCTCATGCAGATGTTCCTCTGAAGAATTTTGACATACACTGTATAAACTCAATTAAATTAAAGGGTCTTGAGCATGTTTTTACTCAGAGCATATGTTTCGGAGCCTGTACTCGTACATCTCTCTCTAAGGTGCGGCTCCTTGTCTAAGCTATATATTCAGGAAAGACAACCAACAAAATAATGAATAAATATGTACGTGGCAAATAATGAATTAGCTAAAAAAATCAAAATTTGCGTATAAATGCAGATCATCATTATGTTACAAGAATACCGGTCAAACAAAACATAATTACTAAATATGTTTAGTGCAGGTTTAGATAAGAAAAAAAATGACTGACCGAATACTGAATACTGAACCTATATGTACCTTTTCTAGCTGGATAGCTTATCCTAGTTAAACCACCTGCCAGTATATGACTGAAGAAGTAACAAACTGGGGCATTATATTCAGTCCCAGTGATTGTAAAATAAGTAGTTGCGGGTAAACTACCTGTACAAACCAACAGAAATCCAAACAAGTACTGCAATAATGGGCTTCCTGCACCAGAAATATAAAACAAACTCCATGATGACATATATATATTACAATTATTGAATTAAAACGAATATCTACTTCTAAAGTAAGCAATTACACCTCTCGACAGGCATTGCATGTGTTGCTCTTGCTTCTTCTTTCCTTTTCTTCGTCTTCTTTCTTCTTCCTCTGCAGGTGCATGGTTTGCAGACCTGCAGCACACTCACCTCTGTGGCGCAGGTTCCATTCACAGCTGGGGAATTAAGTAGAAGGAGTTCCTACTACTGTGACCTTGTGTGGTTTTTTATCCGAGTCCTTCGGTTTCCTCCACCAAACAAGTAGGTAGGGAAGTATACAGCGCCATCTTTGCCACGGAGAGTGATTAATAAAGGCTTGGCCAATCCATGTAAAAGATATTGGTCTATACTGTTTTATACATTTTCGTCCTCTTCCCCCTCCTTCCTCTTCTCCGCCTCTCTCCAGTCAGTAGTTAAAATTGTCTCTTCACGTTTGCTTTGAAAGCTGAAGCTTGGTGTTTTTAGTAATATTTGAATGTCTGCCTTTTGCTGTAGTTAACTTAGCTGTTATTGTTGGGTTTGAATTTATTAATCGGGGTATTGCTTTTCTTGTGTGTGTGTGTGTGTCTTGATAAAATCTGCATCAGAATTCCATTTATGTGACCTTGGTCTATTTTTCCAAGATCACAGGATACCATATTGTGTTCCAGTAATACTACAGGACTGAACAAAACTAAATGAAACTTTGTAAGATTATATACCGGGACAAGTCCTAAGCCAGGATTGTATCTAGATGATTTTGATGTTTTTCTCAGAGTCATGGGATAACTGATGTGAAAGCGGTTCCCACCCGATGATCATTGAAGAACTTTACATGTTTGGTTACACTTGGTAGGATTATGTATCTGCCTAAAAAATAGGTTTCAATTGTATCTTGAATACCTTGAACTATTATCCATATCAAAAGGTCACTTGATTGAATTTGGTTTCCCTTTGACAACTACCTACTTAGGTAACAAACTAGACAACAGGGGAAATGTTATGTATCTTGGTGAGAAATGTATCGTGCAATTTCTTATTTACATGTAGACATCTCTGTGAGTTTGGTTTTTGCGGAATTATATATTCAACCATCACTTTCAGAAGTAAAATATTCTACTGGGAAGCATTGATCTTTGCGTGCAAAATTATTAACTTCTACTTGTTGAACCAATTCATTTCAAACAGAGGAATGGCTTAAGGTAGCGGCGGGGATTGAGCTATAACGGCAAAATCGTGACCCGACAGAAAATGAGTTTTTTCCATTTCCGTAAAGTTTGGCACTTTAACTTTCTTGTCACCAAACATGAATACTAAAAAAGCAAAATTTATGTGATAAAAAAGGGAAAAAACATGACCATGTTTTAGCCGGCTGCAGCATAAGCATGTCTGTTTACAAATGTATGCTAATTAGTCCGCCAAAGTTTGGATAGCAGTCGGCTGCTTTCCACAATCCAGGACCGTAGCAACGACAAGCGACCAACTGTGACATTTTGAGGTGCGCTCCTACCAATTCTTGTATAAACTGCTTGACAAGATTAGGACAGATTAATGGGTTTGTTGTGGTGACCAAATGGCCATGTAGATAATTAAATCGATGGGCTCATGTTTTCCTTCTCAGTGTGATAAAAAAAATTAAAAAGGTAAGGGACGATAAAAGGTGACGATTGTCAAAACGGCACCTGACGATGGATGTGAGCCTCAGTGTGTTTTCAATGAAGGCGATTTCAACCTATGCGTAAATCGTTACTAAGAATCATGGCATTGTATACATCATAAAGGCTTACAACCCTTTCCACAGTCTTGCCCTATCCAAGACCAATTTGCTTTTAATGTTTACTGGCAAAAAATACGCATGACGATCGAGGAATCCTAACACTGGACCACTTGGCTATAAATATGCCGCAAACTATAAAAGCGGGGATTCGATTCAGCGTAAATAATTATATCTGCCTTCAATAATTATATGTCCCTTTACCTGAATGTGAAACAGTGAATAGCATTAAATGTTAACCTTGAAGTAAATTTATATGAAGCACACGCCTCCACTAAAACTGGTATCGTCTGTAGCGCTGTCCCATTTTGTGGAACTGGAAGACTGGCACATTGCACATGCACGGACTTGCCCACTTCATACGGGCGTGTTTCGAAGTACACTGAGCGAGGGGACAGAAAAAAAAGCTTTAAAAATTTGACCATCAGGGGGATAAAATAATCAGATTACTGTTAAATGACTGCGAAAAGCGACTCTGCACTCTGCTTTTAGCTGGTTGATCGGTCACATAAAAGTATTTTGTCTCACTGTGCGCGGCATGCTCCGATACCACTCGCCCGCACCCACCCATCAGGAAGTTTCGGTTTTGTGTCTCGATCAGTTTATTGCAGTTCAAGGGTGAACCAACTATCTTTCAGTGGGCTAGTTATCTCCACAAAATAAAAAATATGTTACATGAGTGGCAAGGTTTCGAATGGCAATACGCGAGAAAAACGTGGCAAAGTGAATGGCATTCTTTATCACAAGGAAGGCGCTAATAAGTGGAGGAACCAATGAAATAGGCTTGGCGTATTCTATTGTGCTCCCGGCAAGAACAAAATCAACAAAACAAAACAAAACAAAACAAAAAAAAGCGCACAAGCCAAGGCCACGAAGAACACACTGCCTCACGATGCCCATCCCTTTCTCAATTTTGTGGGAATTGGAAACTTTCTTTACTGCCAGACAGACCCGCTCTGCGTAATTGTTAAATTGCGCTTGAAGTGCATGTCGCCAGGCAAGCAAACACAGTCCGTCTTAGCAGGCAAGAAAGTTTTACCCTTGCGCACGAAGGGTAGCGTCATCACCTTACATCTGAGCGTGGTCTGGTGCATTATAACTAATATTGATCTATGTAACCGTCAGGGTCTGATCAAAGACTACTTCAGCAAATCAATGGATTAGGTTTTTCAATCTAGCAATACAGTTTCATCACCAATACAACGTTGAAACTAGTTGATTCTCAACACATATGAAACATTCGCTTTGTTTTTTTTTTTTTTGTTTTTTTTTGGTTTTTTTTTTTTTTTTTTTTGTTTTTTTTTTTTTTTTTGGTTTTTTTTTTT
The DNA here is from genome assembly GCA_964020975.1 of Hermodice carunculata. Classification (NCBI taxonomy): domain Eukaryota; kingdom Metazoa; phylum Annelida; class Polychaeta; order Eunicida; family Amphinomidae; genus Hermodice; species Hermodice carunculata. The sequence continues at coordinate 352,323 of OZ026626.1, read as the reverse complement.
TTGTTTTTTTTTTTTTTGATTTTTTTTTGTTTTGTTTCTTCTTTGAAGTATAATTTATCCTGGGAGTGTTTGTTTATCAGTAACAGGACTATTGTCTTAAATGTTACGTCACGATCATGACCGCCTATCTAGCATTTATAAGCTACATTGAAGTCGGTGACTGTGCTGAAGTCCGATTTACCCTCGGACTCAGTCCTATCCATATTCCTGGTCGTCAACACTTTTTTTCACATTGTCATCCATCTGCTTCCTTTTCTTCCGTGATCGTGGCATGTCGATTTTTCCAACTTTCTTTTCGGTAAGGTCGCAAGTAGTCCAAGACACTGAATGGCGAATGTCCCATCCATGCCGTTAATAAAGCCATGTTGTTCTTTGATCCAAGGTGATGAGAAGTGAGTGAGCAACTTCTGCCTACCGGGCTCCTTCTGAGTAGAGCAAGCTGTGAAACTGCAACCCGTTTGTTCAAGCGGCGCCATATGCAAACAATGTTGCTAGGGTCAAGGTGATGGCACCTTCGGGTCACGTGGCTAATCCGCTTTCGAATCCTCCTTTGAAGCTGTCCCATTCACGTGGAAACCCGAGTGACAAGCTTTCAAGTGTGGCTGCATTTGATGTCATTCGGGTAAAAAACTGCTTTTTTAAGCCAATAAACATCATTGTATGTTGGAAACTACACATCAAAGATGTTGATTGACATTTCTTCGAAGTACTGAGACCAAAACGGGCCGAATTTGGAAAGCTGTATTGTCATTATGGCCAACAATGTGCGAAAAAAGGGCCTCAAATCTTTCAACGGCGATTTCTCGGAATGAAATTTTCTGCTTATGAATCAATTTTGTGGACAGCGTCAATAAAAAGCTAATTGATCGATCTGCTTCAAATAATCGTCTTTTGAAAGATAAATATATTATCTGGGAACCGTTTTCTTTGTTTTTCCGTCAGATGTCCCCTTCCGAGACTTTTGTAGCCCACAAAATGAAGTAACTGCTGAAGTTTAAAATGATGATCAAAGAATTCGATAATTCTGTTATTATGTATTTTATTTGTAAACAAAAAATACGGTTCCTGCATATTGGTCTATACTTTAATTTTACATAGGTAATACACTTTTGCATCGATTATTTTTAAAGAAATGCTGACAAAATGTCAAATCTGATACCCTCTTGTAAACGGGCGTATAAAACCCTTGAAAATTATCGTATCGATATGAATCTTCTTTCTAACAAATCTAGATGTCTGAACAATTAATAAAATGTATGGTTTTGTGGGTGAAATGTGAAACATAGTTCATCTATGCAACGTCAAAGTCGCCGGACCGCTGCGCGAGGCTCAATCCCCGCCGCTACCTTAAGCATTATTTTTAAAATCGAATATCTGCTTTTCATAGGATGTTACTAAGTGCTTGTACTGAGTATAGTGTGTTTGCAAAACGTTTCACTTGATTTGTGTTAAAAGGTTTTTGCTTAAAAATATTTTGAGAAACATTGCCACTGTTTGATACCTGTATTATGCATTAAAGCCTATCAGGTGTAGTGAAATGTGTTGTGTCAGACTTCTCCATCCATTATTCCTGATATTTCTTATCATTGTAGTTTTTTCCATTTGTTTTTTATCCTTGGTAGTTTGGAAGAGGTTTAACTCTATGACCTGTCAGTCATATAAATTTATGTGACTGACAGGTCATAGAGTTAAAAGTTATGTATATAAGTTAGACAGGTTAGCTTATGGAGAGTAAAGAGTTCGGACTGCGGAATAGAATAATGACTACTAGGAAGTGGGTATGGACAAAAAGACACAAATACAACAATAGGATATGTAGTTTTCCATTAAGCGTGATGATTCATCGTCATTCCACCATTGGATTTTTCGAATTCCTCAAAACCATCACGCAAAAAATCTTTAACCTTAGTGTAAGGCAACCTTCGGTAGAACTTGTTCCAAGCATCAGGGTCTGGTCATTTTTGCTTTAACATGAACTTTTTGCTTGGACTTTAGGGTGTCATGAAAGAAATCTAAAATTCTTCAGTCAATACTTGCAAAATTGCATCGCACATGTCTGCCTTTTGGTACTTGTGACTTCTCTGAAAGCACTACTTGGTTTATGCTGAACTGCATGGAAGTGTATATTGTTGAAAGGTGAATCAAATGTGTTCTACCACGGGTGTTGCTGAGGATCCCTAATTGTTGATAAAATTTCATTTTGGGTACACATGAAATAAAACATATATTCTTATCATCTTATCATGATAGTCAAAACAGGTTTCAATGGAAATCATATTTTTAACTTCTAGAAAACTGTCAGACAGCTTGCCTTCGAATTTGGTTTGTGTGTTCTTCGACTCTCTCCTCGATTTGCTTAAACAACCATGCTCCAGTGATTTTTATATTTCTTTCAATATGTTCAATTTTTAGCATCATGATAAAAAAATAACAGAAATTGCTTGAACAAGTGCTATTTACGTGCAAAGGAATATTTCTGGACACCACTAGATTCATAGAGACTGCTGGACCTTGGTAGCTTTTCTCTAAGACCAGTTCGTAAATTGCTGTGAAGCTAAGAGGAAGTGTAGCATGTGGAGGGGTCAAACAAACTATTCATCTGATTAACAATTGATTTGCAATTCAGTTACTTATTGCGTAATTTATTCATTCCGGTTCATCACTACTAATTCAAAATGAATTGCAAATATAATTCGCATTTTTGGCTTCCCGCAAACCGACTGGCATATATACCCACAGAACCTATGGGGCTTCCCTTGGAGGTCTTTATTTTGAACTTGGGTGAAAATGAATGAATAACCTGAAAGATTAGATTAAAGCATTGTTTTTGCTCGCCCATGTCCATGGTTATTATGTGCAAATAGTGGGAGAGTATGTATTGAGTTGTTATGATGTGAATTTTAGACCATATTGAGAAGCGAATAGTAGAATATTATCATATTGACTCAAATCTGGATATTGTTGGTCTGAAGCCCATGGATACTAACCATTAAAGTCACAATTGTTATTTTTGGACGTTATTTTGATGTACAGTGACACAACAAGGGCCAGTTGAAACATTATATTTTTTTTTAAATGAGTCCCCTCACTTTTCGTCAAAACGATGACACCAGAACTGTGTGGAGGAACCATTTGCTAATGCTTGGCACTTAGGTCTAGGGCCACTTCAATCTGTTAATCAAATTAGCTGAGCACAAGACAGTTAATGTCTTCTAGCTTTAAGTATCAATTCTTTGGGCACGTGTTTGTTGGTTGGTTAAACTTGATCATGTCAAATTTGATTAAAAAGAAAATGGCTTACTATGTCGACACACTGATTATCAATAATATCAAGTCCAATAAATAATCATATTAAAGAATGAAACTTGTGCAAAAAAAATCGCAGGCATTTAAATCTAACGAGAGTTATGTACTTTATTCCATTTTTTTCAGGTTGGGTTACTCTGTCCTGGTTCACAGTTTTGGTCTGCCAGTTGCCCCCTTTTGCACTTCCCATGAGTACTCCAGCTTTCTTCTATCTCATATCGTCTGTATTCTATTAAGGACTGGTGACTTATTGGTAGTCTTCTCAGCAGAATGTGAGACACATACGCTATTCTTGCTATACCCTTAGATTAGCTTTCTCTGAAAAACAAACTTGGCTTAGGAGAATTCATGGGAAATTAAAGTGTATTTATCATGTTAATATTTTTTTTCTTACAAATATGTGGCCACGGTGCCGGAACCGCCTATTTGTCTCTAACTTCTTACGTCCAGTAATATAATTATCAGTTCTTTTTGTTTAGCTATTAACCTTGTTGCATTTGTTTATGAATACTCAAGCTGGTTACAGAGACATATGTTATACCATTGAGTGGGACTACCTCGCAAAATTATGATTATAAAAATTATAGATATAAGCTACCTGGGGAAACAACCTTTCAAAACATTGCTGGTAACTCTGTACCAGTATCTTCGGACATGTCTCTAGGCAAACATCTCGCTAGCACTAGACTAACTAGGCCAGTAACTGAAATGTATGCAAAAAAATCAGCAATGGCACCAAGTCATGAAAACACTCGAGATTAAAAAAATGATCTGGATGTCACCATTTCGAACAGCCTGTACTGATGAATTTAGTCTAAAGTAAATGTATGTCACCATCTTGCAGTATTAACCATTATAATACTTTACTTTTAAATTTAGTCCAAAGTAACTGAATGTGCTTTAACAGTAAATATGTATGCTAGAGCTAGCATCATCTATACACACACACACACATACACACACACACACACACATTTAGACTTGCAGGGGTTAAAATTATGCATATTTGAGATATAGTACTAATTATTGAATTAGAGCATAACGCAGGGAGGCATTCTAGAGATATTATGGTAACAAGCCGTAAGGAACATATAATTCAGCTACTATTTACTCAAATTAGGTCATGGTAATACCAAAATCTAATCAGGTCATCTTGGCATGCTAGATAACCATACTACAAAATATGAGCAAAATACATTGAAATATTCTGGAGATACTGCGGTAACAAGCCCTAACAAGCATGTAAATGCTTGCAGTAACAAGCCCAAATAAGGATAAGCACATGCCCAAGTTTGAGAAAAAAAATACATTAAGGCATTCTGTAAATATCACGGTAACAACAATGTGCACTTCCGGATGGACGGAAATCCGGACGGACATGCAGACGGGCATCATGAAGGACATCAGAATGGACATCCGTACATACATCCGGACATCCGAAAAAGCATAAAGGGTTCCCCACTCAAAAACATTTGTGCAAAAGACGACATGCACCAACATCGACCCTTTCAGTGCTCTCACCACACAAACAGCAACCTTTATTAGGTAAAGTACTAGTTCACGTTCGTAACTGAACAGGGACTCAAATAAAAAGCAGATGAAGGAATAATAAAGCACACGTTTTCTTGATCGGGAAGACGCATAACTGGATATAGAAGACTAACTTCAAATAACCTGTACAATTAACGTTCCAAGAAGTGCTCAGAAAATTTAAGATGTTGATGCTGAAACACAGTTTATTGGCTATTCGAGAAAAAAAAACTATGCAATACAAGGTTAAACAGCAAAAACAGGGTATGATGTATAAAGCGAAAGACAAAACAAAGCAGATAATATAGAAAAAAAGACAAACAAAGCTGAATAATGTGCATGAACAAGATAAACATACGTTTTCAAAGGCATTCAAAAAAGCCAGACAGGCAGGGTATGAGTGTGGATGCATACCTTTGAACTGTGCTTGACAATTGCATTTCTTTTTATAACTGCTAATGATTTAACATTAAGAGATGCAGACATGTTTGATAGAGCTTTCATATTGATACATGTATGGGAGCAAGATCCTTAGTGAAATATGTTACCCAAGATCACATTAGTTCCATTAGTACTGTTCGCTGTTAAATTGTTTAATGTTCATAGGTTCTTCGCGTAATCCAGGAATCACCAGGATCATACAGCACAATTTAATGGATCCGTTTTTGTATGCTTGCCTATGAGTATCCAGATATTTATTTAATAAAAATCTACTCAATGTGACAGAAGTTACAATAAATCAAGTTTGCTAGAAGTGCATTATAACTGTATTGAAAACATAAACATACACATACACGTTTTGAGTATATCATCATTTCTTTGATTAGGGTTAAATTTTGTCAAAAATATTGACTATTGCCATTGTGTCATATTCAACAAGATTGCAACACAGTGCTTCATACAGTGTACATTAGTTTGATCATGTTATTGGTTGTGTTGTTTGTTAAAAACTTAAACAGTCGAGACACTCCTGTTAAGAAGTCAAAGGATCTTCTAATCCTGGCATGTTAAGTTCTGTTGCAATGGGAACAGTGATAGTTGTTTCAGTTGGGAAAAATATACTAGAACCGACCATTAGAATCCTCCGTTGTCAGTGACCACCTGTTCAAAACAATCATTTTGTCCATGAACACACGTCTTTATGATGTTGAGAGCACTACTGTGAGCGACCACCAGCAAAACACAACCAGCAACCAAGGAACTTTGGCATAAAACACCCTTAATGACCACTTTTCTGTTTCCCCCCATTGTATGCAACCAACTCTTGTTTGTGTGTTTATTTGCGACTACTTCACAAGAATTATGATGTAGATTAATTTCAAAATACATAGATACCCCTTGGTGTTCATTTGTTCAATAGGTGCTGCTGTGATTTCACTGTTATGTTTATATATATATATATATATATATATATATATATATATATATATATATATATAAACTTATATTTGGGGGGAATCAGAATAACCAGCTTTCATGGTAAAACATTTACTTCACTAATTGCACTCATATGTAGACTTAGACGGGACAGATCTACTATATCTCGTAGAAACACGTGTTCCTCAGGGGTCAATTGTTGAACCACTTCTCTTTACAATTTGTATAAATGGTAAATTTGGTCAATATAACATTACTTTTTCACATCAACATATACACAGATAACACAAATTTACAAAGTACATTGGAATATTCAAACACAACACCTGAAATCAATAATGCAAGCGGATCAGCTTTTATTAATCTGGAGTTACAGAAGATACATAATTGGCCTGTGTCAAAAATAGTGATTTAATATAAACAAAAATGATTAATGCTTTTTCATAAAACAGCTAAAAAACAGTTGATAAAATACGTACTATCATGATATGCAATAGAGTAATAGAGAACGCTAGTTCTTCATTTTTTGCAGTTTTTTCGTTAGAAACTAATACAGCATGTAGGCCACATATGGTTGAAATTTCAAAAAGATTATCCAGCACAATAGGTCTTTAAAAAAAATTTAAAAGATTCCTGTGTTCTGAAATCCTAGCAGTAGTGTATAAGTCAATAATTTTATGTCATTTTATTTCTTCTTTTTCTTGCAGGTGGATGTCAGGCTGTGCAATTACTGAAACTATAGGAGTGACGAGTAATATCGAGTACTATGTCCACTCAGAAACTCTATTTGAAAATTACATTTGATGAAATCAGAAGATATTTTCAAACAACACGCTTAACAATATAACTTCAAATATAAAACGAGTATTTTCCTGTATATCTCCATTCTATTAATCTCAGCCAAGTATCTAAACACTTTACAGATATGACACCAGTAATTGCCATCGCTTATATGCAAATTTCGAAACTATGTCGCTAAACGTCTAGATGCGACTGAAGAATGTAAAGTAAGTAAAATAAATAAACATAGTTATAAGGGTTTTTTGAGTATGTCAGGATTTGGTACATCAGTCAATATAAATTACAGTGCATTATTATGAATATTTCTGACAAGTATTCCAGATAGTCGAATCTATTATTGCTATTTATTTATATAACTGGCACATTGTGCCAAACAGTATTTCAAAAGCTAAAAAGGAGCTCTGGGCTCTTCGACATTGACTTTTGTATGTAGTGAGTAATCTCTTCTTTTCATGTTTTATCTATAATTGCTATATATTTATATAACTGGTGCATTATGCCATATAGTATTCCAATAGCTTCAAAGAAGATCTTAGCTCTTCAACATTGACTTTGTATATGGTAATTAATCTCTTCTTTTCCAAGGTGACACCAATGATAGCGATAGTTATCTCTGCCTTAATGGGTTGTCTCTTGACAGCATCTGTACTTCCCTAATCACAGTCATCAATTGGTGTCAAATAAAACCACCTGAGTGAGTGTTTGAGTTTGAGTCCTACTGGCCCTTTTGTTGTACACCTTGATGCGTTCGACATGATGGCTACACTGAATGTCATTTGGCCCAAGGCGGATTCCATGTTTTCTTTACAAAACCAAACTTCTTCTCGTCGGCATCCTCACTATCATGAGACTCCTGTATACCAAGAAAAAGCAAACTCCACCTTGGCAAATACGTTTCGAGAGGAAACCATTGCAGTCTCTTTTAGACTTCCGTGATATTTTCTTCAGCTCTGTATGCTTCTCACTTGGATCTTTCAGCGCAATAATGACGTTTTTCACACAATTTTCCAGTGCGTCAAATCTCTTTGCTACTTTTCTAACTTTCCTGCATTGCACTCGACTCACTCGACTAAATTTTTCCGGTAGGCACTTTCATGCCTCTCTTAATTCAGCCTTAATAGCTGACTCAATAACAGTGGTAAGAGTCCGTAAAAACTGTTTCCAACATAACACTTCATCAAGGGCTTTGTTTTCGTCACCCTAATTCAGCTAAACAATGGGGACAGACGGCCAAGACGGCTCCTGCCTTCTCTTTTGTTCATGTCCTTTACTCATTCGTAATAGGGATTCACTTTTATCCCCATCGATATTATCGCCTTTACTGGCACTTGAAACTGAGTTCTCCACACCAACTGACCATCATTATAGACGACCGCTAATGACCTTTTGACAAAACCAGATGGATCAGATCAATCCTTGGTTACTTTGAAAATGCATGGTCTTCCAACATACGTCAGGGTCAAGAAGTACCTGTGCTCTCAGGGTTGTATCTAGGAAAACGCATGAATTAAAGTCGACTCTGATAATTTGGAATCAACCTAAACATATTTGTAATCATTGACTTGAACTTACATATGTTACAGTCCATTAGAGTGACGGTACATATCCAGAACGCATGGTAATTAGTGTTTTTCCGTGAATCCCGAAAAGATGTTTGTCCACCATTATTTTTGACATCACTAGTTCTAATCAGGATCTTTCTCGGATATACTTGTTCTGGTGTAGTTCAACCTATGAGGATCCAGGATGGTCCATGGTTGAAGTTATATTATTCTTGATGAAAAGAAATGACTGTTAAGTGGAAATGAAAATACGAAATGAACTTGGAGGACACATTTTGAAAATAGTTCATAATAATCAGGCTGAACGCTTATATACCAGGTATCCCTTGTTAAAGATAAAAAAAAACTTTTGTGCGTTAGGACAATTATTTCTTTCCTGGTTCAAAGGTATTTCTTAAGTGAACAGAAGACACGCATTGCTCTACGTAACGCAAATTAAAGGGTTCAAAACATGCATTATGATTTCCTGGTAATCATCTGTTTGTAAGTTCATTTGGTTGTTCAGCCTTGAATTTTCAATCGAATGCAACAATACTTATAAATAAGGTATACGTTAAGACAAAGACAGTGACTACATTAAGTATGTTTTTTTCTGTTTATTCATTCATTTATTAATTAATTAAATTATTTATTTATTTATTTATTTATTTATTTATTTATTTATTTATTTATTTATTTATTTATGTATGTATGTATGTATGTATTTATTATTACTATTATTATTATTATTATTGTTATTATTATTATTATTATTATTATTATTATTATTATTATTATTATTATTATGTTCTATTTTCCTGTTTTTAGATCATCACAGAAGATATGGTTCCATCAATCCTATCTGTAGGACAGTTAATGACAAAAATATTCGATATATATATATATATATATATATATATATATATATCGAATATTATTGTCATAAACTGTCCTGCAAGTGAGTATTGCAATACACATTGTTCATTTTTTATTTATATAACTTGGTACCCAGGTACATAAATTATCTGATAGGCTTGGTCCACACTAGTAAGATTCTAAATGGTTCCTTTCATTATGATGCGCAAAGGATCCTAAAAACTCAGCCAAAGTTGAATCAGGTTCGTACATTTAATGAAACAATTTAATATTGGACCTATTTGATTAAATAAAACTTCATGTCTTGGTCAGAGTCTGTAATTCGACAGCGGAAAAAAATTGCAGCATGTGAGTTACAATCAAGCAACAATTGTTCTCTGGCCTAAGAAATATAAACAGGACTTTTAGATCACAGATATGACCCTCCAGGCCGCAAAAGTGATCTGCATATATATTTCATTCAGAACGCAATATCAGAGTATGAGGATATATATATATATATATATATATATATATATATATATATATATATATATATATATATATATATATATATATATATATATATATATATATATATATATATATATATATACATATATATATATATTTGTTTGTCTATTATCTATCTATCTTTTTATATCTGTCTATCTAAATAATAATGTACAGTATGCAGTTACTTATATCCATAAGTTCATGATAACTCTTGATTATTCTCTCACTATCCTCTCCTTCGTGTTGTCATAGGAATAAGCTATTTTATTAATTGCAGATTTTATTTCGTTTTAAAGACAATACATGAGTCACCTATTCGTCCACAATAATATTTCGTTATGTTTGAAGTGTCGTACATAATGTATATCTTAACGGTAAAGAAGAGAGGAATCAAGCATATTCAGAGAAACCAAAATGTTATTTATACACATAAATGCTCACCTTCTTTATGTAAACAATTCCCATGACAAGCCAGATTGTGCATCCCAAATAGCAGCAGGACATCAGCCATATAAGGGAAGCACTCCTCCAGTAACATTCACCTGAAACAATGACGAATTCCTTGAGCAGAAGTCTTCCCTCAAGCTACTTTTTACGTGGTATACGAGCAATTAAAGTAATATTTACAGGTAATTGTCCTTTTGTCAAAAGATGTTCCCCAAATCGATAAACTCTCTCAACTCTGCCACGCTCTATCCATACTAGTAAGAATTATATAACTATAGTATATTTAGCGACCATACAACATTATTTGGATTGCGTACACAATGTATGCGGTAATAGTTCATGTTATTGATTATCCTCTAAAAACCAATATTTACCGTACAACAATGATATATAGAACACCAGGAGGTATTCACATTTAGCTGTATACAGTGAAGACATACTCTGGTCCTTCGTGTTGCTATGCAACAAATATCTGTCTCTGCCAAGATGAGGGTGCTTGTACCAGTTATGTTACTTAACCATCCGCAAAACCCTTTTTCTAGCAAACAAATAATACGTTTTGAGTATGTTTACGTCTAATATATCTAATAGCTTAGTGACAAAAAGCAAAGGCAAACATTACTTGCATACTGTCTTACCCAACTCGCATTCTTTAAGTGACCTGGGAAAAAAGCGACGACTAACATGTCAATCAAAAAGGGAAAAAAAACTGACTGCGAACATACAACTGTTGTTCTGTACATCCTCTGTCTATGTCAATCTATATTTGTGTCGATGAAATGTTCATAGAAAGTGAACTTCTTCACTTTTATTGAAACAAATAGTAACTGGCCATTAGCTTTGCATTTACCTGATTTGTGAATGTTCCACATTGAACCCCCTAGAAGCACAATAGCCATTACGAGGTGACATGCAGAAACCACTTTCCGCTCTGCGAGCGGAAATCCGATCGTATGTGTATGTTCTGAAATAATGGGACCCGATGTATTTTCATTGCAACCATTACAAAACTAACAAACATTTACTGTCTATTGTGACGGAATATTATGATCATAAAAAAAATAGTAACTTCCTTCCCAGCATCTGGGGAATAAGCAGCGTCAATTATTTCACTTTTTCTAAGTCTGGTTTCGCTTGCAACCAAACAATGTCTCAACGAAATACACTGAGCGTTAACTAACACATGCCTGCATACGTCTCAGTTGTGCGAAGGTTCCTTTTCATTTAAAAATGACCAGGGTTACATGAGCCAGTTGATCAAATGTGCTTAATGAGAACCTAATAAGTTTTTGTCTAATATGATTCGACAAAACAAGTTTGTTAACCTTAAAACGTGTGCAAACTACTGCCAAACATACATTGTGTATATCAAACATAACATTGCTTGGCGTTTAAAAGACTTGGTAGACCATGTTTGTAATAGGTAGTGTTTCACACTTCTATTTTGTTTTTTGTTTGTTTTTTTGTTTTTTTTGTTTTTTGTCTTTTAGACAAGTATGTATGTATGTATGTATGTATGTATGTATGTATGTATGTATGTATGTATGTATGTATGTATGTATGCATGCATGCATCTGTCAAGTTTCATTATCCTTCCACGCATGCATGCAAGGATAAATGGAACCTGAGAGATTACCTTTTATAGAGCTTTTAGCCTCGTACTGTTTTATACTGCACAGCAAACAAGATTTATATTTCTAACCGTGCCTTTTATAGATTAGAAAACTTGAGCTGAGCGTTATCTGATCTGAGCTAAGCTGCACAGAGTTAAGCTGATTCATCTGATAAATGAGAATCACTGAGCCTAAAATACAACAAAGTGAGCCGTGTTTACCGATACGTGCATTTTTTACCTGACACATGTGGTCATTTCAGGAACCAAAAGACAAAAACTTTCCTTAATATAACATGGATATTGGTCCTTATGCATGCGTTTGTGAAATGTCATGAAAACAAAATCAAAGCACTGCGGGTATCACTGCAGCCCAGAGATATACAGCTTGTGGACATGACATTCTAACCATACGTTGGTAATGACAGTGTTACTATAAGGTACCTCTGTTGAGCGTACTATATGTCTTTCTGGGGTTACATGACATACGTTTAAAGCACAAGGAGATCATAACCGAGAGAGGAATAGCACATGGATATATCACTTGACTTAGATGGCTGAATAATGACATATTTATAAGTTGGAGCAAGTATTTAAGTGATCATTTAGGCCTCTGTGACGTTTTCTAAAACGAAGTCAGAATAGTTACAGCTGGCAGGGGAATATTTCACATTGGTATAGTAATGACTATCAATTTGTAAAAATATTAAATGTAGCCCAAACTAATAACTAATTCAAAATACCGAAATAACGGCACAACTTAAAAGAAATCACTGAGATGTCTGTGGAAGTATCGAGATATGCATCTGTTGAAAAGAAATGGAATTGGTTGAAATAAATGTGTTCCTGTACGATACTACAGCAGTTGGCCAAGTGATATACAGTGGAATGTAGTGTACCAATCCAATCAGTAAATTCACCGTAGCATGGTTTGGGGGAAAACTAAACGTATATTTCTGTACCTGTGCTAACATTCAAATCAAAATTGGAAATTAACTTAAATCTAAAATTTTGCAATACAAGTTACATTGAGCAAAACTATTATTGCCGGGGTCAGACTTCTGATGTAATAAAGGTAGTACCTATGTCTTTAGCCGATGAATCTCTCACTATAGCACCAGTTTCATCATTGTCATTATTAGGTCTTGTCTGTTGTAGCGCAATATGTTCCTCGCTTTGGCCTTTTGTTTCTAATATTTTGCGATTGTGGTCAATTATTGGCGGCGAATTCCCCCAGGGCAATCGAAGAAAAATTAACGCCGGTCCGAAAACATGCAAAACAATCCTGCTGGCCAAATCTTAAAAAGACAAGCAGCGATATAGTATTTCGTTGGTAGCGATACCCATCATTAAGTGTCTTCACCACAGGAAGCAAGGCTGGAAACGATTATAACTTAATAGACATAACCACGTGCTCTAGGTATAGAGGTGTCATAATAGAACCCGATAAAATATTGTTAAGTATTTCCACCATAGGAAGCAAAACTGGAAACGATTATTTAAAGTTAAAAGACATAACCACTTGTTTCAAGCAAAGAGGTTTCATAATAGAACTCGATAAAATATCAATACATTTTAATACAACATGCAATATTTATGTTTAGCATGCACAGCATTCTCAATTGCGTTCATACAGTATTGCATACAAACATTTAACATCTACATGCCACAAAATGTGGCTTCAAATTATGTGGATGAACAACATTGTCAATTAAAACAGGTAGAAATGAGTTGTTCTTGATCTGATTAAGCATTACTGGACAGTAGAAAGAAACAATTGACCATAATTCCAGCAATACACCACAGGTTTGGCTGTGCCAATTGTATATTTACCAAGTGTGGGCCTCTTGTGATCCCGGGGAAGGTTCCGTTGCATTTTATCTTTCTGACAAAACATTAAAAACACCAAACATGCTGTGTCAATCAGTATGTTAATGCCAAAATATGTCGATATAACTGCTGTGGAAATGATTTTCGTGGTGCCTTCATCGAGCCGTCCTAAAAGAAGAAATTAATATGTAAGACACATAAATAATGCGACGGTAAGACAATTGATCTTATCGCCTTTTATGCATTCAATTCCGGTTTGTTTTTGCTTAAAGTACCGCAATTTAATTAGATATTATTCGAGATGTAATTTTGCCTGAAACAAAAACAGATGTGCATGCATGCGACACGTCCAGTGGAGGTACACCTACATTAAATGGATGACGAACAATGGGTACCTAATAGCACATGAGGGTGCCTGAGCTGTGGCGGGAATTCAACAGAAACACCATCAAGACAGAGCCAGCACCGACTGAAAACTATTCACCTTGTGGGACCCAGCAATAACCATATCTTCCCTTCCATACATGAGCTTGATATTGTCCGATATGTGGCCCCTAGCCCTCCACATTTGCATAAATGAATTACAAAAGGTTAAACCGAAATATGATATTAATATCGGAAAATCACCAGCTTTTCCTTATTCATTCCACTTACCGTCAGTGAAAAATGGGCAGACTTCGAATATATAAATGATTGCAAGCAGGTCAAACAATATGTTGCCTAACATGTTCACTTCACAGATAGAGACCATAAAGAGATGCTCCCTTACTTGGGCTTCATTCGCGAAGTTATGTCGACCTGTTAAACAGTGAAACATTGTGATGTCATGGTGACTGGTAAAGATGACTCAACTTTGAGCATGCAAGTTACGTGACTTATCATTATAGACCAATTGCAATTAAAAAGCATGGCATACAGTATCGCGCGTTGTTTAGTTAATAATAATAATAATAATAATAATAATAATAATAATAATAATAATAATAATAATAATAATAATAATAATAATAACGACAACTATAACCACGATAATCATAATTATTATTATGATATGCTATTGCTGATACTACTACCCCTACTGCCACTACTACTACTACAACTACTGCTACTAATATTAAAAATAACTATTTTAATAATAATAATAATAATAATAATAATAATAATAATCATCATCATCATAATAATAATTCCGAAGGAGTACATTAAAATAGAAAAAAAAAACATTAGCATTAGGCACTATTTTTGGACGATGATTAAAAGTTAAGGATGAAAAAAAAAAGAAAAAAGTTTACAACAGCCAGGGTAGATACTTCCAAAACTTAGCCCCTAGGTACCTCAAAGTAATGATCCTTCGATGTTTAGCGATGTTTATAAACGCTTTTAAATGTACACACACGCTAATGCATGTGCATTGCCTACATGACACACAAAGCCCAACCAAGATGTGGATAGCATTGAAGCAGCCTTGCATTTAGAACCACAGCAGAGAAAACGAATAAGTAATGACCTAAAAGACGACCAAGGTTAAAACAAATTCCACACAGGTAGTGTGCTACAATAAAACTGTCACATCATTAACAAATCCGTAAAAATGTATCGTCGCACGTGGGATGACTGGTGCGTCCATGTGTTTTTGTTATGCAAGTGTCGATTTTGAAACATATCACCATGTATAGCACATGAATCATTATCCTGGGATCTGTCCACTTGTGTTAACAAAAATTCCCTGCTAGGTTTAAAAATAGGAATTTGAATTGAATACTTAACTTAACGTGCATTTGGTGAAATGACATGAATACTTGTTGGACATTTAAATATCGTGCTACCCTTCCTGTGATGGTTTATGATTACAGCAAATGAGTTTATGTAAGGGCTTACTCCCCGCTCAACCTAATCACTCAATACATGTTTTTGTATAACCAGTTGTCCTTTAGACACAAACTTGGCAAACATCTAAGCAATTAAAACCAATACAAGCATCCCTTCGAGAAGATCGTGCAACATATTTTAACAAATAGACTAACACACACACACACACACACATATGCATGTGTGTGTGGGGGGGGTGTTGGTTATGCTCAGTCATGCATTATGGACTAATCCGTGGTGCTTATATATAATTTGCAGGCAGCTTTACAGATAAATATCAAAATGACCTTCTTCTAGTGTCAGCAGGGTGTGTTTGCAATGAGCAGGAATGCATGCGCAAGTGCCATGTATAGATGTGCAGATACTGCTTTAACTGCCCTCAAAATTAACTGGTCATATCAGTCCCTGATCATATATATATATATATATATATATATATATATATATATATATATATATATATATATATATATATATATATATATATATATATATATATATATATATATATATATAAACATGTACATTAATTGAACCTGACAAACCTTCACAGTTGAGGTCAATAACACCGACAAGATCAAAATTAACGAAAGGAGCTGTTTTTTCCATAAGTTAATGTAAACGTATCATCAAGGGTCTTAAAACTTTGGGTGGTTCCCCATAGCCTAGAGGGTATTTACAAGTTATTTCGTCTTCTAAGGTCAGTTCAGGAAAATACATTTCAGAGAATTCTCTTATGGAAAACTCTGGTTGGAAGTTAATGATGAATAATCGATGACTAACGCACTGAAGGTGTCAAAACGACTGTAAACAGGATAACTTATTTACTTTGTCATATGTATTTTTATGGTTTCCATGACACTATTTCATGTCTTCTCCTATAAAATTGTCAGTCGTAAGTTAACATGGAATGTGAAAGCATTTTGGCTGAAACCTGTTTTTAAAAAAAAGTTATTTTGTTCTGTGGCGGTTGGCAGGTTTTTTTCAATACTTTCTTGTTACAAATGTTTAGGTTCCATGACATCTGCTACATTTGCATATCATTATCAAATGTAGATCATTGCTGTCATAACAGAACCAATTGACTAGGATAAAGTCTTAGGAGGAGAGAATTCTTTAGTCCCAGTGAACTCTTGGATACGTTGCTATAGTACTACAGCACGCCATGTATGAGTGTGGCTTCATTTCATTCATAGGCGTTTGATATGACAGTATGATATTTGCAGCCGGGGCAAGACAATGCATATTCAAAGAAAGTTTTATTATTCAATCTTGTTAACGGTTTTATCAAACGACCATTTACTCAAGGAATAAACTAAAAAAAATTTCCCAATGTATTAGCTTTGAGGAAAAGATCATCCCAACGCATGTAGTAAAAAATATGTGACTCTGTTAACGGCAAAGTGTTTCATTTTTCTTGGGTGATCTAAACAACTTAAGTGTTTTTTATAACCACTGCTAATTACAGATAGAAAATGTATTCTAAACGACATTAAAAAACCTGAAACAGGACCCATCTGCTATCCACGAGCAACAAACATAAGAAAAAAAAACCTCAACAGTGACTCAGTTACCAGCATCCTGAAATCTCAACACCAAACAAAAACGGAGGTACAAGGACTCCACACGCGTTTGCAATGTACAACGGAACAGACTAAATCAAAGTCAAGTGGCCTCTAAGCTGAACGTACTTATGTAGTCTTCCAATTCACGTTTTACCACATTGACAGCTTGCAATTAGGTAACATTATGCAGGATATTTCATTGTAAATATCCTCAACGCACCCTCTGTGTACTGGTGTAAAGGAATATATTTTTTACTTAATTGGCTGCCAGAAGTTCCCTTGCTTCCTGGACCAGATCCAAACAAGTGGACCTCGCTTATGACCCCAGTATGCCAGTTTTGTCTCCTTTTCTGATCATTTTATGTTTGCAGTAAGCCGAATTCTTGTTTGTTTGTTTTTTTTCCATTTTTTTATTTTATTTTTCTTTCAAATTGACCAAAAATACTGCAGAATGTATTGAAAATCAAGGGAAGGTCGGTTGGTTTATTTCATGCGAAATATATGTGTGAAAACACTGAAAACAACCTTTTTCTTTATATTTATCTTCATCAAAAACGTACCGTAGATATGGCGCAAAGCGAAACACGTTACTACTGCTAATAGCCACAAAGACGAGGCGATTCCCAGTGGAATGAACAGCACATGTTTAGATTGGTCTGGATCTGAAATAAACAACAAACACAACATAATCAAAATGAAAGTCCTCTGATGATTCAGATGGGATAGTTAATCGATGGTAACTGAAGCGTATGGAAGCAGGCCTACGATATGGGATCATACAGTGGTGACTGCACCAAGGGTGCAGGCAATGTTCTACTGAAATGCCCCATCCAAAACGCCTCAGAGTCCTTTATCAAATTTCAAGCAAGTGGGAAGAATATGTGCCATGTTGATAATAGATCCCTATCCCTAAGTTCGTCTGACTCAGAGACAGTTTGATTCACCTAACTGAACCGTGGACCTATCTCAGGTGGTTCATTTATTATTTAGCTGGACAGTTTTCACCAATATAAGAATGAATGAATGAATGAATGAATAAATGGATCGATGAACGAATGAATGAATGAATGAATGAATGAGTGAATGAATGAATGAATGAATGAATGAATGAATGAATGAATGAATGAACGGGGAAAGAAGCAAAAAAAGAAACAAGGAAACAAATAAATAATTAAGTCAATAAATTAATAAATAAATTAGGGATATCAACACTGCTATTCAAGTCCAGCATATTACATAACATGTCTCTGCTAACGTGAAATCATGCCTTCCCTACACCCATATGCACAGGTTTACGTATATTTACCACCCGCAACTGCTGGACCTCATTAGCCAAAAGGTTGGGTGAGGTATAAATATTTTGTTATGTTTGTAGCTAATTTTCATACGCATTGGATGCTGTTCGCATTGCATGGCTATTCAGCATAGGCCACTATATCTATTTTATGCAATCGCAATGCATTGAAATCCGAGATGTAAAGTCATTATCACAGTCACAGGACGGATATATTGACATGCGGGGAGGCAGTCACAGGACGGATATATTGGTATGCGGGGAGGCAGTCACAGGACGGATACAGTGGTATGCGGGGAGGCAGTCACAGGACAGATATATTGGTATGCGGGGAGGCAGTCACAGGACGGATATATTGGTATGCGGGAAGGCAGTCACAGGACGTATATATTGGTATGCGGGGAGGCAGTCACAGGACGGATAAATTGGTATGCAGGGAGGCGGGGGGTGCCTCCACTTTATTTGATCAAGCATTTAGTAAAGTGAAAGGAATATGACAAGTGATGTGATATATGATAATGGCCTTTGTTTATATTTTAAACTTCCAGATCCTTCCTAAACCGTTGCAACGCCTCTTCACTGAATGTACCTTCATTTTAGAAACTTGTTTGCCTCTTGCATAAAACTTCTTTTTCCACAGAAGAGGCAGTCATATTTAGTAGATGCTAGTGTAGTGATAGGTATTAGTTTGTAATAGCCCTTTGCATGCTCTAACAGAATTTCACCTGTACACTTCGGTGCGTCAGATACAGTTATTTAGGGATATCAGACGTTCACAGTGCTCCCATTGGAGCCCATTCCTTCATATATACAGCCGTGTACTCACTTAGTGTGAGAATTGATAGCAGTCAGCTAACATGTTACGATGGCATCACGGTTGGCTGCATTATGCATAGAGAGTCTTTCACCCGAGAGAATCTAAGGAAAACCCATTGCTTGCCAGTTGTGTGTGAAAAGATAATCTATATTATGCAATATCAAACTTCAACATGATACACATTTGTGGTATATTTGGTATCATTTACCTATTAATTTTTAAGGGTGTAATGATCTTGAAAAATAGGTTAAGGTCACACTATCTTTGAGTGATGTGTGAGCACAAAAAGGTCACCAAAGTGGAGTTTTTAGGTACAAGGTACTTAAGTGAATTTTTTATCTGGAAGCTTAATTGTTTCTACTATTGATGTCCAAACTACACCGTACCATTACACAATCCCCTTTTCAAACTGACCAGGTCTGGTGACCACACAGAAATAGGTTAAGATCACTGACATTACGTAACACATTAGTGTTAGACCCGATCTATATATCTTAAAAATTTGGCATGTGTGTTATGGAAATGTGTGTGGCTGTTTGTCTTCATTTTGGCAGGTCACTGTATTCATTCAGTGTGTGCCGGGTCATTGAGTTCAATAAATACTGTGCAAGGTCACTGCAGAGCCACTGAGTTGGCATGTTTCGTGGGTGACTCACATATAATTTGTAAATAAGTGGAAAAAGCTAGAATGGTGACCTACATGCATATGATGTGTCCCAACCAGGTCTGAATGCAAGGATGGTGACCAAAATGCATTTCAGGTAACCCAGACAGGTCTCAATGGATGTGTTCCTGATTGAAAATACTCGGGAACAAATAAGAGATTTCTCTGGCTGTCTATATATAAAGCAGATATTTCCCTGACTGAGAGAGCTGAAGGGAGAGAAGAGGAGACAATTCTGAAGGATCTGACAGACGCTGTGTATTCGCATCAAGCCATTGGGACTGTGAGCCATTGTTAACATTGTACCTTTGGAGTGTGGACCTTGACTTTGAGTGGACTGGTATGTTGTACCACATTGGAACCAAACCACACCTATGTTGGACTTGTACCACATTATTTGGCACTTATCACTGGACTTGGAACTGTGCGACATTACATGTGGATAATTTTATCAGGGATTAGGATTTACCTGAGACTGTTTGACTGTTGAAATACCAGTGGATATAATTGTACCTACTTTGTACTGATTTTTATTGTTAATATATTGTTATTATTAAAGTTATACCATTTGTGTCACTCTTTGTTTAGTTCTGTTAATATTCATAGGTGGGCATCGTAGCAATGTCTTATTCATTTTTTTAAAGATATGTAATCTTAAATCTTTCCAGACATTCTAATTCACAATTTTCATCAAATAATAGGTAGCAGCAGTAGTCTAAGAGGAACCGAAGGTTTAACCTCTTCTTCAATCCCACTTAATTTCATTAAGATCCATAATAAATTAAGGATGCGGGCTGGTCACAAGATTTTCACTTGTTGAGTCGTGTTCACATAATACTAGGTGGCGCTGTCAAATTTGACACCGACATCGATTTCCATCCACTAGATAAGCCCTCAAAATTATTCGGGCCTAACTATAAAAAATGTGGGTACAGAGCATTCACAAAATGCCCTGTACATGCCAACTGCCCATGTGACCTTTACCGTCAACCTAGATTTTTTTTTTATTTGCTTGCATTTAAATTGTGTGCCTGCAATTACAAAATCACCTCTTTCAGCTTTATATGCCATGTTGACCCTGCACAAGTATCACAGTCACTGTTACTATAAATGGAGAAAATTACATGGTTGAGAGTGAGTTACTACTTGTCCTGTAAGATTTTGTTTATTCTACTTTTGATTGGGTATTCACCGCCAAAAATGACTGTGACCTAGTTTCAGCACATAGTGTGCCGCGTTTACGTTCGTTGCAGTCATTCCACGTCACGTGTGACGTGTTATCAACCATAGCTGCCGCACATTTGATTTTGCCTAAAATGTCAATGCATCACTTCTCTGATGGAGGCCCGTCACAACTTACTTGTAACTATGTTTAGGCCATAGATTTACAATGAACTACTACTTCTGAATTCACCCGAGGAAATGATAATTCACCCTCAAACAGGAGATAAAAAGTGATAGCACTGGACATGCCCTACATATATTTGTACATTTGGCAAGTCCAATTCAGTTACTTTTTGAGATATGGATTTTTTTATATCTTTAAACACATTTTGGCCGTAATTCCTCAAAGAATAGGTGACGCCACTAGTATCACAAAAAAACAACTGGAATTCGAACCCTTCCACAGTCCCACTAAATTCCATGGTGATTTAGCAAACTTTAGGTATGTAAGAGCTGTCACAATTTCATTTTACATTATGACCCATGAATTGTAAAATACTGCAGGAGCTGCCGCAAATATGAGACTCTCCCTGGATGATTTTTAGACACTTGATAAGTCCTGAAAGTTTTATGGGCGTATCTTAAAAACTATGAGCTGTATCGCGCTTACAAGCAAAAGGTATATCCAGGAACGGACGGGCTTAGAGACATGAGTGATTGCAAGAGCTCTGCGATGCTTGGTTAGAAGCACTAAAGACAGCACCCTGTAAAGGACTCTTTGATCTCCCAGTCTGTACTAAGTTGCTTTTTTATACCACGCTGGTACCTCGTGACTGTGTTTAGACAGCCATTCAATACCAATTTGGTAAAGAAAAAAAGCTCACCTTATTTTGTGACATATGCTCTGTACATCAACCTATACCAGTGACCCTGCCCCCTCCCCCAACTAAGTAAATTATAGATTTTAAAATGATTACGTTTTTGTAGTCATTCAAAGCGATTATGGATTCAACTTTGTTCGTCAAGATGTTAGGATACAAAGCTTAATTTTGTAACTGCCTGCAGTTGCCTAGATGTATTTATATCAAAATGAAATTGTTTTTGCTAAAAGGTCGCTTATAGGTTCAGTCGTCAATTGTATTTCAGGAACGCACGCTGGTAGTTCATAGATAAGTTTGCTTAGGTCTGTATATTTTCAGTAGAATTGCATTTGCAGAAAAGACGATCATGTCGTGAAAGTAAAGAATGTTTTATTTTAACATGACTTACAAATACACATATCATTGCCCACAATTAAATTGTGCATATTGCATGTTTCCTCTTATGGTATGAACAATTGAAAAAGTACTAAAATTTTACCTGCGCCTTTACCGTACGTATAAAGGTATAAACCTGCGTACCTGTCAAATATTTTGTGTTACAAAGAACGACAGCAAAAACATTTTAATACAATACCATTTTGACTCTTCAATTTGTGATTCACAACATAATGTGTTTCTTTGCATATAGCTATAGTCTTCTGCTTCCTTATCATGCTCTATACTAATATCACATATGCAATGATAATTTGCGTGGAAACCATAATTCACAACATAGTCTGTGCAGACAACGGGCATTGTTTGAATACAATTTCCAGACATTCTAAGAAGTAGAGTCTCAGAACTGGTGTCTGGCCAAAATTATATCCAGACATGAAGAATTAAGTATAAATAAATGAATGTTACATTCATAGTATACGAGTACTTACGCACTATCAGGCACATGGTAGTTGATTCCATCACTCCTTTGCGTGGTGCTTTAACTGTACATTTAAGAATCCTTTTCTCCCGCACCGCCACATCGATTTGTTGCTCTGCTTGAAACGCTTGTCTCCCGTTTACTTGGAATGCAGGTGAATATGATGTATTTTTGTCGTGATGTGGACCAGCATAGTTCCATGTAATAACAGCACGAGGATTGGAACCTTCAACCCAACAGAAAAACGTTCCCCAGCCATCAACCGGAACAGCGAAAATTTGATCAGTGTCTGTGCAGTTTGATGTTGCTTGTACTTTTTTCAACTTGTCCAAAATCCCCGGAGGTTGATGTGTTGACACTAATGTAATGGGATCATACTCCAATATCAACAATCATCTCTGTATAAAACAATATAGGCCAGGGTATACAGAGAAACCCAACCATTTTCTAGTTTATAATAATAATAATGCCGTGTTTGGTTATAACTATCAGAACTTTGTTAAATTTGGACATGTCGCGATCCTTTTAATGACAAAATGAAGAGAGGAAAATGAATATCATTTCAAATTTAGTCTTTTACCGCTAGAGAAACCTTGAACCATTTTACAGTATTTTTTTTTTTTTTTTTTTTTTAGTATCAGAAGTTGCCGAAAAATACTTTTTCATCAGTGGTATCATATTACAAAATATTGTATATTGGTTAGAATTTGCGATAGTCACAAAGCACCAACTAGAAACTTTCCATTAAACTTTCCTTTTTGTGATTATCTTCGAATAATATTGACTGTATCGCCTACAGAATTGGCAGGCTCATACAGCTGACAGATTTCAAATAATGATTGTTTGTTTCACAAATCTCCGGTGCACCATAAAATGATGAAGCACATATTGCTTTACGAGTCCACAGGATCGCATGTGGGCACCCTTAAATATTTGCTTTTAACCGGGGGTGAGGATCTATTTGATTTGGAAAACAGTTGTTTTAAAGTTTTCGTGATATTTGCTACCTATTGGGCTTGCGGAAGATTTCTCGTTAACGGTTTCCCTAATTATATAAACTCTATACAGACAGGCAGTAAATGCATTTTAATCTCCCATGGACGTTGTTACAAGGGATATTCAATTCAAGAGGTCAGCATTTGTTAAAACTACTGATGCTACCTATATTTCAAAAGGCTTATATTTAGAATTATACTATAAGGATCACACTTATAAAGGTGGTATATATCTTCATGCATGAAATTGCTCGTCCATTACCAGTACAAGGAGTTGCAATGGAGAAAAAAGTAAAAATACCGCAAGTGGGTTTACGAGGATATAAAGGCAATTAATTAGACATCATACCTACCCAAAAGTTTAAGCTGTCCTTGACTTTTCACCCATGTTGACTTTGTTTGCGCGTTCACATGGCAAGTGTAATTCCCTTCATCTTTGGCCTTTGATTTAGAAATGGTAAACTTGTGGTAAGATTTACTTTTGTCAAACACTCCGGTCACATTTCTACCAATGAATCTTCCTCTGGTTTTTATATTGTGTTTAATACCAATGCCATCAAAATATGCAGGGCTGTCATTGTTCATTGACGTATCGTGCCATTCGATATATTTAATACTCAGGTTTGTAGGACTGAGGGAACATTTCAAAATAGTCTGACCACCAAGCTCCCTTTTAAGAACTTTTACGTTAACGTTATAGGCAGTACCAGACTTCACAGGGGCTGTAATAAAAAAACAGCACATTCACATTTTATCACGTAATTTGAGTTAACTAACTGTTCTCTACATAATTCTTTCAATCTGCAGTTTGTGGATACATGCGGTAAACATGCGTTCTGCATGGTTCTAAAACTGCTCTTAAGGGTATAAATACATTTGAACAGAACAACAAGATTGCTATCACCGTCGCGTTTAAAAAAAAAGAGAAAAAAAGATACATTCAGGTAATTCGCCAGTAATTGTGGAATGAACATCATTGTATAGCCAAGTGTTATTCTTCAAGAGCGTCCTTGCGGTGCAAACCCACAAAAGCCTACTTGCCAAAATTCAAAAACTAACATATATATATATATATATATATATATATATATATATATATATATATATATATATATATATATATATATATATATATATATGTCTGTGTCTGTGTGTGTGTGTGTGTGCGTGTGTGTGTGTGTGCGTGTGTGTGTGTGTGTGTGTGGCACGCAATTCAAATTGTTTACATTATTTGTCAGCAAACGTGGTGGTTTCTGCATTTGTAATGTGATATTTTCGTGATAATGGAACAGAAAGCTGGTACAACATCTTTTATTTGTAAACAGTATTTCTGATCTATCCAGGAAAAGCATGAATTACGATATTTGATATTCGTTTCGAAATACGATTCAAGTTACAAATCATACTTCCTGACATATAGCCTGGCTAGGCGACTAGTGCCAAAGGTTGCAGGTTCGAGTCCCGCTCGTTTCGAACATAAAAAAAGTGAACGCATATAAAGTAAATCTCTGTGCATAGAGCTGAGAGAGAGAGAAACACTGATTCGTGAGTATGACCACAATTATGAATTTCTGATCTCTGTTATGATTGGGTTCAGCGACAATATATTCCATAATAAATTTCACTGCATCTTAAAACGAGAAAACGTCTCTTCAAAGATAGATACAAACAGGAAGAGGAATTACCGTGGTATAGAAACGAACAAAATCTTAATGACGTATTGGTTGCAAAACATTTCTTTATTTTACACGTTTCGACATGAAACACACACACACACACACACACACACACACACACACACATACGCATGCATGCATGCATACATACATACATACATACATACATACATATATATATATAAGTAAAAGCCGCTGACGTGAGAAAATCATGCAACCCTTTTTGAGCACCGATATTTTTACAAGCTTAACACAAATGTTACAGACGTGAGTATTCTAATTCAGGGTAATATTAACAGTTAAACCTGTCCAATTAATTACATAATTTCCCCTTGGAATAAAAATGAAAGATAATGAATTTTGTTTTAGAAACGTTTAGAGATAATTTACTTTCTTAAATTCTTAGTTGATGGCATGGGAAATATATCCATGGCAGTTAGTATTGCGCGTGGGGAAATACCTAAAGAATCTGTTAAGATGTCCCATCTACGTTCAAAATTGAGTCAAATTGAGAAGATGGAATAACCAAGTCACTTACATACATAATGAATCAGAGTGAACCTAGGATCAACCCTTGCGGGTCCAGTATGTGTGCGTAATCTTCTGTTTCTTTAATTATTATTAATACTCAATAAAACTGTTTTAAGACAGCTTGCAACAACCACACGTGCAATATGAACTTTTAATTGTTACAGAATATGATTGTGCTTCGAATTATTCATAGAAAAAATGCAACATTAGAACGGTACATAGAGACCAAGTGATACGCGTCATAGGCATTTTGATTAAGTTAATACCACGTTAAGTAACTTTGATCATGGAACTGAATTTAGTTGTCCCTTTAGTCCAGATAGTGTTTGCATTGAACTGTTTGGGAAGTTTCGTTGGGTTATTTTACAAATTGTATTGGCAACAAATATTACAGACTTTCTTCCTCAATAAATGATAAAAAGCTAAGAAAATTATGGATCATGAATATATTCCACACAAATATCTTCGAAAAGTTCAACAAGATTTACTATGTTATGTGTTTTTTCCTTAATAAATGATAAAAAGCTAAGAAAATTATGGATCATGAATATATTCCACACAAGTATCTTCGAAAAGTTCAACAAGATTTACTATGTTATGGACATAAAGCGTATACATAGGACAATATGACGTCTTATTTTCAGTGGAATAACAAAACTGACCAACACATACATGGACGCTACCAGATAACAGTTGCATAGCGAAAGAAAACCTTGTGTAACGATTAAAACTATGGCATGACATTACAGAAAATACTACTCGCAAAATTGAAATTTCAAGGCTAAAATGCGAGTTTGGAAACAAGCTGGAGACCTGACACAGAAAGGTAATTTTGACAAAAACGGTACAGTAGCAACTCATTATTTTCAATAAACCAAATTAATTACATTTATCTCTTTAGTATACCTTTATTGAAAAAGCAAGTTTAACGTAATGTATACTTAGGAAAAAGGCACGCCGGAGATAATGGTTCCCTGTGATTTATGCCTTCTTGGGGGTAATCTGTTGGCATGATCTTTTCACTTCAGTAAATGACCATTCTTACATTCATTCCATACAAAATGTACCTTTCAATCTTCTGTTAGATCAGGGACGTGTTATAGATATTGTCTACAATAATTAACCACCTCTTCGAGAAATTTTCGAGAAATTTATTGTTACTTTATGGTATGCAGTCCCGATGACGCAATGATCTAGCAAAATTGCCCACGCAAAAATCTTCCCCTAGTTTTCAGGAGGTCAAACTCAAGTTCAAATCAAAATGATCTTGATGCAACGAGAATGTTCGTGGTGTATTTATAAGTTCTGTCAGCCGCTTCATTGCTAACGCTTGTTGACCCACAATTGGCCCTTGTTTTGATAATTGTATGAAAAAGGCATTCTGAACATATAAAGCTGCCCGTACTATAAAAAGAGACCAAACAACAAAAAGCATAAAAAGCAAACAAACAAACAAAACAAAACTAGCACATTTTACGATGGTCATTTTCTGTATTTTTAAATGTGGGAACGTGCGCTACTTTGAAATTCGACTTCTGTATACTCTGTTTTTTCAGACGCCTTTGGAACTTCCAAATGTGACAAAGGTAAAATTGAATTTTCATGGCGTGGGGTGAAACGCAAAATAATGTCAAACCTGTGTCTTATCCCTTTGAGGTTGAAAACCATTTCTGCAAACAAGAAACGTGCAGTACATGTCAGAATGATTTGCCTTGTGCTCCTCAAATTTAGCAACATTGCCCTCCATAGGCTCAAAATCACTAGCTGACAAGAAACCATTCTCGTTGAGGGAACACATCACGATCCAAATATACGTTGCAATACAATGCAGTGCATAAGATCATGTATTACCTATACAAGCCAGATAAATGTAAAATACGAAGCTTCTGACATTCATCGTTTGGTTTATACGTCTGTTGCTGTCCCGGTCTAAACGTTATATCCTGAAGGTGAAGAGAGAGAGAGAGAAAAAAAATGAACAGTGTACACACAATAAAGTACATTCAACTTACAACCTTCAAACTAAGCAGATTTTTTTTCTGAGCTAAGGTATCTTTTGGCAGAAAGAATGAAATTTGTGTTTTGGGTGGTTAGGCCTATACATTTTGGAAAAAGAACTAGTGTCTGCAGTTAATGATGAATATTTCTACGGTTGAGAGGACCGGTGTAAAACCACCAGTTGCCTTTTATGGGTGACTGCCTGTCTCAAGTCAGGAGTGAAATTTGTTTCTTCACATTGGTTTTGGAAAAGAAATGTTGATGCTTTGGCAAGTCTGAAATCTCTTTGCCGTCATTGTTGGGTTTGGAATTAATGAATATGGATCATGTGTTTCTGTACTATTTGAAAATTACTTCATTGGCTATGTTGTGCTGCGGGCTTTGTTCTCCGACTCATAGTTATAGTGGAGGTAGGGTGTGTTTATAATGTTCCAGATTCATAAATATCACAAAAACGATATAGGCCTACTTTACTCTTTTACTTTAAACTTAGCTGACTGACAAGTGGGGAGAACTAAAACGTGATAGGCCTAACAGGTCTCTTTTTATTTTTGGCAGAAAGAATGAAATTTGTGTTTTGGGTGGTTAGGCCTATACATTTTGGAAAAAGAACTAGTGTCTGCCGTTAATTATGAATATTTCTACGGTTGAGAGGACCGGTGTAAAACTACCAGTTGCCTTTTATGGGTGACTGCCTGTCTCAAGTCAGGAGTGAAATTTGTTTCTTCACATTGGTTTTGGAAAAGAAATGTTGATGCTTTGGCAAGTCTTAAATCTCTTTGCCGTCATTGTTGGGTTTGGAATTAATGAATATGGATCATGTGTTTCTGTACTATTTGAAAATTTCTTCATTGGCTATGTTGTGCTGCGGGCTTTGTTCTCCGACTCATAGTTATAGTGGAGGTAGGGTGTTTTCATAATGTTCCAGATTCATAAATATCACAAAAACGATGTAGGCCTACTTTACTCTTTTACTTTAAACTTAGCTGACTGACAAGTGGGGAGAACTAAAACGTGATAGGCTTAACAGGTCTCTCTTTATTTTTGGCAGAAAGAATGAAATTTGTGTTTTGGGTGGTTAGGCCTATACATTTTGGAAAAAGAACTAGTGTCTGCAGTTAATGATGAACATTTCTACGGTTGAGAGGACCGGTGTAAAACCACCAGTTGCCTTTTATGGGTGACTGCCTGTCTCAAGTCAGGAGTGAAATTTGCTTCTTCACATTGGTATTGGAAAAGAAATGTTGATGCTTTGGCAAGTCTGAAATCTCTTTGCCGTCATTGTTGGGTTTGGAATTAATGAATATGGATCATGTGTTTCTGTACTATTAGAACGTTTTATTCATCAATCGATAAGAGCCAGTTATTGCTCACTCACACACGTGTTGACTACAATAACTGAAAATCTTGCTGCTCTACTTTTACTTCATTGTATGTCAAGTAAACATAGGTTTTTAACGACGGTGGCTTCATATTTAAAATGTGCATTGTATTATTAGATTTTGCAATTAGGAGCAAGAATTACTTTTACAAAACAGACTGATTGTGACGTTGAAAAAAGTTATCGACACTTTAACTCGCTTTTAAAATGCGGTGTTTATCACTTACAGGTCAATATGGTGGTCAGATAAACTGCAAGCTAACCTCCTTCCGCCATTACTAATGCCATTATAAAACTAGAAAACTTGATGAATTCGTTCCTATGGCATATTTGAGCAAGAGCTTTAATATTGTTGTTGGTATTGGCCCTCTGTAAAGACTACGTTACGATTCGTATACGTGATGTTCACACGATTGCCAATATTACCGGGAACTTTGTTGAATATATATCGACATTCTGCCTTCCCGTTTGACATGTCCTGCGCAGGGACGGGCACACAGGTTACACTTTGTCAGTTGCATATGCAACGGTAATTCTTCTTTTTTTTTTTTTTTTTTTTTTTTGTCGTCTTAGATTCCAAAATACGAATTCTGTTTATATTAGTATGAAATTCACATTTTTTTTTCATATTATTTTGTGATTCTGATATTAAAATCCACCATCAGCAATCCACGCTACATTTATAACAAAGTCGTAAATATCTGATATTACGCAGTACTTGAATAATATAATGTTTTGCAATAACCTCATCGACGTTCCTTCCGAACATAAAGTTTGCCCACAATGCCTGCTGACATTTTACGATTCGCATGTTAACTTGATAATTTGCATAACTATGTGTATCAAATTTAATAGTCAAACATCGGCCAGCATTCGCATGTGGTATTTAACTGGTAAACCTGATTAGCACATATAGATACAGGAATAAAGTCTTGTAGTTGTTGGGAATTACATATTGCATAAACGTTTTAAACATTTTGCCTTCTTTTGTACAAGTTGATTTTATCTTATTTTAATTATATTTTTACTTATTATTCGCGCTGTCGAGACCTTGCCCGTGGAAGGGAGCTAGCACACGAATCTCCCCGCTTCGAGACTCCTCGAAGGCTTGATGCGCCGTGAAACCTAGCCAGCTTTTACGTCATCTCCCAAGCCATGATCCTTATTTCACTCTTCAGTCTTGACCGCGATATACTTTTCACGCGTAAAAAGTACCTCCCTTCCTGAACATGTGCACTTGATAGCTTAATTTACCTGATTTACCTGATTAATAATTATCAACATATTTTTGTTTAAGTTTTATAATTTTTGAAGCCTGCCTTGGGTCAAATAATCGTCCTGCCTTCAGGTGTACGCTTACTAATTATTTTTAAGGAACCATTATTTAATACTATCGAGTGGCTGTGGTTCTTCGGGGTAAGTTTCATGGCTAAGTATGTATCGGAGAGAACTGAGTGCTTGAGCTCGAGGCAGGTTTCACGCGTGCAGATCTCACCGACGAAGAAGTTTTAAAACCGCTGCCCAGATCTCGAAAGCCATTTCGCCAAAATGCTACAAATAAATCTCGAGCATAATGTCCTTGCCCTGCTGTTCATGCTAGGATTAGAACAAATAAATTCTAGTGTTATAATGCTGCATACAGGGACACAGCACTGCATCTGCACAATTTTGTCATAGAATCTGTTATATGGCATATTTGGAAGGTCTTTGCAATGGACACTTTGGTCAAGCCCAATGGTGCCATCAATATAAGTTGATTATCCATGTCTGCCTCGTTC
The DNA here is from genome assembly GCA_964020975.1 of Hermodice carunculata. Taxonomy (NCBI): domain Eukaryota; kingdom Metazoa; phylum Annelida; class Polychaeta; order Eunicida; family Amphinomidae; genus Hermodice; species Hermodice carunculata. Next base: position 321,039 of record OZ026626.1, on the reverse strand, counting down.
ATGTTTTTTAATCATTAACTCTCTGGGTCTGTTTCTTTTATACTGAGTAGAAAAAGTAGCTGAAACTAGTTTACAAGGTATCTATCTTATGTAGACATTACAGACATTTTCCAAACGAACACAGTCTTTCAATTCGGGACACATATCTGATGTATCCATGGCATTGGGCACTGGTCTATTGTACTGTTACCTAACATCGTAGCGTGTCCATGTTGTCTCCTTATGATAGCGACAGCTGAGCGTGCATACGTAAATGTCATTTACTGTACATGTCATGTTATTAACATATCCTTAAGTGAAAAGGGCACTCGCCCTGGCACACTGACTTTTAGATACGGGAAGAGAAACACATTCAGTGTGCAGCCCCATTCACCATGGAGGGACAAAATAAAAGTAGGGGGCAACTAAAAATAAAAGACATACCCCATTTAGATACAAAGGTAATAATAATAATAATAATAATAATAATAATAATAATAATAATAATAATAATAATAATAATAATAATAATAATAATAATAATAATAATAATAATAATAATAATAATTTATTACTGAATCTACCCCTTTGCAGCCGGGGCACCATGGGCAGGGCAGAACCCACAGTGCGTAAGACACGTTTTAGGTTTGTGAATCATTCAACATTTTATTTATATTATATTCACTATCACCCATTAGCACCACATCATCTCCATATAGTAGCCTAGGAATTGCGGTTCTATTACAAAGGATACCCCTACATGACAATGGAAAACAGAGTAGGCGATAAAATACGACCTTGCTTGACTCAACGTGCAGCTTCAAACCATGAAGATTGAAAAGGACCCAAAATGATTTTGTTACTAACTTGGCTATAGAGACCTCTAATTAAGTGCCATGTTTTCCCTTGAATGCCCTTTTCCCAGAGTTCCATGAAAAGCATGTCTCTGTTAACAGTATCAAAGGCTTTGGATATATCAAGGGAAGGTAACCATGTTTTTAACTTACGATGTTTCCTGAGGGTACATAACCATTTTAAGCTAAAGTAGTGGTCCTCAAGCCTCCGTCTTTCACGATAGCTCCATGTAATTCAGAAAGTACATTGTGGCTTTCGAGAAAATCCATAAATTGGTCTTGAAATACAGATGTAAATAATTTATAGACGAACGAAGTTACTGTGGTACCACGGTAAATACCGAGCACCTCCTTTGGTCCCTCTTTGTGAAGAGGTTTTATAAGCCCTCGCGACCACTCTTCTGGAAAACGTTCCGTTAATTTACAAAAAGTAAATAGATTCACTAAGGAGAGTATCATTGTGTGACCACCATAATTGAGAAATTCATTGGGGATGTTGTCTACTCCATAGGCTTTACCACACTTGAGTTCCTTAATAGATTACGCTACGTTTTCATAATCTATGGTGATATCTGCAAGACCACTTTGTTCACCTAAATAGTTCAGTTGGCTTTTGACTTTATCATTCAGCAGCATTCCATTTACATTTCATCTAGAGTAATATGTTACCTTCGGTTTTTCCCCTACCTTGTGTGCAGATGAGGCGATACAACTCTCAATATATATAGTGTTATGGTCACTTCCGACATTGTATATACCCATCATATCAATCATTTTGCCCATCAGTCTTTAGGAAAAACCTCCCGTAACTACAGCGTAATCTACGACCGAGTTAAGGGGAGCCCCTTCCCATGTGTATTTACCACCACACAAGCTGGAGCAATTAAGTACCTTAGTGTCTGTAGTTTCGAGAAAACGCTCCAATCAATTACCATTCACACTCCCTTTATTGTAACCCAAATGAAAACTATGCAAAATTAGAAAATATAATAACACAAGTCAAAGAAAAGCACCTTCCGACTTAAATGGTTAAATTTAATAAATATAAGCATAAAAAATGTCCATGGGTAACTGATGGCATTCTGAATTCTTTTAAATATCGAGACCGTCTCTACAAAAAATTAAGAGGTACCCATCAGGATGACCCTCAATATTACATGTTAAAGCAAAACCTTAAAGTGTATAACAATATTTTAAGAAAAAAATATTAATCAATGTAAAAAAATACTATTACCATTCTCAGTTTGAGATATTTAAGAATGACGTAAAGAAGGCCTGGGATACAATTCGATCAGTCTCAGGTATAAATAGAAATAAATCAAGTTTTTCCTCATTTTTCATGATAGATGGTACTTAAACAACTAACAAGGAAATTATCGCCAACAGATTTAATACTTTTTTCACAAGTATTGGCCCGAAATTAGCTGCTAAAATAAACGTGTCAAATAAACCAAGCTTTTCCTTTTACCTGAAAGAAAAAACACAGTACAGATTCTCTTTTTCACACATCGGCCCTGAGGACATTAAAAATATCATGAAAAATCTCAAACCTGAGTCCAGCACAGGTCATGACAACTTATCCATGAAGCTCCTCAAAGGCATTACCTCAATTCATGAACCACTAGCACTTATTATAAATCAATCATTAACAACAGGTATTTTCCCACAAAAACTACAAATTGCTAAAGTCATATCCATTTACCAAAAAAGATGATAATACATTGCCAGAGAATTACAGACCCATCTCTATCTTACCTACCATCTCAAAAATATTCGAAAAAGTTGTATACACCCAACTGTGTGACTATTTCATTACCAAACCTCTGTTCTATACTAGTCAGCATGGGTTTAAAAAACTACACTCTACAGAAAGTGCCGCATTAGAATTTGTCGACCGTATTATTAAATTCCTTGACACTGGGAAACTAGCAATAACCATATTTATTGATTTATCAAAGGCCTTCGACACTTTAGACCATCAGATTCTCATCGCAAAATTAGCGTACTATGGCATAACTGGCATTTCTTTAAATTGGTTTAGTAGTTACGTTACAAATAGAACTCAGTATGTTAAGGTTGATGATGTCTGTTCTCAGCATCTTCATATAACCACAGGTGTCCCACAAGGATCATTACTCGGCCCTCTTCTATTCATAATTTACACTAACGACATGCATTTTGCCTCATCAAAATTTGATTCAATCCTCTATGCAGATGACACCACATTACTCAACTCTTTATGTTCCTTCACTTTCCCTTCTGGAGACAATATACATGCACAAAATGCATCAGACAATATCAATGTTGAACTAAATAAAGTGTATGACTGGCTAGCTGCAAACAAATTATCCTTAAATATAACTTAAACAATGTTCATGATTTTTCATTTTCCCCAACGAAAGCTGGATTTTGATTTAACCTTAAAGATTGACAACACTCCAATTTCAAAGACGGAAGAATTTGACTTTTTGGGTTTACGAATTCAAGAAAACTTCAAGTGGGATGCTTATGTAAGTAAAAAGGGAAACAAACTCGCTAAAGTAAATGGGATCTTGTAGAACATTAACAAATTTGTACCAAAAAGTGGCCTTTCGCATATTTATAATTCACTGTTTTTATCACGTTTAAACTATGGTATATTTGTATGGTGATTTTCATATGAGCGTATTTCTATGCTTCAAGAAAGGCTATCCGTATAATTTGTAATGCTAATTATAATGCGCATACCGCCCCGCTTTTTAAGCAGCTAAATCTATTAAAAATAGAGGATTTGATAAAGTTGAAAGCACTAACATTTTACTACAAATATTCACATGACGAACTTCCTTATTATTTCAAAGGCATTTATCAAGTTAAACAACCCATTCATACCTATTACTTTGGTACCAGAGTCTTGCCTCCCCTCACAATACCCAACAAAACCAGATCAAAGATTGCATTAGATACTACATCCCAAGTTTATTTCTCACTACACCTCCCTGTATAACTGACAAAATTTATTCCCATTCATACCACGGTTTTTCTAGTTATATAAAAAAAATTACATAAATGAATACCAAGAGTTCTGTAACCTGCCAGATTGTTTTGTATGTAACATATAATAGAATGTATTGTATTCATTTTTCCTCATTATCCAAAGTTTTGATTGCCCAATGATTCTTTTATTTCAGTTAAGCAATCCATGTGCAAGATGCTGTAAACTAGTTACCCGTTAAAGGTGGCCCCAGCGATAGCGGATCTCAATCCTTAGCTGGGTCATCCTGACAGACTTCTCATAAGCTTTTTTTATTAATGAATGTAAAGTCCTGATATTAATTTTCTTGTATTTTGATTTTTGATTGTCAAATAAAACGTTTCTGAGTTCTGACTTCTGAGTTCTGGCATTAGGTCTAAAACATGACAGAACACCATTAAAATGTCCAAATAGCAAAACACTCAAAACCTTCTGCTTATATGGCGAAGCCAAATTACTGTGTATGTGTGCCCCCTTACTGTACATAGTGTATTGTTTTGTATCGAAAAGCATTGATTAGACCAATATTAAAGACATTAAAAAACAGAGTCGGTATATAAAATCCTAGAGTGGAAAATTTCATACAAACTGACAATATTTAACATACACTACGTTCAGCTGTAGGACTAAAAGAAATCAGGGTTATGTTTTCCTTACAAGGAAATGTCGCGTAATTATTAGCCCTGCCCAACTAGACGATATCGGCGGTCAGTTATAAATGTGAATGTACAATATAACCGATACGTGAAAAATCGATACATGACACATCGATGCAAACTTTTCATTATAATCATTGTACAAGCCCCGATATGATCAGTACAAATACACTGTTATGTGACTTAAATCATAATATTCTTCATAGAAATATAATGACTTTGACTCTCTCCGATTATTATAGATTCCCGAAGCTCATAATATTTGGGCAACATACATACATGTGGCTTGTTTAAAAGTTACCTTACAAATAGTTCACAATTTGTTCAATATGATGAATTATCTTCTAAAAATCTAACAGTTAGTACTGGTGTCCTTCAGGGATCGATACTTAGTCTGCTCCTCTTTATAATTTATACAAATGATGCATCTTGCCTCATCTGTTCTTGAATCCATTTTATATACTGACAACACTACTCTTGTAACGAGGCTTTGTTCTTTCCGCTTCTGTCCTACCCAAAATTTAAATTTCCAAAATACATCTCGCTCTATAAATTGTGAATTAAACAAGATGTATGATTGGCTGGCCGCAAACAACTTTCTCTACATATCGCAAAAACAAAATATATGATATTCCACTTTCCTCAAAGAAAAATAAATTTTACACTAGATTTAAAAATCAATAATGTTCCCATTTTAAGAACAGAAGAATTTGATCCCCTTGATCTCCAAATTCAAGAAAATTTGAATTGGGATGCTTATATAAATAAGATTTTGAATAAACTTTCCAAACTTGTTGGAATTTTCAAAAGAGCCAACAGTTTTATACTGACTGAAACTATGCTAGTAATGTATAACTCTCTTTTTCTGCCATACCCAAATTATTCTCTCCTTGCCTGGGGTTATTCATGTTAACGAATTTTGCAACTTCAAAAAATGGCCATACGTCTAATATCTCATGCTAGGTACATATCCCACACTGATCCTCTATTTTAAAGCCTCTGTATTCTTAAAGTTGATGATTTGTTACAGTTAAAGGCATTAAGAGTTTACTTCAGATACACAAGAGATGAATTACCCAAATATTTTCAAAACATGTTTTCAGTCCCTCCGCCGTATCATACTTACTTCACCGTGGTCGTAGTAATGCACATTTCCCAGTTTCTACGAGAGCTAGATCCCAACAGTCTATCAAGTATTACATTCCAACTTTACTCCAAAATCACCCCCCTTGTATCACTGATAAGTTATATACTCCTTCACTCTCAAGGTTTTCAGGATATGTCAAAAATTACCATCTGAATCTATACTCAAATGTATGTACCATACCCAACTGCTATGTTTGTAACTCTTAAATCGATTATGTTTCATGTTTGTGTTTATTATGTTTACTAAATTTTGAGTGAGTTTACTTAATCTGTTAATATCTCTCCAAGGTGGCTCCTGTGATACCAGAAACTTATTACCTTAGCAGGAGTCATCCTGACACATTACTTGTTGCACTTTTACTAAATAATGGTAACTGCTGTGATATCATAATTTTGAAACTTATATTCCACATGTATGTATTGTTTTTGATGTGTCAAATAAATGGTATCTGAGTCTGACTCTGAGTCTTTGTTATCATGATATCCAAACATCATGTAAATCGGTATCATTGTTTGTGCATGCTCATAGTCCCCGATTCTGGAAATATGTACCGACTCAGTAAATATACTGCATAACCGTGTTGATATGGCATCCGCACATAACCGCTTACATTGAACCATTCTCATAAAGAATGGGATTTGGTCGAGTGGATACGCGCGTTTCCCATTTCAGCTGGCGACTGGTGCCAAAGGCTGCAGGTTCGAGTCCCGCTCGTTCTGAACAAAAAATATATGTTATGTCCACCTTAGGCAGGTTATCTTTGCATTGGGGACTTTGAAAAGTGTCCTCGTTAGGGAGGTGTCCGTCAGATGAAAATGACTTAGATATTCGGGACTCGGGAAATTTTTCCACTTTACAGAGGTGTCTAGATTACCAAGGTGTCTAGAAGGACAGGTTTTACTGTATAAGCTTGGTGCACAACACCGTATTCTCTAAAATTGAGAAACTATTTAAACTTTTTTTTCTGTGATAACTGTTTTCTACCTATAGATAAAAATTTCAGCTCAAGGAATTCTCAGTTCACAGAAACTATCTGGTGTATTTGCAGAGGAAATGGGTCAGGGCGATGACCAGCAACTTCCCAGAGACAGGTCACGTGCACGCTAGCCAGTTATAAACGAGATGGACATTACCTACTGGCCATACGAGGGAACAAACGATGGTAGTAGTTCACCAACAGTTGAAAAATGCAGTGCATTATGACTAAATCAGCAAGAAACATATCTTATGTTTATTTGTCTGAAGCATTATCATGTACCTCATTTCTAACAAGTGATTATGGCAAAAGGCTTGATGATGCAACCACAACCATATGGCGGGGGGGGGGAGGGGGCATGGCTGCCCGACGTTTCTGTTTCACCAGTTTGATTTGGACAGAGAGACCCATTCTTTTCGGAGGGTCCCTAAGGCCTCCAGTGCTATTATTTTTTAATGGCAGTGTGTGTGTGTGTGTGTGTGTGTGTGTGTGTGTGTGTGTGTGTGTGTGTGTGTGTGTGTGTGTATGCGTGTGTGTGTGTGTGTGGAGGTGCATTTGTTGCTTCGTCAGTGTGAAAAGATTTTTTGGCTCCTGAAGGATATATGATATCGTGAAACTAGTTTCAGCTGAAATGTTTAAAAATGCACAATGTCCATTTTTAGTCCAAATATCACACTTTACAGAATAATCTTGTCCCGAAGGTCACGGAAACATTACTAGTTTTGCAATGGTAATTGCTCAAACGAAAACTTGCTATCGTGTAGAATTACTTGCCTCTGGGCTCCAAGCTTACCCCTGTATATTAGCTCTATAATAATAATAAGAAGAAGAAGAAAAAGAAGAAGAAGAAGAAGAAGAAGAAGAAGAAGAAGAAGAAGAACAAGAACAAGAACAAGAAGAAGGAGAGGGAGAAGAAAAAGAAGAAGAAGAAGAATAAGAAGAATAAAAAGAATAATAATAATAATAATAATAATAATAATAATAATAATAATAATAATAATAATAATAATAATAATAATAATAATAATAATCCTTGAATGAAGTCATAACATGGTTCTCAGGTCCTTAAAGCCATGTCTTGACTGCATTCAAAGATTATATAAAGATTACGTTCGTTTTACGTTTTATTATATGATCTTGGCATATATGTCAATAATTACAACAACATTCTGCAAACATGCATACATTTAAATGCAATTCTGGTGAGTTGGTCGTGTTGCTTCAAAAATATGTTCCCTGAAGCAGTTCATTTCGCATTGCAAAATGCGTGTACAATGCAGGATCGCACCGGTAATATGTAATGTGATTGCACGAACGACACGATGACGCAGAGTAAGTTCCCTGTTCTTTTCTCAAATGACGAGGCGCCAATAGACTGTCCAGTCTCTTACAATATTGACTGGTGAGTAACATGCGCGTGCGGTTTTGGTGACTCCCCGTATTGAAACAAACACACGTGGCATAGTTTTGGCCAATTGTAAAACCCTAAATACATTGATCTAATAATAATAATAATAATAATAATAAAAATAATAATAATAATAATAATAATAATAATAATAATAATAATAATAATAATAATAATAATAATTCAAACATAGAGGTGACAGGGCCGGGTACGGCTATTATGAGCCAATTTGCTTCATGGTTACCAAAAGAAGAATGTTATGTATTTTATGTCTACTGAGTACACGATTATTTATGGCGAGTCCAATTACTTTACAGCTCACTTCTTACCTGAAAGCTATACAACCACTGGATATAACATCGATGTTACAAGTAAATATATGTGAAATCTGAAGGCCATAAACTTACAAAACGACAAAATGTGAAGACATTGCAACATGGCAAGGAGACGCACAAGTGGTGATCTACTCCATGGCAGCGATTCCAAGGAACTTTTCGCCTATTCAGCCTGTCAATTATGCCATTTCACGTTATGAGACACATAAGCATGAAATAAAGCTGCCGTCAGCCTTCTACAGCCTTTATCTTATCTTATATATATATATATATATATATATATATATATATATATATATATATATATGCACTAGCTGGACCAATACCTTAATTGCACTATAAGGGGAACCACACAAGTACCTTGTATATTTGGTTTATTCCAAACAAATAACCATACATAAAAACACTTTGGTACCGTTTACTGAATATCAGATATACCTAAGTATATTGTTGCAGTATAAGGGTCACTGTTTATAAATATATACAAACATACAGATGACCAGACTTAGGATTACCAATGTTTGGTCTCCCTAGGTCTGCGGTCTATACATATATATATATATATATATATATATATATATATATATATATATATATATATATATATATATATATATATATATGTATGTATATATATATATATATATATATATATATTTATATACATATATATATATATATATTAAAATTGTTGCAAAACAAAGTTCCAAGCTATACTTCGAATGTACATTTATTAGAAAAAAATGTGCTGAAATAATATATTGAAAGGGTTAAAGGTTAATATATATATATATATATGTATATATATATATATATATATATATATATATATATATATATATATATATATATATATATATATATTCATTAAAAATTCAATGTCAAGAAGAATCTCTCCTACAGAGTATCACGAGGTAACTTCTTCCACTAAAGTCTGCGTCAACTTTAGTGTTATGGGTTGGACTTTCTCTGTCTTTAAATTTAACACTATTTTATTATGTGTGGAGGTACTATTATTCCTGCTGCAGATTACCATAAGAGTAAAATCTAGGCTGCTTCAGTCAATGAAGCTTGCAACGTTTTCTCATGTAGTGCAATGTATTTTTGTCAAAACGTTTCAGGAATCTGTTTTCACAGATTTCACTGTTTAGTTTGTGGTCGATAAGCTGTGAAAGTTTAACGAAGAGTGGATCTGAACTGTAATCATGGCAACGAGAGGGGATTTCTTCTTTATTCAATCGTTTTGTTATGGAACCCCCTGTTACCAATCACATTTTTCAAATCTACACACAGGAAGAGACGAAAAACTGTGCAACTTTTTTGAAGAACTTCCTTATCAAAACATATCATTTACGATTTCTTTGTGCTTAATTGGTTTCGATTATATATATGTACATATATATATATATATATATATATATATATATATATATATATATATATATATATATATATATATATATATATATATATATATATATATATAGTGTCTCAATTTACATCTGGTGTAACTGACCAGCGTTCATGCAAATACAGCCAAAATGCGAAGTTAAATCATGGTGTATAGAGTGCAGTGAATTGAACACCCGTAGGAAAAAGTCGCCCCAACACATTTGCCTTGTCATTCATTAGAATGAGGGTTTGACTTTGATTTCACCTTGATGCGTTACATTTAAATAAATTGCCAGCTGAGTAGACGTTTCGTATCGATAAATTCTGTTTGCGCTCCTGGCAATTAGTACCAGACTTTTTTCCTGGTTCACGATATAAGGCGCTTTGTTTTTTCAACACCGAAGTTTTCTGTTGAAACAAGTTTACCAGTGCTAATCTGGTGTTCGCTTGTCAATGCGATTTTTCAGCTTGTTCACCTTATACCTTACTGTGACGGTAGAAAAATACCAAGGCAAAACCACTCGCAACGTTGCATAAGCCACGTAGTACGCATCAGGCCACATGGGTGTTTACCTTACATACAGCCAATAATATTTTTTGTAGGAAATGATGTTGAGTTAATAATGATAGCATAAAATCCTGAATTGTGTTCCAACTTTGTCTGTCGCATGTGTATATACATCTTCATGAATAAATAGCCTGATGCTTATCTGATTATTTTATAAAATGCTTAGGACCTCTTCGAGATGTACACTATTCATCCAGTAGGGAACTGGTACTGAAAGAAAACAAAGCCAGTCCTTTTGCAGATTTTTGACATAGGCTGTATTAGCCCAAATAAATTAAAGGGTCTTCAGCGGGTAACTATTCATAACCTGTTTTGAAGCCTATACCTGTTATGTGTAAATGTATCCTTCATAAAATTCGAGATAAATTCTTATTGGTGTTGAGAAATGAAGTCAAGCACTTTAGATGCTACTGTAACCATAGCAGTAGTACCGAGAGACAAAAAAATTCAAGAAGAAGCTTGATTGTAGTACTTCAATATGCAACACAAGTTGACAGTACATTACCACCTGTAGGTTTTGTTAATATCTGTGTGTAGTATTCATAAGAGCCAATCATCACTGCACAGTCCGTGTTCTGGTGTCAGGCAAGTGCACGTGACTGGCATGGAATGCTACAGTCTTGTTACGAAAGTAGCTTTTTTCCGAGAAAATTGTCTTCTCTAATTCCCCTATATAGTCACAATACTCTCCATGACGTTTTATAGTGCGGCGGTGTTATTGGTAAGGCGTCCGGGAAAAACTCCTGACGATATGTTTTACGACTAAATGTTTGATCACAATTTCATCTAAAGGTACCTCTATAATAGTATCATAGAAGAAAATAATGACATCCGATTAACCATGCCAAACGTCTCTATTAGAAGGCACCATTTGGAGCTTATACAGTCATTGCTGACTGTTTGTTGTCGATTAACTTGATAAGGACTAAACATTCATCTCGGCAAGTTACTTCACTCCCATCCAAATATTACGGACAAATGCATTTCTTACATGGTCAACTCATTTACCCATTCGGTTCCAATGCTTTGTTGAAAACATCTACACTAAAGCTTGAACCACGTTATAATCTAATGTACATGTACACAAACGTGTCCGTGAAAAATATTTTGCGAAATGCTTTATTTAAACATTACAGACCGAAAACATGTCTTCCAAAATCTGAAAAGTGGATTTTAACATCAAAAGGGTATTGGACCTTAGGTAGGCTTAAGCTGTATTTTGTTACAGTCCTTTTGACTAGGTTTTATTCAAATAAAGCTGTTTTTCGTCTGCTTCCAAACTCACCCGAATGCTCCATTTCGTATCGCTTTGTTTTCATCCTCCTATCCCATCCCCGGCTGCTACGCCTCCTCTATTCTACAGGTCAGCATCGGCGGCAAAACCTTTGCCACAAAAGGTCATTGTTCAAGGCCTACTTGGTAATTCATAGCAATAAAGGGTTGTCTTCGTGCGCCATGATATTATAGTTTTCTTTTTTGGAATTATGTTTTTGCTAATATGTTGCACCACTCAAACACGTTTAGGTAACGACAGAGAGACTTAATACGTATTCTCTTTAACAAGTGATGCAAGTCCAATGATTATTTGACATATATTTGCTGATAAAAATCGACCCGAGGAAAAAAAAGATTCGAAGTGAGATATATGCACAAATGTGTCTTTTGTATTGATATGTTTATTCTGAGATGTTAATAACGACATAAAAATCCAGATATCTAACTATCTCTGAGCATGCCAAATTTATTTTGTGCATTTGACTGTTCCAACGTATCATAGCATGAAATGCACACGTCAATAATTGATACAATCGATCACCTAACCCTTGTCTGCGTGACATTCTGGGTTTCCCATGAATTTTTATATCTATGAAGCGGATACGTCACGTGTTTGTCGATGCACTGAGATAAGTATTGATTAATTTCTTCTTTTGATGTACATTCCTGAATGAATATGAAAATGACAGTAGATAAATACTTGCTGAATACAAAATTTTTAAACGTTTACAATTGTTTTCCACGGGTTCGGAAAAATATTCAATTACGTACAAGCAATTGTGTATAATATTACACTGGCTACGTTGTGCTAGCTGTATTTGGAGTGGCACCTTGCATCAAAATTGTCTCAAACATCACTTAAATTGTACATTTCAAGGATATACTATCAGACTTGAGGAACCACACCTTAGATTGCACTGCGTCTGGCTTACCCCCCCCCCCCCCCCCCGTCAAGGCGACAGGTCCAGTCATGATGTGGTATATTCTTTCGTTTAGTAAAACATCGATGTCAAGGCTGCCTCCTTTCTTGTTTCTATAGTTATTTGGGCATAAGTGTTTGTAAAGAAATTTTAGATTTAGCCTGTTTCGACTTTCCTTCTTAGTAGTTTTTGCAAATAGAACCCCAATTACTCACAACTGGAGCAAAATGGCATGCCATCATTCAGAAATATGGCGTATTGTATACCCGACCTTTGGGGTTCTCTTCACGAGTACCAGTGTTTTCTAACTTTTTAATGACTTTTTACAACTAAGTGCTAGATAAGCTATGGTTCCACTTAATGATCAACAATTTCTCATGCCAAATGAATAAAAAATTATAATCAATAGGTTCAAGGGGTGTGCAAATAAAAACAAACCAGTTTGCAGTTACACCAATACACATATTCAAAATAACCAAAGCAACAAGAAGGATCTATAGTCTTGAAAGGAAGGGTCAGTATCCCCATTGGTACCCACATAGCTAACGGTATTAAAGTGTTTGTCTTGGGAGACTTTTATGCTTGCCAGCCGGGAATGTACGGAATAGGGGAACAAAAACCAATGTCAAAGCCAGGAATTTGACGTCCTATCATAATTATTTATATTTTGTTTCATAGTTGCAACCAACAAGAAGAATATTCGCAATTGTTGTACTGTTATTTCTCTGTAAGCATGACGTTGAGAAGACGGCAATTATCTCATACTTGATCACAAATGTCTTGCTGAAAAACACACTTTTAATCTGGCTTTCTGTAACAAAATACTTTAAGTACCAGTTCTCCAATATGACATGAATTGAAATTCTGAAATTCCAAGATAAAACTCCGTTGGGAACTTGCCAGGCCACACATTAAGGCTGGAAATTTTAATTGGTACGTAAATAAAGTCAAACCTAGATAACAAATTAGGAAGTGACAATGAATGTTCTTATGAAATTCTCCCTGAACCTATTAACTTTGCCTGCAGCGCATGGGCGAAATCTGAACCACGGAACCATACAAAATGATTAATAAATAAAGTGATTACAAAATGTAAATATACAAAGATGAAATAGAAATAGATTATTAGATTGGTTTTTAGTTTGAAATGAAGTAAACTGTAACCCCCCCCCCCCCCCCATCAAGAAGATTGACCATTTCCTCCCCTTCAGTGTCAGGATTTCATATAATCTGTGTTGGTCGGGAAGAATATTAAACATATCTTTCTGGACACATGACTGCGAACTCCTGTTAAAGATCTCTCAAGCTGAGTGGTGTACCCAAATAATATTGCACTTATCTATTATATACGAAAGCAACATCATGCTGTATTCTTTCTGTATAACCAAAAGCAGTGTCTTTGCTAGAATAAATGAAACTTAATATAGAATAGGATATCAACATACAGCCATAGCATTAAATATAAGGCCATGATTCTCGGTTGCATTTGCTCAGAAATAAAAATATGCCTACACAAACGTAAAACCATGCGTATCCTCAGAATAAGTTTATGCCGTCAAATATCCCTGTTATTATGGTGTTGATGTGGTTTCCCTTTTTCACCAATATAATAATCTAAACATAGTAATTTATAGTAGAGACCAAAAAGCTCCGTAGACGCATGCAAGTACATCGCTCAACAGAGCCGCGTGATTCTTGATAAGCCTCTTTATAGCTAGCATTGCTAACTTAAACGACACCCACACCCGCACCCACACACAAAATGAAAGTATCAGAATTTTAATGACCTGTTTTCAAGTAACAAAATAAACCAATGTTGTATGTCATATCACTCAGTTTTAAATTAATATAGACCTCCATGTCAGTTACACGTGCAGTAAACATTGCTGTTAACTTTTCACGTGGATGTCACATTTGATCCCGATTTTGAATATATTTTACTCATGATGCACAGTATTGTAATTATCAATGGGTTCAGGTTGGGAGCGACCAACATGACAATAAATGCAACTAACGAGCTTTTGGAGGATATTTCATCGGATTCCTTTTTTTTCTGGAAGTTAGAAAAAAGTTTCAAAACCATAGATTTGAGATTTGAATCTTTATTGATTCTTTTTCTTGGTTACATTCGTGCGTGATTCAGTCGAGGAATGGAAAGACTCAACACTCTGAGCATGTATATATATATATATATATATATATATATATATATATATATATATTGTTTACCATTCCCATGTTTGGGACCTTTTCTTTGTCATTCCAGCTGAGCAGGCACCAAAAATGTGTAATCCGTCAACAATTGTGCAACTGCAAGTAGAAATTAGCAGCACGCCATGTAAAGTATCCTCCAAGATTTTTTTTTCAGAGACCTTTAACAGCTGTCCAAAACTCCCTAGGCTACAGCACCTGTTCTGTCTTTATCGATAGTCCCAGCCGACGTAGCAGGTAATCAGCTCCCGGTTCCTTTGGCCAATGCTCGCACTGCTGCCGTCAGTGCTGGGGTCAATCTGACAACCCTAATCAGTGAGTTGAGCTCCACCAAAACTTCCAGGGAGGACAAATGGAAACAGACTAGGTCCTTCACATATGAACAGACCAATAGGCATACCCCGTTCATCCTCTCGCGAATCGTTTCTACGACATGCCAATAGCCGCCTATCAATTGATAGAGCTAGCTCCGTACATAGTTCCCGTGATGCATCATAAGATAGATTTTCTGTTAATTCAGATGGATTCCAATTTCCTTCTGACGAACTGAGGCGTCAACGTCGACAGGATAATAAACGGGGACGAGTTATAACAGGAAAAGCAAAGCCCCATTATAGTCGCTTTCGTGGTGCTCCCGAACCCAATAGGGATTTATTCATATATAGGGTTGATCCGCATACAGAAACCGAGGATCTCAGGGATTACATGATGGAAAAGGGGTTTGAAGTACGGAACTTAACTTGTGTATCAAATCCTAATGCCAGATTTAAATCATTCAAACTGACCATTCCTCTCTCTGAGTTTAAGGATTTGTTTAGCGACACTTTGTGGCCCGATGGAGTAAGAGTCAGGAAGTATGTCCTCCAAGAAATCGTAGTCTTGAAGTGCTCCCTTAATAGACATTCTGTTATTTTTGTTGTATAGTATATATGTTGCTATGGCTAGTCTCATCCTTGCCTCCTACAATTCACACGGCCATGGAGCAGGTCGTTTTGAATACATCAGCAAACTCACAGAGACATTGTCTTGGTGCAAGAGCACTGGCTGTTTAACAAACTAATTGATTTATTTGTGTAACATATACCTCACATCTATGCCATGGGTGTTTCTGGTATGGATGATTATGATGAGGTACGAGGTAGACCCTACGGTGGATGCGCCATATTATGGAGGAAAGATATCAGATGCACAGTATCCCCCATACTGTTTGATTCTAAGCGTGCCTGTGGCATTTTATTGGAATAAAATGGTAAAAAGTTATGCATCATAAATGTTTATGTACCATGTGATTCTAATTCTCCATGCGATGACAGTAAACTTTATGATGATATTCTGGACCTGATTTCATTCAAATGTAACAAAATTGATACTGACCACATCATTATAGGTGGTGACCTTAATACCGATTTTTTGCGACTAGGCTCTGAGAATACGAAACATCTTAATAGGTTTATTAATAGAGAAAATCTGAAGTGCCCTATTTACCACGACATATCATCTGTTTTTTATTCTTATGAGAGTAAGAGCAATGGTGAAACATGAATCATAGATCATTTTTGGTGTCTGAAAATTTGTATGGGAATGTCTTAAAATACACATGTCTTCAGGAGGGCAATGATCTCCATGATCATTCTCCCATTATTATGTCCTTGAATATGCCAATAGAATATAGTCAAATCTCCCCCTCACAAAAAGTTCCCAAACTGCTCTGGCACACTGCCACTGAGCAAAACCTTAACAACTATAAACATTCCCTTGATGAACACCTTAGACTAATTGAGATTCCATGGGGTGCTTTACATTGTGAGGATGTATTTTGTCAGCATCATAATATACAGATTCAAACATTTAACAACAATATCGTCAGTTCGTGTATCATTGCAGGAGAGGTTAATATCCCATATTCTTACATTTATCGTGCTAAAGTTGTTCCTGCATGGAACGATTTTGTCAGACCATATCGAGAGTGGGCTTTGTTTTGGCATTCCTTGTGGAAAAATAATAATTCACCTAGAAGCAGTCCAGTAGCTGAAATTCGTAATAAAACTAGAGCTAAATATCATTATACACTTAGGTATGTGAAAAATAATAGAGATTTATGCAATGCTAATAAACTAGCTGAAGCCCTTTCTAATAACCACAACAACGACTTTTGGAAAATTATGAGGAAAGTTAAGAAACAAAGTAACGTTAAACCTGGTATGATTGATAACGAGTCAGATCCCGAGAGGATCGCCGAAATATTTGCTGAGAAATTTGAGCAAGTGTATTCATCTGTACCATACAACGAGAATGAAATGGCAAATTTAAAGGTAAAGATAGATGAACTGATTGAAACAAATTGTAGGAAAATAAGTGCAAAACACTTCATTCTACTTCAGTTGAAAATGTTCAACAAGCTATCTCACACCTAAAATTAGGCAAACACGATGGTGATAGTGGCTGTTACTCCGATCACATCGTTCATGGCACAGAACGGCTGAAGGTTTATCTGGCTGTTTTGTACTATGATGAAACATGGCGTTACTTCCGACAGCCTTCTTACCTCATCCATATATCCCATTCCTAAGAATAAAAGGAAACAACTGACTGATTCTGATAACTACCGAGGAATAGCTCTTAGTAGTATTTTTGGAAAAGTTCTAGACTGGATTACTTTTTGTGAAAACTCTGAAGATTTGAATTCCTGTCAATTGCAATTTGGCTTCAAACCTGATGACTCTACCACACAATGTTCATTTGTCTTGACTGAATGTGTTACTTACTACAAAGTGAATGGTTCCAATGTACACATGGTTTTCCTGGATGCTTTAAAAGCGTTTGACAGGGTGGAATATGTCAAACTTTTTTGCCTACTGCTAAAACGAGGTATATGTCCTATTACAATGAGACTGCTGTTAAATATGTATGTCAACCTCCGTTATTTGGGGAGATAATGTGTCTGCTCCGTTTAAATGTAGCAATGGTGTTAATTATCTCCTATACTCTTCGGTGTTTATCTGGATGAGCTTCTCCAACGTTTGACAGGATCTGGCTTGGGCTGCTACATTGGTAAAACATTCTCAGGTGCCCTGGCATATGCAGATGATGTCGTTCTTATTACGCCTGCCCTCTCTGGTATGTCCAGAATGCTAGATATATGCACACAGTTTGGGATCGAGTTTCATGGGAAATTTAACTCACAGAAAACTAAACATATGTATATTGGCAGCACCAAAGAATGCTCAAGTCTATATCTAGATGGAAAACAGAATGATTTGGTAGATTGTGTGAACATCTTGGTAACACAATGGAGTTCAATCCTAAAGGTAATGATGTGAAAAACTCTGTTCGGAAATTCCAAACTGAAGTTAACATGATTATGGCACAATTTAGTAATGTATTCCCAGAAACAAGACATAAGTTATTTAAAATGTATTGTATGAGTCTCTATGGGTGCCAACTTTGGGACTTTCATGCAAAGACTTAAACAGTTTCTATACAGCCTGGTGTAAAGCTGTACGGTTTGTTTGGAAGATACCATATAACAGTCATAGCAATTTACTTCATCTTATTCGTAGTGACGTACCGTTGAAGTCCAAATACATGAAAGGTTTGTTAAATTTGTTCATAAAATATTGAATAGTAATAATTGTTTGGTGCATGCATGTGGTTTCTTAGCTTTAGAAGGTAGTCGCTCACCAGCATGTAATTCTTTGAATGCCATACTTCCTCAGTACAATTTAAACAAATATTCCTGTTCAGACATGACTTGAATTCCAGCATGCAGAAAATCAATTTTTCAGTTCACGGAGAATCATCTAATGATACAATGGGCACCGCCATATTGGTTCGTGAATTATGCCAAGCAAGAGATGGACAGTTATCTACAATCCTGACTCGACCTGAGATTGTCGAGTCTATCTTTGACCTTAGCACAAAGTGACACTACATGTATTTGGCATGTGGTTCCACTCATAGCTCCTAATCATTACAAGAGTTTAAT
Organism: Hermodice carunculata; assembly: GCA_964020975.1. Taxonomy (NCBI): domain Eukaryota; kingdom Metazoa; phylum Annelida; class Polychaeta; order Eunicida; family Amphinomidae; genus Hermodice; species Hermodice carunculata. The sequence continues at coordinate 302,320 of OZ026626.1, read as the reverse complement.
TCGGAGCTTTTTCCACCTGCGAATTATGCTGTTGGAATGAACTGTTTGTACTGACCGTTTTTTGTGCATTTTTCCCCTATCGATACCATGTATACTTGTTATGTACGAATAAAGATATATATATATTGGTGCGTACTTTGCAATGTTTGTGTTACAACATTCAAGGGCAGGGCTATCTCAGTTAATTTCGTCTATAAATATAAAAAAGTGTTTTTCCTTTAATTTCCTGACGATTGCGACTGCCGTTCACAAAAAACGCCATTACAAACGGGTAAAAGGCTCCGAAACATGTTGAGTAGTTGCCCGCTGAAGACCCTTTAATTTATTTGGGCTGATACAGCCTATGTCAAAATTTTACAGAGGAACGTGTGCAATATAGACAATAGTAATTCCATATATATACAGGTTAGACAAGGACAGGTTAGCTTATGGAGAGTAAAGAGTTCGAACTGCGGAATAGGATATTGACTACTAGGAAGTGGTTCTGGGCAAAAAGACACAAATACAATTATGAACGCTATTATGGTCAACTGCTCTTTCTTTCTTTCTTTCTTTCTTTCTTTCTTTCTTTCTTTTTTTTGTGTTTGTTTTTTGTTTTTTGTTTTTTTCTTGTTCAATTTCATATTCATACGGGCAGCATGACTGTGATGAAGTCCGGTGAAATGTAGTTAAATACAATGTTATAAGTGATATATATATATATTTTTTCTTTCTTTCTTAAAAGACTACAGGGGATAAATGTAAGATAACCCTTGTCGTTATTCTGTCTAATCCATATACCCCTGTTGTACTTTTTTCCATGAAACAATATCAGCATGATCTGTTTATTTTGATAAGCCCCATCCTGGATGTTTCATGCCCTTGATTCATGTGCTGCATAACCATATTTGCATGGCAAAGGGAAAAAAGCAATGATGAAGATAAATAAAAGGCAAAGAAGTGAAATAGTTTACTTGGTTGAACATATTCTGAAAGCCAGTTTTTTTTTTTTTTTTTTTTTTTTTTGTTTTTTTTTTTTTACCTGCTCCCCCAAGTAAACGAAATACATCTCTTCATCATGTGGTATATTCTCTAATTTACTGCAACATGAACGCAAGGCTGTTTTCTTTGTTGTATCAACAATTTTATTTGCATGCAAATGTTTGCTAAGCAAATTGGCACAGAATAAACCAATTTTCAATCCCTCTTTTTTGTAATTCTACAATATAGAATCTTTATCACCCAGAGCAGTAGACAAATAGCATAGCATCATTCAACTATGGTACCTATCAAAATATAACTGTAGAGGGTAATGAAAGAAAAATTCACATCAACCAACAAGGAATACGTACTATAAGAATGAAATTCCATTCCCTTGAATATCAGGAGTCCACATAATCTGCGTTTGTCGGGAAAATTATCAAATATATATCTCGCTGCATTCACATGACGGCAACCAGACGTTGAAAAGCTGATACACTGAGTGTCGTACCCCGTTAAATGTATCTGTTTGTTGTTTTTAAAGCTAAAAAAATGCATTTTAACAATATATCCGCAAACATTGCCTAAGATGGACCAAATAACAGTACACATAGCATGAGAAATCAACGTAAAGCCAGAGAGGCAAATACGATTCATCACCCCCCCCCTCCCTTTTTTCTGAAGAACAAAAACAAACAGGTTTATAAAACCATGTGTATGCTACGAATTAGTTTTTGTCGTCAGATATCCCCTTGGCATTCACACCCATCTTATCACATAAACATTGTTGCTTACCCTCACGACAAAAAAGGCATCGTTGACGCACATAAGTACATCGCTAAACAGAGCCGCGTGACAAGTGCGCACCAAGTACGACAACAATAAGTCTAAAGGTACAAGACTTTTTGTGACCTCTGTTTAAGTAGACCGGTGTGGTTTATCTTATCAACCCGCTGTCATCTCTTATTGATGTTTCTGCCAAATTAATGGATCACTGTCGCTATGTTGGCAATATTGCCGTTTACCTGCCCTCTACATATCACATTTGACCGTGATTTTGAAAATATATATATATATATATATCAGTTGCCGATCAGATTAAATTTAACCTATGTTGAGGTGTCAAATCTAGTTCAAGAAATGACATAGGATTGTACTTAAAGATTCATTATCAAAACAATAGCTGCGTGATCTAGCTATGCACGTAGCATCTGGCATGTTATAGTCTTGATTCATGTGCTGCATAGAAAGTTTTGCATAAAAAAGTACAAACAAAGCTGAGATGGCGTTGAGAAATGAAAAGAAAAAGAATAACGATTAAATAGAAGACTTTGCTTGGCTGACCACATGGTGTGTGTGTGTGTGTGTGTGTGTGTGTGTGTGTGTGATCATATATATATATATATATATATATATACATATATAAAACAGGGGGCTAGGCGCCTTTGTATCCAGGAAATGGAAAGGAAATACAAGTGAATAATGCTATTCACACCTGATCTTTCACGCAGAACTGTGGTTTCACTCAATTACATACTAAAAGTCCCTGGAAAGTCCCTATACCGCACATGGCGATTTTAACTGAGACCTGGAAGTTTTTTCTGCATACATAGCAATCTTGCGAATACTATATCATTTTACTTATTGGTTGCCGCTGCGTTTATTGCTAACTTTTCCGTCTGATGCTAAAGAGTCTAGTTACCATTATCTCCGTTTGTTTGCCTTCAGGCTGACGTTTGGTGTAAGGTGCTTTTCCTTTCACCCTTCTTATTGCCTCTGGGCAGACGCACTTTGCCAGGTGTCTTTTTCTGAACTTTCTCAGTTTTCAAAGGGTTCGTTGCCAGACCTCAGCTTTCATTTTGCCAAAAAACAAGTTTCGTTCTATGTTTGTAGGAATCACCTTATTTGTGGTGTTTGGAGGGTCTGAATAGCGTTTCAACAATACCAAACGTATATATGTGCTGATTTCTCGCTTTTTAAATGTATTTTTGTATGCTACATCTAAATATTGCTGAGCGGATGTCAACTTCATTTCTATTGCAGTTTTTTTTTTTTCATGCATCAGAGAGACATATCACTTCCCACTTTCTTGTTTCTACGTTTTTCGCTGTGACCAAAATGGGTTTGGTGAAATAATACTCCTTCACTTTACTATTGTTTCTGTTTATTTGACGGTGGCCACAAGTTGTTATCGTATGCTCTTTACCCTCTTTAATTTTCTAAGGATTCTTGGTTATTACACGGCTTCAAATTCCATATTGGTAATAGTAGTTTATATTCTAGTTTGTGGTATTGCACTTTTACTTTATCTTTCTGGATTGGGCAAAGACTGCGTTCTGTTTCAATTAGGTATTTATCACGAAGCTTGGCGTGTGTTGATTTTTTAACTTCAAAATATTAATATTGTGTGTTCTACCTTCATGTTGCTTCAGGTATGTTATATATATATATATATATATATATATATATATATATATATATATATATATATATATATATATGTATATATATATATATATATATATATATATATATATATATATATATATATATATATATATTTATATATATATATAGATACATATATATATTTGATATCCTGCTGGTCCTATTTGTTGCTGTTACTTTTTACTTATTGTACACACGATGGAAGAATCGGACAGACCTGTTCTGACTTCCATTTTTTCCTGCAAACTTGACTGAAACACAACCTGTATTAAATATGCTGTGTTAGGTAAGAAGAAAAGTGTGTTTTTTTGTATCTGTGTCAGCAGCGAACTTTGGGACAATATTTGTAAAGCAAGTACTGGATCAATTAGCAATAGGCTCTATATTTGTTGTTTGGTGACATTGATTACAAAAAAAAGGAAAAACATGTTTTGTTTTTATTCATATGTAAAACTGATCTGATTGTATCCATTGTATTTTTGATAACATTCTTAAAGTTTTCAAATTCAGAATGACGAGCATGTACTTTCAATTGATCAATATTCTTTCTTAAAAAATGGTTTACTATAAGATTTTACTTAATGGTACAATATTGAGGATAATGCTGAGGGGAACATCTTAGTTTTCCCTAAAGGCGGTCACGAAATTGTTTTAAGAATGCCGTTAATTACCAAGGGATAGTGTTTCTGTTTATATTCATTAAATTTAGCCACTTTAGTAGCGAGATGTTTTTTTGTTTGGCATGACGGATAATCTGTTCTTTATTCCGATAGTTTCCATTCGGGTAACAAGGTGGGTCAATACTAAAGTTTGGCATAATACTGGAATTGCTAATGTTAGCATAGATACATTGTTCAGAGTTGTGATCTTAACGTTTCGATTTATATATACTTTGGCCGGCTTTGAGCATCCATCTGTGTATCAATATAGGTGAAGGAAGGGAAATGATCAGATATGTATGATAGGATAAAACCGGAAATATCCAATTTACTAAAATGTGATAGACGACAGAAAATATTGTCAATTAAAGTGGCAAATAATTTTCTGTAAGCCTTTTAGGCAGGGTTTTTTTTTAATGCAAACCATTACACAACATGATTTCTCAATACTCAGCATATTTGCTTCTTTCATGTAATTTTAGTTAAATTTTATTGAAATCTCCAGCAAAAATCAAATCAAATGTTCCAAGAGAGAGGTTTGAAATTATGCGGGTTTGTCAGTTTTAAAGGGCCAATATCACCATTTTGATCTCTTGGAGGTCCATAAATATGACACAGAGTAATTTTCTGTTTTAGACCAATACCAAATATATTTAAAATTTCCCAAATATTCTTCGTATCATATAGATCTCTCACAGCGTAATGAAAATGTGCAAATTAATCATTAATCTTCCATGAGACATACATGTTGCATTAACAGGTAAATGGAAAACTCCTGTCAATTTACAAGTAAATTATATAGACAGATAGATACATCCATACAACTCGAATCAAGGGAAAAAGTGCTTCTACTCCGCATAAACATGATACATGGCCAAAACAAGGCCCAGTCACTACACATACTTGTTTTGAATACAGCGTTGCATGCTTAATTGAAGAGCTTCTGTTGTCGGAGAGTTACGAACTTCGTGGAATTAAATCCAAATTGGTCTATGACAAGTATGCAAGGACTCAATGATAATAATAATAATAATAATAATAATAATAATAATAATAATAATAATAATAATAATAATAATAATAATAATAATAATAAATAAATAAATAAATGAATAAATAAATAAATAATGAATAAATAAATAAATAAATAAATAAATAAATAAATAATAAAACGCTTTTAACACACATCAATACTTTCTGCAGTGAGAGCCTAAATTTGTTCATATCACACGTTTTCAACGTTTTCTTAATTCGTTATCTGCGTCTTAATTTATTTGTGTCTGCTCAAGCGGGCTTGTCGGTTTCACAGTAGTTCATTTTTCAACATAAAGCATATTCTATATGAGATAACGAGGGTGTCTTGCAAAGGGAACTTAAGTCATACTTTTGGGTTTTGCAGGTGTATTCCTCTTCAGAAACTGAATCTTTTGGTATATTCCAAGAAAATATTGGATTAATATTAAGAGGGATAAAGAAAATAAAAATGATACTAATTTCAAAATATGTTTTTCATGCGTTTTGCAAGGTCTTCCACCCTTGTAAGTCTCTATTGCACAGATTAACCGCATAATTGCAATCAACAAGTGTTTTTTGATAAAAGCTTTACATACACGTGAGCCTATTTGGCATTGTAGAAAATGATATTTGAGGACAGAAAATTAACTGTACAAAGGACGTATAAGAGCATGATTCCATTTGTCAAAATCGATATGAAAATAAAGGTTTTTTAAAATTTTTGTAATAAGGACTCAACTGGAACTGATTGATAACGAAGTTGTAATGATGACTCAATTGGACTTGAGTCCTTTTTGCTGAATATCCGGGGAACAATATCCTATCATGTAATTATGCAAGAAATACTTAATATGAATTATAGTCCTTCTTATGAAACAGGATTTACACAATACTCTCATTTGAGTTCCTCCATGAGGATTCAATGAACCAATTGACAACAAAGACTGCTCCCTCTGGCTGAACAGTCGTCTGCTGAGCAGAAGACTAGGTGGGTACCTTAACTTTGCCAAGTTACTTTACCCTGATGAATAGAAAGTTTGCCTTTTGTTTAAGAATATGCATGAATACACATTTTAAAATTAGAAAATTAAAAACCGGTTTCAAGTAGATGAAGAGTATGATTATAAACTTGATAAAATAAAAATGAACCAGAGTAAGTGAAAATTTGGGCATTTTGAGAAACAGTATGTAGGGAGCAATTATTTTTCTGTTCGCAACATTTTCTTTCTGATACTACCAGCCCGTTCACAGAAACCCCCAGAATATATAGGCCTTCAGTCAGGCCTACATTCTAAGGCAGGCCGCATTCAAGTTGTAATAACGAGAGACAGATTCCTCTTGCTTCGGAAAGGGCCAACACGTATAATAGTGACAATACATTAAACACACGGAGTTATGACGCCCTGTTGTGCTATTTTCATTGTGTTTTGTGTTCCCGTGTGGTAAAAGTATATTTTCTGTCTCTGCACAAAAGGCGCTATGAAAATTGTCTGATACCGGTTGCAGCAAATAAGAATATTCCAAAATTTAATGGCCAAATTACCAAAAAGCAGGAAACAAAGGGCTTCCAGCATACTGCCACATGAAATAAATTATCTGAATGCCACAGTACAGAAATACCTTTCACCTGAATGTTGTATGACTTTAAAAGGCTCACAATCATTATATCCCAACCAAGGGAGGGGCGGCAAATGTGCAAGTGCCTGCGATCCGTCCGTCCGACATTAAAATTATCAAATTTGTGTCTCTCATGTCTCATAAAGCACTTGAGGTAGATCCGTAAAACTTTGTGGGACCGTTTATTAATATATCAAACTGTGCACCTGGGACTTTGATTGTCACTTGGATATATTATCCTGTGTTCATTAATCATTAATGGACTAAGGAAAAATGTTGATTCGATGGTACACCCATCACATTTGTGTCATATGTATCTGAAATGTATTTGGGTACACCTGGTGCTGCTTTAAAACTTAGCGGGAACGTTAATCAATAAAATGAAAATTTACACCTAGGTTTGGTTGCCTCTTGGGTTCATTATCTTCTGTTAATTAATAATTTATTAGTGATCTGAAAATAGATTGGTCAGATTTGGGTGGGACATCTCTCAGAAAGCATTCGCGGTACAACCGTGAGACTTTGTGGCAGCATTTATCAATATATTAAGGTGTTCACCTGTGGGTTTCGTTTGTCTAAGGGTTAATTAGGCCTCGTTTGGCAAGAAGCTACCAAACCTAGTGATTCCAATAGAACAGGATGACATTTATGATTGTAAGCTTCTCCTGAAGAACTACAGATATCATTTTAAGGTTGATTCGACAGGAACCAAAGTTGCATGGAGAAAACTGATGTGGCTCTGCCATGACAAGGAGTCTGTGCAGTTTTAAATATTCCTTTGGATCAGATGAGAATTTCAGAACAATAATTGTCTTCAGTCCGTCTTCCACAAGACGCAGCAAAGCAAATCTAGTAAATATCTGTGCAATACCTGAATTAAAATCGAAATATCAGGCGCGGCTACCAGTTTCAAAATAGAAAAAAGGACTAATTGAAATGGTGCAAGGGCAAAGTAATACCGAGTGCATATTCCACATACTACGAGGCCCTATTGTGCAGTGATCTACCACACAGATGCCCAGGGCTCTGACACGGAGGAATCAGACGACGATTCTGATATGGACTAAACAAATTTCATATTTTGCGGGCTTGTATAATACTGAATACCTGCTATATCCTCAAGGGACCAAGTGGGGTCATTAATGACCCCAGCCATATATTTTATGTACCATTGTGACATTGTATATCAGAAAAACGTCCCCCACCATGAATTTGTTAAAGTACCTCTCATTTGATTTATCATAGTTTTTTTTTCCACAGGGCTATTTATGCCCACTAGTGTGGCAAGGATAATGAAAAGTCGTGTGGTGTCATTTATGACCCCAGAAGGTTTGATTTAGAGCATCAAGTACTGTGGCTGCATTTACGAACCATTGTGACATTTCTTATCAATAAATTATTCCTACCATGGATTTTTCAATCTTCTTCTCGTATATTCTTTCACAACAGTTTACAGGAATTGGCCCATTAGTGTGGCAATGGAAACGAAATATCAGGTGGGGTCATTTATGACACCATTTGTTTTAATATGTGCTGTTTTATTATTTGCTTATCGTATAAATGTGTTCCCCATGGCTATGTCAATATACTTCTTCTACTACATGTACTTTACACAGCTATAGCCTATATGATAAACCTAAGTGGAGCCATTTAACAGTACTGTTGTAAAAAATTTTAATAAAGATATAAATGACCCATTCGTCCATTTAAGTGCTAGAATAGCTTAGTCACTGGAAGGTTAAATTCCAAATGTTGTTCTAAGTGACATAGGCATAGCCTGGTGCTTAGAGGAGTGCTGTCTTAAACTCTCTGTGCTGTTTAGGTTTTTATTATTTGACCCGTAAAACCATATATACTCCTGTTGGTCAAGATAAGTAAAATACATATAGATAAAAAATATATATTGTATACTTTCGACGAGCAACAGGCATTTAATAAAAGGGTAAAATTTGGAGATTTCTCTCAGTACTTTTGAAAATTATTGGACTTGGAAGGTTGAACTTCCGTAAAGGGAAATTTCACAGTCATGCCCAGGATTGTACTTCTCACTTTTGTTTTAAATGCAATACATAAATTGTTATTAAACATTGAATGTGGTCCTTTCAAAGATAAAACTTAGCAGTCTGAGTCTGCACATGTACGGACTCACAAAAGTGATATAATATCAATATAATGATTCATGTTGTAATTCGACATTAAAATACGTTTCCAGCGAATACCAACATGTCATATCTACCAACAGTGTTTAGTCACCAGCTTTACTCGACACACTCTGGGCACATTGCTCCCAGAGTGTGCCGAGGAAAGCTGTAAACCCAGGCTTCAGAGTCTTAAATGATTATTTATGTTCAGGGCTCATGAAACTACATAAATAATGATCCAAGTAATTTTACCTAAGTTAGTCTCTTAGCTTTGTTAATACTTTTTTTATTTAAATAGATTTATCTATCTATTTTTGGGAGAATTGAGAACAACGTTTGTTAAAAAGTCGATATCGAATCCTTCCATAAAATGGCTGTTTTCGGTCAACAAAAATACACTTTTATTATTTTTCTTGATTTATATTTATATATTTTATATGTCTTGACCAACAAGAATATATGTTGTTTAAGTGGTCAAAAAATGAAAAACCAAGCAGGCGAGCAGGGTGTAGACGGTATTCCTCTTAGTATCAGGCTTTGCCTGTGTCACCTTAAAAAGGGGGTTCATTGAAGCAAAACATTAACTTCAGACATTACAGATGTTGTCTGATGATTGCTAATTTTGTGCCGCAGGAATACATAGGATTGGCACGTCTTAGGTATTATTGGCAACTTAAATACAGCTACAAAAAAGGCATTATAGTAAGATTAAAGATATTAATATAAAAATAGATAATGTTTTAAAATGAATCTACACTTTATTGTTTTTATCACAGTGATATTGCCTAAATTTTAACTTAGCTGACTCTTTGGTTTGTTGAGCATAATAGGAACTCTGTTCGCTCATCATCTGTCTATCCACAATAATGCACATTCTGTATTTATTTCACAAAAACATTGACTAGTCCGCTTCCAGCCTTAAGATGTAAATCGTACCTTCGGTCTGGGCTCATCATGCAATTTATGTCATATAATAAAATTATGTGCGAGAGCGTTAGACCTTCGAATGCTCTGCCAGTCCTGCTGTTGTCTCATTCTTTGACAAAAATTTTGAATTATAGAACGAAGAAGTGGAGAAGTATCCGTCATGGAATAAAAAAAAAACCAGACTGGATATTCTCTCCATTAAGACCATTTTGAAATATACATTACTTGGACCTTTTCCTACTATTTGTACCTGTGGTACCACCTGTCTTATAAGACCACCTTTTGACCCTCCCTATGGGTGTTTTTATGGTGACACATACCTTTGTATTTACATGTCTGCTTCAAGTGGTTCTAAATTTTGAACTAATAAGAACGTTTTTTGGAGTTAAAAAGACTATAGAATACAGCAAAATTACCAATGGAGCGATGATTTTGTGACTTGTGAACCATGTTCTTGGTACCTTGAATCTGATTGTTTTCCAGAATAATATGTGATGAAGCAGAAATTAATAAACATTTTAAATTATGAATACATATTATGTCATTTAATATATTAGCCCTTTTTGCGTCCATCTGAAGGCCTTTCTGCACGTCAGCCAATCAAAACATCAGTCAAAATGTCCAACAAGGCCCACATGTTTCTGGATAAGCCTTTCAAGGGTGAACCACTTATAACATGTGTAATGTTTTCCAGATGTCTGTCCAGCCACCATTCCTGTGACCAAAATATCTCATGAATTGCCCACATGAATTTTGCTCAAATTCACCCATTATCATTACCCTGCAAAGATGCTAAAATAAAGTGATTACATTTTGGAATTACTACGACCGAAGTTATGGAAATGGCAACGTCTGCTGATTACGATCCATCACACACGCAATGCATTAGGTTGAATATTTTTTGTTTAATACTCTTATTTGAATGTGGCTATTTCCATACAAAGGAACCATGCCTTTTAAAGGATTTTTTTTTTACATCCTCGGCCTTGTCGGTTGATGAGGATATTGTGGCAGCCCTGTCCGTTTTTATGTATCCGTATGTTACCCCTGCAGAATCCATAGCTAATAATTACATGTCATTACTGGCAAAGGCCCTTAAGATCGTATGGGCAGCCCAAATGTCGACCCCTGGTGACCTTGAAAATAGGTCAAAATTGCTGAATTTTGAAACCATCTGCGCATTCCATAAGATGCTTCCTCAATATAAATTTCCTGATGGCAGCTCCATAATTATTATTGTTCAAAAGTTATTGCATCTGCAAGGGTATCCGACATACACATACATAAACATGACAATGATAATACATCCATCAATGGTAAGGCCGAAGAATTAAAAATAGCCTGTGCCTTTTGAGGATAAAATTAGCAAAATGTGAGTCATTTGAAATTATAAACTATTAAGTAAAGTTCTTATTCTGCTTATGTTTTTATTTAGCGTCTATAATCATGATAATATGGTGTTATTGTTATTGAAAAACCTTTATATGAGGGTGTCTGCCACTGTGTTGTGTGTAGCCTGCTTCCTTTAATATAAATGCTGCAAGGTGTGGATCGACTATTTAATAATATATGATGTGCTTTTCATGCCACAATTATTCCTCTTCAGTTACAGTACTGTAGTTTCATTTTTTATGCACCTCGCAAAAAGTGGATTAACATATAATGGGGTTTTCACCCGCACCATTGCCTTTACGTCCGTTCGCAATGGCATATTACCGAATTCCAGAACATATAAACAGCCCCCGATTTAGTTCCTCATCAGCACAACATTTTATTCACTGTACTTAAAACAGTAATTCCCTGTAGTACACTGATAATATTAACTTCTTGGTGGATTTTACTGGAGCAAAAAGAGTCTTTCTTGCACAACACGTTTATTATAACAAGCAAATGTGATGTTGCAAAATGGACTCTTTTGTTAAGTCTTATTTTTAATATATACATTTTGTCTGAAGAGACAATATGATTTCACAACAAAGACCAAAGTAGATTTGAGCTTTTTTAGCAACATTCATTTTTCATTAAAGGGATCAATGTGTTTTGGCAGAAATTACCAAAATGGAGAAAAATTTCTTTGCCAATAACATTTTGTTTCTACGGGAGTGAAATGTATAATTCTAATACATTTGAGTCTTTTTTGTGAAAACGGAGTTCTGTATCAGAAGCTAGTAATATCGTGTGAAAGGGACCTATATTCAGATAAGCCGTTCTTGTGAACTATAACTACTTACTTTTCCGTAATATACTCTCTATAAGGAAGACTTACTTAAAGTTAAGCTTACCTTGCAAAACAAAGTTTTATCCTCAAAATGTCCTACACATGTATTTGTGTCAATAACTTTTTTATGAAACATAAGAAATGCACAGATGCTGTTCTTGGGAAGGTAATACGCCCATCCTGTCAAATATAAATGGTGGTAATTGCTGTAATATTTACAGATTCGAAATTTAACACTTTTCTTTCCAATTTTCTCTGATAGTATTTTTATACGCATAAATTGGTCAACTTTCATCGCATTTTAGTCATGTCAGGATCAAATTATGTTTATTGCAACATTGTAAATTTTGTAGCCTCTAACGGTCAAAGGTCTAGGTCATTTGGACTTGCGAATTGCCGTCTACGCCTTAGCTTAATAGAATGTGAAGTAACAAGGCACAGGCGTTGTATCATTTAACATTTACAACGTTTGAAGGCAAACAGACATATTTGCCTTGAAGCAAATATTCTTTTGTAGTTCCCCTATAGTTATTTTACTCTCTTATGATTAATGATACATGAAGTAGGTAGGTATTGCTACTAAATGTTTGATCAGAATTTCATCTAAAGATAAACTCTGTGGTGGTATTATCAGGTAAAACAACGAGGTGAGTCCAAATCCAATAAACCGTGCTTAATGCCTCTATAAAATGGACCGTTTACAGCCCTAATCAGTTATTGTGGGTACGCTGGGTGTGTATTGTCGGATTACTTCAAATGACTTATCAGCTAAGCAAGTCATTTCCCTCCCAAACAATTATCATGAAAAGACATTCCTTACATGCTCAACTCATTTACCCATTTGGTTCTGATGCTTTGGAGAGCCCACCTACACTGAAGGTGATTCTCACCTGAAGTACATATACACAGGTGTTCGGTGAAAAGTGGTTTGACTTTTTTTTTGTTGTTGTTTTTTTTTTTTTTTTGTTTTGTTTTTTTTTTTTTTTTTTTGTTTTGTTTTGTTTTTTTTTTTTTTTGTCTTTGGTTTTTTTGTTTGGTTTTTTTTTCTGGGGTTTTTTTTTGTGAAATTTTGATGTGTACATAACAGACCAAAAGAATGTCTCCCGAAATCAGAAACATGGCTGAAATCATCAAAAAGCGTTTGACCATGTGTATGCTTCACTTTTATTTTGCTGTGAGCCTTTGGACTCCATAAAGATGTGTTTGGTCTGATTCCAAACGCAACAGAATGCACTGTTTCATGTCTCTTCGTTACAATCCTTCCACCTTAACCCCAGCTGCCTCGCCTCCTTTTTACTACAGGTCTGGCAGTGGCCCTGTCAGAGAGCAGTAAAAAAAATGTGCTACAGAAGGCAATTTGTCAAGACCTATTTTAAAATTCATTACAATTAATTGCTCCCTTCGTACGTCATATCCTAATACCTTCCATTTTATTACGTTTTTGCTACTATGTTATATCACTTAACCACGTTAAGATTCGGCAGAGGAGATTTTAAGCATATTATCTTTTACCCCCGACGTGCCCCTACTGACTTGCTGAAAAACGATGGGAGACATCTGGATAAAAGTTTTTTTTTTTTCATTGTTCTTTTTCTGTGTGTTATTTGTTATTCTTTTCCTTTTTTTTTTTTTTTTTTTTTTTTTTTTTGTTAATTTTATTTTATTATTGTTATTATTTTTTTGTTAATTTATTTTTTTTTGTCTTTTATTTGGGAGGGGGATTGGTGCAGTTGTTTTGTTTTATCTTTTATTTTGTTATTTGTTTATGAAGGCTTTGCTTTGTGTGGTACAAATGTAATTTTTAGCGACATCGGAAGCCGGCAAATTGGCCATGCTTTGTGCTGGCCATATAAACACGGCCTCTTACACCCGTACTTGCTTCATTACTTGGGTGTTCCTGAATATTTTCATGTGTATTTAGAAACAAAATATATCATTCATGTTTTTGAGTTGGAGTAATATATTTCGTCAAAAACAACATATATGTAGTACTCCGTATGTGTGTGAATGAATATTGGAGACAAGAACGTTTGAGGTTTTTTAATTTGCATTGTTGGGATTTACCGACATTTTCTTTTGAAGATATATGAGACGCTATATGCTGCAATATGAATTCCGAGACCCGTTCATAAATCCTATATCTTGCTGTTGATATATCTGTAACATATATTTTGACATGTATGCATACTAGTTGATTTTTATTGAACAGATCGATATCTCAACCGTAAAGATTCTTTTGTAGATACAGTAAACAATTGTGCAGATACAAGCTGTTGGTGTGTCAGCATTTCTTCACAGTGTGCGATCTAATGCAAGCCGCTCATGTGTCAATTCGATGAAAAATATGTAAACCCGTTCTCTATGTATGTATGTATGTATGTATGTTTGTATGTATGTATGTACATATGTATGCATGTATGTATGTATGTATGTATGTATGTATGTATGTATGCATGTATGTATGTATGCATGCATGCGTGCGTGCATGTATGTATGTATATATGTATGTATGTATGTATGCATGCATATATGTATGTAGACATATATGTATGCATTTGTGCATGGCATAGTTGGCAAGAATTGCAATATTGGGCACCAGTGTGGAGACAGAACAAAAACCGTTAACGTCATTCCTGGGTTATGAGACCTAAACTTTGATCTCCTTCGGTCGGCAAGTGTAGGAAAGAAGTCATTATGAAAGTGACATCGCACATTACTTGGATTTGAAAATATCCAAGTAGTATGCTGTTTAGTTCGTGTTTGTTTTACTTTCTCTCTGCTTCTTCTTCCTGTGTCTTTCCCCTTCTCGCTTGTAATGCTCTTCATTCCAAGCTAGTTACCACAGTGTACATTGTTTCTAACAGGTAAAATCACAGTTCTTATTTCAAGTGATAGAGGCGTAGAGCTCAGACAAGATTATGCCACACAAATTTTATATTCCGTGCTTATTATTTCTGCGTGTATGAGTGCTATCGTATTTAAAACCAGTACTAACACTTTTGTCCAGACCAGTTTGTCCTTTCAGCAGTGTATCACAGACACAGACGAAACACACAAAGTCCATTTTCACATGTTTATATAGCCATCCTTAAAAGTCAATAAATAACGACATAAAAATTCCGCTACCTGCATGTGTCTGAACCTGTCACATTGATATTGATCTTGACTGTTTCGGTGTATTTTCTTGCGAAATGCACACACATCAATAACCGATACAATCTATCACCTTACCCTTTAGTATTGCCAGCGTAACCTTTTTTCAATATCACCTGCATGTTTATATAACAAGTGTTTAGCGATGCACTGAGAAAAGCATAGATTGATTTCTTTAGAAGATGTATGTTCCTTAAAGAAAAATGAAAACAAATTTTCTATAAACACTTGTTGGATGTACTTTTTTAATGTTCAGAATTGTTTTCCATGTGTTCCCAATCAAAATCCACTCAGATGCAGATAACTGGTTATAGTGTTTTATTGGCTACATTGCGCTTGCGGTATTTGGAGTAGCCATATGCAACCAAATTTACTCAAACGTCATTAAAAGTATACTTATACACACCGAGGTTATAAGATCAGCAGAGTCAGTTGATTTTGATAGTTGATTTCTGGTGAATCTTACCGACTTGTTTTTGTAAGCTGGGTTTATATAGACAAATATGCATACGTGATAGACAATGGTGTGGTATGATTTGAGGACGCACACCTTAGATTTCACAAGGCCTGGTTTGTTACCCCCACCCCCACCCCCACCCCACCCCACCCCAAGGAAATGAGACTTTCATTCTTTCATTTAGTATAATATCGATGTGAATGCTGTCTCCGGTCTTGTTTCACTATTTGTTATGTCGGAACAAGGGTTTTGGAATAATTTTTAAGTTCAACTTGCTTCGAATTCCCTTTTATGTAGTTGAAACAAATAGAACCTAAACCACCCATAGCCGTAGACAAATCACATGGCATCATTCTGCCATGTTGATCATTTTAAATCCGACCCTTGAAATTCTCTTCACCAGTACCAGTGTTATCTTACTTCTTCATGTTTTTTTCCTTATAGTTATAGGATAGATACACTTTAGTTCCACTATTTGATAAACAACTGACAAATTAATAAAAAGAAATATATATATATATACATATATATATATGTATATATATATATGTATACATATGTATATATATATATGTATATATATGTATATATATATATATATATATATATATATATATATATATATATATATATATATATATATATATATATATATATATAATCAACAGATCGAAAAGGGAGTGCAAACCAACACAAACCAGTGTGCAGCTGCACCAGTACATATATTCAAAATAACCAAATCAACAAGAGAGATTTGTGTTGAGAGGAAGGGGTCAGTATCTCCATTCGCACCGACATAGTTAGCAGTATTAAAGTGTTTGCCTGGGAAGACTTTCATACCAGGAAGTCAGGAACGTTCGGGACATGGGAGGAAAGACCACTGTCAATTCCACAATTTGGCATCCCTTTCATAGTTGTTTATGTTTCGAATTATGTAAATAATTCCATGCTTACTTGGAATAAAAAAAACACGAGCTTTCGCCATTGAAATACCGTTATTCTCTCTGTAAGAATAAAAGCTTCGAAAACGGCGATTATGTAAATATTTAGCTCAAATACTGTACTAAAAGGAAAATTTAATCCAAGATTTTGTAGCAAAATACTTCCAGTACCAGGTCCTCTGATATGACCTAGATATATTTTTGAAATGCCAAGATTAAAGCCTATTGTAAACTTGCCAGCCTTTACCTGGATACCAAATATTTAACTGGTTGCTGAATCAAGGCAGATATAGATGGAGAGTTAAGAAGTGAAAATTGGTATTCTTACAAAAAGCATTCTGACCGCTTTACCTATGGTTGCAGCGAATCGCCCAAATCAGAACCACAGAACCATACAAAATACTTGATAAGTAACGCAATGACCAAATGCATATACACACAGATGAAATGGAAATGGATTATTAGATTGTTTTCTGGTTGGAAAAAAAATAAGTGTAAAGAGTAATTAAAGAAGAGTTCACCCTTGACAACAAGGACAAAATTCTTCTTTTATGGAGAAATACCCCCCCCCCCGAAAAAAAATGGAGAATAATCTTTTCCCTTCAATTTCAGGAGTCCGTATACTCTGTGTTGGTCGGGAAACGTCATTTAACATACCTTCCTGGAGGCATATGACTGACAAATGCTGTTAACTCTCTGTCAGGCTGAGTGGTGTGCACCGTCAAATGCACCTTTTTGGTTATTTTGTAAAGTAACATAATTGCCTATTCTTTGAATATAGCCATAACCACTATTTTTGCTGACTGAATAAAAAGTAAATATAGAATACTATATCAATGTACAGTCAGAGGAGTAAACATAGGACATCACCCTGTTTCCCGATTGCATTCTTTGAAAAATAATATGCTTGGATGAACGTAAAGCCATGTGTATGGTCAGATTAGGGTTATACCGTCAAATATCGGTTATTATAGTGTTGATCTGGTTTCACATTTACACATATTTAATAACCTAAACACACTGTTGCATACAACAAAGACAAAAGGTGTCTAGAGGCATACAAATGCACCGTTTAAGAAAGGTGCTTAAGCGATTCGCACTTCTTAACTTTTTTACAGCTGGCAGTGTTGACTTAGACTACAACAAAATAAACAGTAGCAGATTTTTTATTACCATGTAGTATGTCTTATCAGCCAACGGTCAAATCATGCAGATATCCGTGTCAGATACACAGTTCTATGCTGCCGAAATTGCTGTTATTTGGTGTACTCTTGCGTTGGTTTGCATACCACACCATTGTCTATCACCATTGTGAACATTAGAACAAAATACATTGAACAAGGGTGTATAAACTTTCGTTTTCATTTTTCTTTAAGGAACATACTTCTTCTAAAGAAATCAATCTATATTTCTCTCAGTGTATCGCTAAACACTTGATATGTCCGCTTGATAGATTTAAACATGCAGGTATATATTGAAAAAGGTTTCGCTGGCAATGATCAAGGGATAGATGATAGATTGTATCGATTACTAATGTGTGTGCATTTCGCACGAAAATACACCGAATTAGTCAGGCACACAAATCAATTTGACAGGCGGATAGCGGAATTATGTCGTTATTTATTAACTTTTAAGGATGGATATATCAACATTTGACAATGGGCGTTGTGTGTTTTGTCTGTGTTCGTAATATACTGCTGAAAGGACAAACTGGTCTGGACAAAGGTGTTAGTACACTATTGGGTTGTAAATAAGATAACACACATACACGCAGAAATAATAAGCGCAGAATATTAGGTATGGCGTCATATTTGATATGACCTGTAAGCCTCTCTCACTTGATATATGAACTGTAATTTTACCTGTTAGATACAATGTACACTGTGGTCACTAGCTTGGAATGAGGAACAGTAAAAGCGGGAAGGGGGAAGAGATAGGACGAAGTGCCAGACCGAGAAAAAAAAACGAAATAGGCAGCATGCTATATACAAATTTCATGCCCATGTTAGGTACTGTATTTATGCGTAAGTATGTCATTTCATAGTGACTTACTTCCAATACTTGACGGCGGCAAAGGACCCAGGATTAGGCCTCATGGCTTGCGACGACATCATAGGTTTTGTTCTGTCTCCATACTGGTGCCCAATATAGCAGGAAAATTCTTGCCAACTATGCCATGCTCACATACACACATATTTGTTTACATACATATACACATGCACGCATACATACAAATATACATACATACATACATATACATGTGCGAATGTATGCATATACATGGTACAATGAGGGCTAGAGGTAAGTTTCACATTAATGTGAGTCCACCATGCCGCAGTGGTGAAAAGGAAAGGAAGACAACTTGTTGCAAGGCTTAATGGTTTCTTCCAAGTACATCTGCCAGTAAAAATCAACTCCTTTGCATTGTAGTAATAGAGGACGGGTTTAGATATTTTTCATCGAACTGAAACATGAAATAGTTGCATTAGATGGCTCCATATAAAGATGTACTGAAACACCAACAACTAGTAGCTGCACAAATATGTACTGTATCTACGAAAGAATCTTTATGCTTTAAACACATATCCGCTCAATGAAAATTAACTTGTATGCATTCATGTCAAAATACATGATACAGACATGTCAACAGCAATAATATAGGACTCTTAACAGGTCTCGTAATACGTATTTGCAGCATACAGATTCTAATATATCTTCAAAAGAAATGTCTGTAAATCCCAACAATGCAAATTAAAAAAACTTCAAACATTCTTGTCTCCAATTCTTTGCAAAATATAAAGCATATAATCACCAAATTCATTTCGTTCAGTAGGTGAGGTTTGCCAGTATAAATATTCATTCAAACACATACGGATTACCACATATGTTTTGTCTTGAAACAAATATATTGCTTCAATTCAAAAGTATGAGGGGTGTATCCCTTTCCTAAAGCAAATATTTAGGAAGACTGAAGTAATAAAGCACCTAAGGATGTAAGAGACCCCATATAATTAGCCAGCATGCAACATTGCAAAATTGTTGGGCATCCAATATCACTAAAGATTGGTTATACGTCATATCATGCAAAGCCCGAATGACAAATAACAAAACAAAACAAACAAAAAACAAAACAAAAAAACAGACAAAACAACTCCCCAAACCCCCCTCCCGTACAAAAAAAAAGCAAACGAATAGCACACACAAGAAAGAACAAAAAATCATATTTATACAGATATCTCCCTCTGTTTTTCAGCACGTTATTGGAGGCGCGTCACGGGTAAAAGATAATACTCGTGAAATCACTTCTGTCCATTCTTAACGTGTTCGGGTGGTATAACATATCAGCAAAACCTTGATAAAAATAGAAGATATTATGATATGACGTACGAAGGGAGTGTTTAATTACTATGAATTTTATAATAGGTCTTGATAAATGGCCTTCTGTGCACAATTGTTTGCTGGTCTCTGACAGGGCCACTGCCAGACCCGCAGAAAAAAAGAGGCGGGGCAGCTGGGGATGGAGTGGAAGGATTAAAACCAAGAGACATGAAACGGTGTATTCACGTGCCTTTGGAATCAGACCCGATACATCTTTATGTAATCAACGGAGTCAAAAGGACCATAACAAAATACACGTTTAGCATACGTATGGTCCAATGCCTTTTCATGATTTTATCCACTTTTGAGATTTCGGTAGACGTGCTTTTGGTCTGTTGTGTAAACATCAAAATTTCACAAATTCAAAAAAAAATAAATAAAAAAAAAAAAATTTACCGAACATATGTGTATAGGTACTTCAGATGAGAATCACCTTTAGTGCAGGTGGACTCTCCAAAGCATTGGAACCATATAAAGAAATGAATTGAGCATGTAACGAATGCCTTTTCAATGATATTTGTTTGGGAGGGAAATAACTTGCTTAGCTGATAGTTAAGTTATTTGAAGTAATCCGACAATAAACAATCAGCACGCACACAGTAACTGATTAGGGCTCCAAATGGTCCTTTTTATAGAGGCATTTAGCATAGTTTATTGGATTTGGATTCACCTCGTTGTTCTACCCTGTTATACCACCATAGAATTTATCTTTAGATGGAATTTTGACCAAGTATTTAGGGGCAATACCTACCGTGAGGGGCTTTATCCTGGGCGATTCACCAATAACACCATCGCACTAACATATCACTGTGTTAAATGTTGGTTCAGACCTTTATGTATTAGTAATCCTAAGAGAGTAAAATAACTATATACGGGAACCACAAAAGAAGATTTCCTTCAAAGCAAATCTGTCTGCTGGCCTTCAAACGTTGAAAATAATAATTGCTACAACCTCGGTTCTTTGGTACTTTATATTTTATTAAACTAACGGCTAGACGGCAATTGGCCAGTCCAAATGGCTTAGAACTTTGACCGTTGGGGGCGACAAGTAAATTACCAAAATATGCAGTGTTGCAATACACATATTTTGATCCCGAAATGACTGAAACTTGATGAAAGTTGACCAATTGATGGGTATAAAAATCAAAGGTCCAAATGTGCCCTGACTCCTGACTTTTAGAGGTCACATGGAAATAAAAATAATATACAGCGTTACAATATCTACAATTAAAGCCCACCTTGAACCAACTCAGAAGAAAATTGACCAAGATATTGTCACGTGAAAATTTCAAAGGTCCAAATGACCTTGACTTTTGACATTTAAACCATAAGTTACAAAAAAAACCCGCAGTATTGCAACTGCACAATGTGAGTCTAACGTGATTAGAATTGGATACAACTTGGCCAGGTAATGCCAGATGAAAAATTCAAAGGTCCAAATGGCCTCCATCTTTGATATGTGAAGGACACATGTTAATAAGAAAAAATGTGCAGTGTCAGAACATTTACAATATAAGCCCAATATGTACCAAATCAGACGCAAATTAATCAAAGTAAGGCTAGCGGAAACCTTCAAAGGGGCAAATGACCTTGACCTTTCTACCTTTAAAAGTTACACGAATTTACAAAAAAAAAATGGTAGTACAATACCTGCAATTTGAGGCCAACATGATAAATATAGGATGGACATTGGCCGGCGTCAGGCTGGATATAAAATTTGTAAGGTCCGAAAGATCTGGACCTTTGAACTTCAGAAGTAACATGTAAATTGCAAAAATGTACAGTGTTATAACATCCCTGTTTGTGCCCAACATGAACCATATCAGATTAAAATTAATCAAGTTATGGTGGCAGGAAAATTGTAAAGGGCCAAATTTCCTCGACCTATTACCTTTAGAGTTCACACATAAATTACACAAATGAGCACCTCTATAATTACTACAATTTGAACCCATCATGATCAAAATTGGAGAAAATTTGCCAGAGTTATGGCTAGAAGAAAATTTCAAAAGTCAAAGTGACAATGACTTTTTCCTTTAGAGGCCACATGTAACTCGCAAAAATGTACAGTAATCCCATACCTACAAATTGAGATCACCATGATTAAAACTGATGAAAATTGACCCTGTAGATGGCTAGATGAAACTTTCAAATGTCCAAACGACCTACACCTTTGAAATTCGCATGTAAATTTCAAAAATCTGCAGTGTCACAAAAGGTATAATATGTGCCCAACATGATCAAAATTGGATATGAGTTGTCCGAGTTGTGTCTAGAAGAAAATTTCAAATAGCAAAATGGCCTTGGCCTTTAACCTTAGCGGTCAAATCTATAGTACAAAAATATGCAGTGTTCCAATACTTATTATTTGAGTCCAACATGGTTAAAATTGGATGAAAGTTGACCAAGTGATTGCTAGCTGAACATTTTAAAGGCACAGATGATCTTGACCTTTGACCTTTAGAAGAAGAATATAATATGCAGTGTTACAATACCTACAATTCGGGTCCTTCACTGTTAAAATTGGGCGAAACTAGACAGAGTTATTGATGGAAAGAAATTTTAAATGACAATACTTACAGTTGGAAATACAAATGTTTTGATAATAAGACCAACACAATACACACAAGTGCATGCGAAAATGTTGCACATGTTAAAACACAGGAGGAAAAATGATGCCAGTTTCATTGATATATGCACCCAAATTTTAACCTTGGGACTAAAATAACGTGAGGCTAATAATGCAAAGCTAAAATGCTTGACAACAGACCTCAATCAATAGAATGAGAACAGAAGTTAGCGAGATGACTGAGTAGGAAAACAAATATGTCAAGCAGAGTCAATTTGATTGATTTTGATTTGTTTATTAGCCAAATAACCCAATACATATCATAATATACAATATCAAACACAAATATTGGCAGCAGGGAAAGAAGCATATACATGCTTATAGATCCTCCTTTATGATAAGAATTAACACGTTTACATTTCGGAACACTGGTGCAATATCAGAAACCATATATATATATATTGCAAATTTGTTACATAACACTGTACATAGATTAACTTCATAACAGTAAAATAAACAAGCACATAAAAAAACAGACACAAGAGGATATGAGCGGATCAAGCGATCATAGTGACAGTAAATGCAATTTTAAATGACCTTTGAACATATAATAACTGAAGTTTTTAATGAGTGGTGGAATGTCATTCTAAATTTTCACACCATGATGTTTTAAAGAAAACTGTTTAATTTTTGTTTGGTATCTTATTACATGTAAATTCTGACGTTGTCTTGTATAATAATTATGAATAGAACTGTTCTGTACAAACATATGTAAGCAGGCATCTGGAGATTTTCCATTAGTGTGTTGATACATAAAATTCCTGTTTGAAAAATATTGATATGTTGTAGAGTCAAAATTTGCAGGTTATTGAATAATGCTTTCATTGAAGTTCTGTACTGTGAGAGAGTTATGATGCGAATAATTGGCCTCCGTAATACATTCAGCTTTTGAAGCGTACTGTCATTAGTACGTCCCAAAACAATATTACAAAACAAGATAGATACGGATACGCAAACGTAAAATACAAATTAAGAAGAACTTTTTTTAATCAGAAGCGTCGAACTTTTACAATGATGCTTACGGATTTTGCTAATTTACTACTTGTATATACTACATGCTGTTTCCAATCTAACATGGTATGTAAAATCACAACTATACATTTTACATGAGAAATAAGATTAATCTGTTTACCATCAATTGAGAGATTGAGAGAATCAGTGGCATTGGTTTTCCTTTTGGTATGAAATAACATATAATTGGTTCTTCAAATATTCAAAGTTAAGTTGTTTGAAAAAATTATGTAAATTCTTATTTGTCAGAAACGAACTTGTATCATCAGTAAACAGAAGTGAAAAAAGTTTAGTCGATACATGCAAACAATAAATATTTCTCAACAAATTTGGATCAATTACCATATAAAATTGATGAACTGAAGCAACGAATCGATAATTCAAATCCGGATATTGTCTGTATGAATATTGTATCATCAGTAAACAGAAGTGAAAAAAGTTTAGTCGATACATGCAAACAATAAATATTTCTCAACAAATTTGGATCAATTACCATATAAAATTGATGAACTGAAGCAACGAATCGATAATTCAAATCCGGATATTGTCTGTATGAATATTGTATCATCAGTAAACAGAAGTGAAAAAAGTTTAGTCGATACATGCAAACAATAAATATTTCTCAACAAATTTGGATCAATTACCATATAAAATTGATGAACTGAAGCAACGAATCGATAATTTAAATCCGGATATTGTCTGTATGAACGAGGTATATCAAGAATAAAAATTCCAAACTACTGATGTACAATTAAAGTTTATTGGGTATAGCTTGTGGGGTGGCCTCGATCATAGAAGAGGTGTTATAAAGGATAAATGGTGACCTAATTGTGGAAATGGAAACCTGCACTAACCCTGGTCACAGTTTAAACGTTGCTGACTACATATTTCTAGAATCTTGCTGGGATAAGTTTTTTCATCAAACATGTTTAGGCTAAAACTCGTGGGGACGGGGGTAGTGAATAACCTAGCTTACAAGATTTGATTCTCACAAATGAGAAACAAATGATACAAAACACACAATACCACAGTCCAATTGGAGCAATTGACCATTGTCTAGTAAGTTATGAAGAGCATAGTCATGCAGGACCGAACAAAAATTTATAACCCGGTACTTTTACGAAAAAGGCAAATATTCAGCAACTAAAAGAGATGCTAAACATTGATAATCAGAAGGAATTTATTGACCATGGTTGTCAACATCATATTAATGAAGAGTACAGAGTATTTGTACAGAAATATCACGAGACTGTTGAATTGTGCATACCAAAGAAAACTTGCTGTGATAACGAAGAGCCAATGTGGCCCTCATATTCATCACCTCTGGACAGAAAAATATTGAAAAGAACGAGAAAAAGCACAGAGCCTTGCAGCACCGATTTATAGAAATTAGATGTGGGTGGCCCACCACAAATTCTGTAGAGAAAAACCAAGTCAAAGGTCCTATACGGAAACACAGGAAAAACTTTCAAAGAAATCAAATTTCAGCCCAAAAGGCTCTGTCTTTTTATGTAAAGTCATAAATTAAAACTAAGATCGGGATACGTGATCTGGAAAAGAACACCCGGACAGGACCAACGATAACCAATAATGAGAGTGATAACGAAAATTAGCAGACCTTTTCTATCATTTTCGACTAGAGAGCCTGCAGGTGCCTTTCCAAAAATCAATCCAAGCAAACACAGCCGTGAGCGAAATAATGATAATACATGAAGAGGAGGTTAGGAAAAAAATAGTGCCTCTTAATCCCAACAAGACCCCAGGATCACAAAATTATTTATAGTACATAATTAAGGAACAAAGTTGGTCTCCATGTCTGCAGAAATGCAAATATTAGAGCAATTAATGAAAAGGGCAGACTTGACCTAGCTACAAACTAACGTCTATTTAGCCTCAGGAGTATTCCTTGCAAAATTATTATCGATAGTTGTCATCCAATAATATAGTCATATGAAGGCGATTATCCTATTTAGCAAACAACAATATGAACATTCGGGAAGTAAACAGTGTCTCAATTATTCACAGTTTCTGATAAATGGACAGCAGTTGCTGATGAATGAGGCCAAGTGGATACTATATTAATGGATTTTATGAAGGCCTGTGATAAGGTACATCACCGTAGACTTACTGGGGAGTGTTAAAGGCTTATAATGTATATATTCACATGAGAGGGGGAGATTAGACTGGTAAGATGTCAAACAACTCGATGTTGTTTAACATGGCTTGAGATGTTGGACGTCAAGCTGGATATGTCAAAAATTTATAAATCGTGTTGCAATGATTATGTAGATACGCTGGACATATCTAAATTGTAACCATCATTTAAATTATGAAGTCAGTCACATATTGCCTCCAATGACATATTGGAGTTACTCGAAAGTTGACACTAACAGATTGGCGCAGCGAAAAAATCTGAATCGTGCACATGTTCCTACAACTGTAAGTGAATATTCCTTTCTATAACTGCGAAAACAAGATACACGGCATAAATTACTCAGTAGTTAGAATTATCTTTTTTTTTATATAAACTACTTTTTCCATAGATATCACCAATTTGTTGGTGTCAGCCTTTTATGGTAAGATTAAAATAATATTAAAAAGTTGTGAAAAAAATCAGCAAAAGTTGATTTTTTTTTTTCATATCTGTGTCTCAATATGTTCTGAACTGGTAATAAACTGCTGGCCTTTCAGTGAAACGAAATGTATAACTAGAGTAGGGGCATCAACGCGTATTTGAGCAGATCTTTCAACACTAAACCCTACTCTGCTGTCAATCGAAGCAAACTATATGGTCACCATATCGAAAACTAGATTCCATGCATCTGTGTGTTTGACAGTATAACAAGATAAAGTCTCTCATGGGCTGACCACAGTCCTTTTCATGCTTGTGCCTTTCATCATGTGAAAGGTTATTTCCGTGATTGGCAGCACTAGATTAGATTCCATGAAACGTACGTCACTTGATCAGAGGGCGTAATGATCTTCGTACTTTCCATTTCCTGAACTTCAAGTCTACACTGCTCGATGTAAAGAAGTTAAAAGTAGCGAACGTCTTATGCGGCTCCATGTAATGTTCTACTTTCGTGCGTTTACGGTGCCTTTTTTTCTATATGGTAAGCAGCTGTGTTTATTTGATAAGATTGTTGTAAAAATTAAAACAGATAAACACCATAATAATAATGATATTTTGACGGCATGGACTAATTTTGGGCATACACATGGTTTTATGCTGGTTTAAAAATATTTCTGAAAAAAGTAATCCAGAAACAGGTCGATGCCTCATATTAATCCCTCTGGTTGCACCTTGATTTCGGCTGCTATATTGATTTTTGTTTGGTCCAATGTAGGTGATGATAATAGATATATTGAAAGAATGTTATTGTATAGCTTTAAAACACAACAGATGCATTGAAAGCGATACACCAATCAAAGTATCTGCTCTTCAACTTCACTTTGCTTTATGTGCCTGCAATGAGATAGATATTTGATAAATTTCCCGACCAACACAAATATTGCGGACCCCTGAAATTAAAGGCAGAAAAATTTTAGTTCTTATTTCAAGCTGTGTATCTTGAAAGAAGTATACATTCCTTGTTGGTCGACTCTTCATAGTTGCTTAACGTTTTTATCTTTTTTTTTCATTAAACGTTTTTTTTATTGTTTTAACCCGAAAGCAAAGTATTAATTCAATAATCCACTTTTATCTAGTGAACGAAGTGATAAATATATATATATAGATATATTCATATATATATATATATATATATATATATATATATATATATATATATATATATATACATATATATATATATATATATATATATATATATTGGCAATTACTTCATTCATTTATCACTTTGTATGGATGTGTGACTGTAATTTGACTTTTTCCTTTAAGGCACAGTAAACTGTTTCATGACAACACCCATTGTTACATTGTTATCATTTTCCTAGGTCTAACTGAATTAAGCTGTTATTTAAATATATAGCATTAAGGTGAGGGTTCAAAGGTTCCAACTGGAGTATCATTCTGGCATTTCATGAAAATAAGGTTTGTCACTTTGAAGAGCGTGGTGCCTAAAGGACGCTAATTTGTTACCAAAACTTGGATTTAAGAACCCTCCTCCTCTACACTAATTTCTCTTGTTGCTTTGGTTATTTTAAATCTATGTATTGATGTAACTACAAACTGTTTTTTGTGTGCACATCGCATTTAGTCTGTTGCTTATATCTATCGTATCGTTATACCTCCGGCGGTAGAATTGTCATGACGAATTGGTAGTCGACATCAAATGGATAGGAAAAATATATCGGCTGTTCAAAAGTGACAAGAAAAAATCCTTAAAGAAATTTGAAAGCAAGAGATTCTAATGAAAATGTAGTTCCAGGGGTCATGTGATTAGCCTATGTTTTGAGGTTATCTAAATTCTATTTCATACACGTTCAAAGAAGGGGGCTTGGAAGTAAGCTTAATCTATGACAATCTCTTTGCCGAACATATATATATCTTATTTACAAGTAGTTAAACGGAGTCCTTTGACTGGGAACAGCCTTCGCATCCATATTGTAGTGAGCTACAAAATATATTGCATGATGAAGACATGCGTCTCATTCACTGAGGGAAGGGCGGGAGATATGCCAGTAACAATAAAAACCTTACGATATTAAGAAGTGCGTTCTCACCTTATTAATATTAGCAACAATATTGGCAATTGCTTGTATCTGACTGAATATTTTATCGAACATATAGGAGGCAATTGAGTGTATTGATATAAAAACTTATATTCAAGCGTATATTTACTTTCATTTTCAGTTTTGTTTCGAAGATACATATTCCAAAGAAAGCCATCTATATTTTTCTCAGTGTATCCTTAAAGACGTGACACGCAAACCGTGATGGCGATATTGCGAAAGTTAACTCTAACTGTATTTCTTAAAAGCAGTGCACATTGTGGTCACCTATTTGAAACGCCGTAAAATATAGGAGAGAGAGGGGGAGGGAGAGAGAGAGAGAGAGAGAGAGAGAGAGAGAGAGAGAGAGAGAGAGGAAGAGAACAAGCAAAATATACAGTCGACTATACACCGTTTTTATTATCAAGTCTTGTCCCATGTATATTTGTATGTAAGTCACTTTCATCATCTTTCCAACACTTGACGACGGCAAAAAGGTATAGGTTTGGGTCTGATGGCCCAGAAATAAGGTTTTGTTCTCTCTGCACATGTACTGGTGCCAAACGCTGCAGGTCACACTCGTTTCATGTGCGTCATGCAAACATACATTTATGTCTGTATGTATGCATATAAATACTGCAATTAGAGCTAGAGAGAATCTTGACATAAATTTGTGTCCCCACGGCACAGTGGGACAGCAAAAAAGGGAAGTAACCTATTTCAAGGCTTCGTGGTTTTTTACCCAGTACGTGCACAAGCAAAAAATCAACCCTCTTACATTGTAAAATCGAGAATGTGTTGAGGTTATTCATCAAATTGACATGTGAAATGCTTGTATTATATAGTTTTATATAAAGAAGTTCTCAAACACTCTCAACCAGTAGCAGCACAAAGGTCTACCGTATCAGTTCTTGTGTCCATCAGCACATTCTAGCTGTATGCAATATATAAATCATGCCTCACCAAATCCATTTTGCTGGAAATGTAGTGATCCTTAAAGTATTTCTTGAAGTTTAGTAATTTTATCTTATGTACTAGGATATGTGATGGCCCATGAAGTGTAACAGTATGTGAAATATGGATGAACCAAAGCATAATACAATTTAATTAATAAATTTATTCCGAACTTGTGTCTGATTTTCTTGAAAATACCAATTATCTAACTTACCTTTATAGAAATATAATGAATATGTTCTTTCCAGTTTAGATCTTTGTCAAACCACACAGATAAAAATTTGAATGTTTCAACTTTAAATATTCCTTTTTTCATTTATTTCAATAGAAAAATCCCCTGATTTTTTTCTTTTTCTTTATTTTTGTTTTCTTATTACAAGATCAGACAAACAATATAATGAGTTTTATCAATATCTACAGATAATATATTTGTATGAAACCAACAAACAACATCTTCTAGAGTATTTTTTTTTTTACGTTTTAAAGCATCAATGTCTCTGTCACTGAATACTAAACTTGTGGCATCTGCAAATAATAGACATAATATATCCTGATAAATAAGGCCTGGGTCATTTACATATACGAGGAATAACAGAGGTCCTATGATAAACCCTTGAGGAACACCACAGTTAATAGATAATATGTCAAAATCTTCGTTCGAGTAATGTTCATTCTGAGACCTATTAGATAACTGGTAAACCAATTCAGAGCTAAACCAGGTATTCCATAAAATGATAATTGTTAACATATGATAGGATGATCGACCGTGTCGAAGGCCTTGGAAAGGTCAAGAAAGACGCCAATGATGCGATCCTTTCTCGCCAAAGCCTCAGATGTTTTATACGAAGGAGAGCTTATAGTATATTCTGCACTATACTTATTGCGAAATCCAAATTGCCGGTCTTATAAGATATCAAATTTGTCATGATAATAAGCTAATTTGGTGTGCAAATTTTTGTCACATATATTTGAAAAGGAGGCGCAGAATGGGTGCAAAGTTATTTAAAATTTCATAATTATTATTTTTTTTAAATGGGGGATAGTGTAGCAAGTTTCAAACTTTTGGTAGAGATGCCAGTTTGGAGAAATAGGATGGTAATATGTGTAAGCAAGAGAGTATTTTACTTGATACAAATTTAAGAACCTTTGGCTCTATATTATCCCAACCTGGGCTGTAATCTTTTAGATTCTTTATAATGATATTTATGCCTTGCTCAATGATTGGAAGGAAACAAAAAGAGTTAAACTACTCCCCTACCATGTATGCGTCAGGATTTGGAGGGGTAAGAAGTATTTTATTAGCTAATGACTGGGCAATAGTCACAAAATAGGAATAAAAGTATTAGCTATGTCTTTTGGCTCATTGTAATCTTGTCATTGCTTATGAATCTTTTTGCAATTTGTGATCTTTTCTGTTTACTGACAACAGTGTTTATACGTTTCCAGAGCCGACACAAATTAGACTTATTGTATTGAATTATTTCAGTGTGATATTTTTTCTCAGTTATGCCAAAGATGTGATTTAGTCGATTACGATAGCTATTGTATTTTTCATTATCTTTTTGCAGTTGGTGATTGGATCTTTTTTCTGTAAAACTGTTTTTTTTTCTATCATTTAGAGAGATTTAAGATTGATAGCATGCTTCTTGTCTCAAATTTGGTTGTGTATAACTTTTTCCCATTAATCCCATTGCAAATAATACTACTTATTTGTTCAGAATTATCTGTAATTGCATTAAAGATATTTTATATAAGAGAAGCCGAGTCCTCTGTTATTCCGGTTGGTCTGTTAATGCAACGAAGGAATACATTACCATGTAGATTTTCTATAAAGTCTGAAGAAGAAGGATGTTTGTCTATATTGAGGGGATTAATATTTAAGTCACCAATAATGTAACATGATTATTTTCTTTTTATATTTTATTTTCTTCTAAAATACTGACTGTTTATAGAGAGACCATAAGGGGGCGTTCTTCATGCTTCACAATGAAAATCAACTTGCAGTTTTAAGGGAAAAATACAATGGATGGTGTGCTACCATGTAGGGCCTTCTTGAACTTAAGGGGATCTGAGCATATATAGGACTTATAATGGTAGGGCAGTTCTGATGAAACTTCAGGATATGATATGAAATGTTATTAGCAACAAAAACACTTATCAGAAATGACTTCTGACCCATCCTAATGAGTATATTCAGCACCTGCATTTCTGCGTATGATCTAATATAGCTGCCTGAGTAGCAAAAGGGACAGTATCAAATATGTAAATTACATGTATATGTACCTTGAAATGATGAATACTGAACAGAATACCAAAATAAATAAAGAAAAAATCTGTAAATTCTAGTCTAAAAGATATGACTAAAATGCTTAAAAATGCATGCAACAAATTTTGAAGAGAAAAAAGTCACAAACAGTGTGGTATAGTGAATTTGGAAAAGACCGAAAAAACACTGAGACCTTCCAAAGAATCATCCCTAGGTACTATATCTAATGTACTGATATAACTTGATGGACATCACCAAAAAGTCATTTCGTGAAATGCATTCCCTCCGTGACTTGAAGAAATAAGTCATGGTTATCCATATGATGTAACATCAAATGCCCACATGATAGTGATACACATTTGTAGTACATTTGGTATTGTTCCCAGTATTCTTCATCAACATAATGAATCTAATGTCCTTTTCTGAGGCACTTACTGACCTTGAAAATAAATGTAAGTCAAGATCAAATAACATATTGCAAAATTTGACTGTTGACCAAATTTACTGTAAACTTTCTGGTTCCATCTCAATTCATTAGCACAATAATGAATTAACACTCTCCTGTTGGGGACCGTGCAAAATGCAGACCCCAAAATTATTCTTTGATGTCAGAGTCCGTGTTTTACACGGACTACTTCCCTGTTAGCATGGCAATATGCATGTTTCATTTCTATGATTGTTTGCTGGTTGCAAAAGTTTTTATGACAATAGTTAGCAATAAACAAACATTAAGATTTTTTCAAAATGTGATATTCCATAAATTTTATCCAGTTAATTGTACTTTTTTGGGGAAAATATAATTACTCTGTAACTTTGGAAATTTTCGTTTAAAAATCAGTTTCTGCAGGTATGTTAACCCAATGTGATTTTAAAATTTACGACTTTTATGTTATATTATGACAAAACAAAGGTACATGTATAAATATTGAAACACTCTAAAAATCATATTCTGCTAGGGGGTCTATAAACAGCAGCAACTATTACATTGGGGTAATCATGGATGTTGTTTATTTCAATAAAAAGAGTTTCCAATATAACTATTGAAATAGATAAGTCATCTCTCTTTGTGTACTGAAAATTTGTGTCCAGAAATAATGAAATGCCGCCTCCATCCTTATCAGTTCTGTATTTTATTTTATAATTGTAGCTCTCCAAATTACATATGTCTTCATTGGGGTCTTTCAGCCCAGTTTCGCTCCCAGCTATAACATAAAATCTAAAATTTTGTGTCTCAAGAATAATATCTAGATAATTAATGTGACCTTGTAATCTTCTATCATTCAGATGGAGAATGGACAAGGATAAGGATAGGTCTTAATAGTTTATTTTTGAAGTAAAGGCATCGGTGTTACAAATAGATTAAATGAAACTAGTTTGACCAAAACGAAACAAAAATTAAATAACATAAATACATAGAAAAAATAAATTCTGGATCAATGTAAAAAATGAAAACCATATTTTCAACCCCATTGATTTCAAATGGAACAAAAATTTTATTGTTCAACTTATTAAAATCAATGTTTGGCATGGAAAACCAGAACTCAGAAATACCATTTAAAAAGTCGTCATTATCTTTAATATGATTGAAAGGACGTTCACACTGTAGACATAGAGGACATATCAAAGATACTGGTTCACCTTGATTGGTATATATACATTGCATATGAAACGTACAACAAAAGACTGAAAACTTACTATGATCTACATCTCTGAAATGCACATTCTTGCTTCCTACTTGACAATTCACCATAGGACATAAAGTAATAGTGGAATGATAAAAACATATTGGCTGCACATCAATGATGCGTTGAAAAAATGGCAGATCAGCATCAAGACTAAAAAGAAAAAGAAAATTAATGTCATAGCACAAACACAAAAAGCTTTCTAATGTAGAACAAAATCATGACAACAAAGTATCATTGCCGTCATCAAAATAGTATCTGTGGTATAATGCATCTGTGCAGTTATACAGATTATGTATATAGTTACAATAAAAGCAAAGTTGTACCTTTTATGAAAAGCTGGAATGCTTGAAAAAAATATATTGAGAAGCAATATACTTTGAATTCAAAAGGCAATAAGTTCCTGGTAATATTTGCATAAATATTTTAGTGTTACATAGTTCATAATGAGGGTTCAAAAAAGAAATCCTATGTAATTGGCCAGTACAGAGTACAGAGCATTACAAACGTGTAATGCTGCAAAGTGTGTCACTGAATACAGGTAATATAACCCACCCACACACACACAGACACACACACACATACCACCACCACCACCACCACCACCACCGCCACCACCACTACCAAAAATATAAATATTGGAAAAAACACGTTCCACAATGGGCAGACACACAACAAAGATAAAAAGAATTCGCTTTTTTTTATTACGTAAACGTGTTTCATTGATGTAACATCTAAGAAGAAACTCATTTAAATGATAGGTATACTGATATGGCGTAAGAAGATGAGGTTTTATGTCTATGAAAATGGACAAAGCCGAATTCAGTGTGTCCCAATACTCTTAAGACAATAACCATACTATATGATCTTGTCTAAAGTTAATTAAGAGCGTGTGTTTTTGGGTAAAGTCATAATTCCCCTATATTGTTAGAATCTACCAAGGAGAATTTAGAATAGTTACGGACTATGATCTGTTGAGCTCCTACACCGGACACAACTACATGGACCTTAAACTAGGCCTTCATAAAATGAACGATATCATTAGCAGAAATTGTCGCGACCAATTTCATACTCTTTACTTTCTACGAATAGTAGAAATAGATGTCCTTGGGCCTAAAAGAATCCGACACAACACTTTTACCTTGAAATTTGTCACTCTAATACGTGGCAACATTCTCGTAATTCAAAGCAAATTAGGTTTACTATGATTCTTTGCTTTCTTTAGAGGTGTTGAAATCTTAATTTACAGATTTCTAGCTGTTCAAAACCTGCCCCAGTCAGTGTTGTCCATTTTGGACCCATTGTGCCCACCAAAAATCCTTTTTGACTCTTAATTTGCTCTTGAGCATAAAACATTTTGCCTGATAATATACCAGCTTCAATAGGCTCCTCTTTCATATCATTAAGCTAATGATTAACTATCGATAATCTTAGAGGCATAATTACGCTTAAACTGTCGCATACACTTAGCAAAGATAAGTTAGTTAATTTTGTTCCCAGAACCTCTTTATTCATTATTTTTATAAAGGTCACTCCAATTTCCTGGTATGTTTTTTTTTCAAATGTTTCAGTGTCAAAACACATATATATCATTCACACAATCACCAATCTAGCCACTGAATGCCATTGGCATATTTATTACCAGCCTTATAGGAAGATGATCACAGAAATTGACCTCATGGAGATGAAGAATGTCACAACCTACAATTATAAAGCTTTTGCTATGCCCAATATTTAATCTATCTTAGTAAAATGATTATCGGCAATGTAAAATTTTGTGAAGTCAACTTTCTGTTTGAACATTAAATCTACAGCATGAAGGTTATCTGAAAATATAAAATCATATAGTTAACTTCTGTGACTATTATATCCCTCTGTCTTGAATCACAAGTGATCAAATTCCATAGATTGTGGTAGCTGTGCGATAAAATCTCTCAGAAGCCTTCCAAGCATATTCATCTAAAATACTTCCCATATAACTAAGTGTGAATAGGAAAGTTTCTGCCTGAGAGACGTTACCACCATCACAGTAGGGCATATACATAGAGACGAACACTTGAGATATGGCACCAGTGCCGTCGAAGGCCGCAATTTCAATTATTCTATGCTACAAAGAGCAGCCATTTCCTTGCAAACATTGTAACACCCCTAAATGGGCGACCATACTAACTTGAATCAGTGTCATTCATACTGGATTTATCAAAAAAAAAATTAATACCACACGAGTTGGAAATGGCATCATACATAACGCTTAGTTTCTCCAGGTCATAGCCAAGTTTCTGTCAGGCACACATCAAAGGTAAGAAATAAGTGGGTCTCATACTCTGCATTATGTTTGAAATATTTGCTGTTGATAGAAATTCACGAGATGGGAATGGATTATTTATGTCTCTCGGAGACGCTTTTTGTCACCAAGTCAATATCACATTTATCAATTTCTACACCAGCTGAGTGTGTTCAAGAACCCTTGGTCACGTTTACAGTCATCAACCAAGTCCAAGTATTGGTGGTTTCCTTTCAAGCCGTACTGGGTATTTGGGAAGTAGCCGTTACTTTTTTCGCATCTTTCGGGCTTTAAAAGGTGCCACTGGAGCTTGGAGTGAGCAGGCCTCGCCGATTTTAAGGTGACAGGAAGAGCTTGACGGGGTTTGTGTTTGCTCATAGTACCAACTTTATAATTGTGTCTCACCATAACGTGCCTAGGCCAGTTGCCTAAGTCAACATCAGTCAAATCAAGTGAAACAGCAACATGGAAGAATGCTAAGTTGTTTTAATTGGCGATGCTTTTTCTTTTTTCCCCATTCTCTTTAAGTACTCCTTGGTATAGACAAAGTCGTCGGAAAGGTAACTGTCGTCCGACGAATCACTCTTATAATCTGACCGACCACTTCATTTACTATCAGAAGACACACTTTCACAATCAACAGGCTGCTGAGTATTTAAAGTTGGGGCAATATTAGCACTGGATGAAACTAACGCACGGGAGATATATTTACCCACTTCAGCATAGAGAGATAACAATCCGTCATCGTCATTACGCAGTTTTAAGGTAGGATTCTGTGCTAGTGGCCAGGCCACATATAGAGTCAGTGCTATCATTCCAGGATTTCTTGATGGCTTTGCTTTCAAGTCAGGTTATCAACTGAGCGGTCAGTATGTTGACTGCTTGATTAAGATCAATCAGCTCCGAAAAAGGAGTAATAGAACTAGCCACAGGTGCATAGTACTTGGATGTTTATTCACGAAGATCTTATCTAGCTCCTTCATCCCCGAATTTATGCTTACCAAACTATGCCCAAGATAAAACATGGTGGCACGGTACATGGCCAAAACAAGGCCCAGTCGCATGAACATTTTAATTGCGGCGGTACATGCTGAGTTGAAGAGCTTCCGTGGCTGGAAGATTACGAACATCCTGTAATTAAATCTCCCTTGTACAACCCAACATTAAAGCAATATAATAATAACAATAATGATAATAATAATAATAATAATAATGATAATAATAATAATAATAATAATAATAATAATAATAATAATAATAATAATAATAATAATAATAATAATAATAATAATAATAATAAACAAACAAAAAATAAAACGTCTTTACCAAACACCAATTGTTTTGGCAGCGAAATTAAAATTTGTATATATCACACGTTTTCATCTTTTCTTAATTCCTTGTTATCTGGGTATTCATTAATTTATGTCTGCTCAGGGAGGCTTGCCAATTTTACAGTAGTTAAACAAAGGCATCAAGCATTTTTTTTACGTAAAATATATATCTTTATTCATTTAACTTAAACATCATGATTATTTCTCCAGCCGAGAACTCTCTGTGAAAAATACTGTGCACAAAATTAGTCATATTGTTCACTGGAATAAAAGACTTGGAACTGTAAAAGACCCAACTACAAAGGCTCCCCCATG
Organism: Hermodice carunculata; assembly: GCA_964020975.1. Classification (NCBI taxonomy): domain Eukaryota; kingdom Metazoa; phylum Annelida; class Polychaeta; order Eunicida; family Amphinomidae; genus Hermodice; species Hermodice carunculata. The sequence goes on along the minus strand of OZ026626.1, from coordinate 265,261 downwards.
TATATATTTAAAGTAATATTGCATTTTATTTGTATGGATGAAATCGAGTTTGTAAAGTGTTTGTGGATGCTTTCAATTCGTGACATCTAAAATCATGTCATTGGTGCCCAGCTCGATGACGGTAACTCGCTTGGGAAATTTCTGAAAAATGTGTATTGAGAAACTGCTATATGTTTTCCGAGTTGAAAATAGAGTTCACAATTCAGATAAATCCAATAGCATATGCATTTAAAGATGTCCTTTAAGGCCATCGGTCACAGCACGTTTTTAGCCGGGTCGTGTGTGATAGCATTTAATTTGTCAAATGTGTCCTTTAAGACCATCATTCCGCAAGGATCTGCAGCGTGGTTAGGTCCACTAGCATGCATATTGCCAAATGTGTTCTTTAAAACTGTCAGTTATTGAGCTCATGCAGTCCATTCTAGCAACAATGTCGGAAGATAATGACCATGTATGTATGAAGCATACATATAAGAATGTAGATGATAATGGCCATGTATGTCTGAATTTTACCCGAAACAATTTAGACGATACAGCCATGTATGTATAAAACGTACCCGAACCAATGTAGAAGAGAATGGCCATGTATGTATGAAGCATACCTGCTATGATCCTATTATAATTATGGGACACAGCGGGCATGTTTTTCGACCTACATGCCTTCAACACGTTTAATTCAGAATCAGCTGATCATGGGAGAAATCCCCTTGTATATGTTTCTGTTATCACAACTTAATAGTTTTCTTTTTCAAATATATCCTGGAACAAAGACCTGAACACTATGCATTTTTGCAGTTTTGTGATGGAGTCTTCTGAATATAACGTTGATTGTATAGTTAACTTCTAGCAAGCTTTTTTTGCAAAAAAAATATTGAGGATAGACCATCTTTGCACGTTAAATTCAAAATTGTCAAGTCAAGTGCAATGATTGTTTCTACGAAGTACCGTTTACGAGAATATTTCAATACAGTAATTTTATTTCAGTGTCATAACATAGATTGATTACTCTGATAAGTGGGGCTTCTGACGGTACCGTGAACCGGTATTGTCCCGTGCCTTGACCTGTGGTAGTTAACATTGTGTCCTGACGTTGTTGCCCTGAGGGAACTCCTCATTTGCCTGGAGACCATGGTACGTTCCATTGCTCACGCAACACCAGTTGGGTTGTTTGCTATTGTTGTAAGGTTTCACCGAGTATCTTAATTGACAATTTGAAGGTAGGCCTATAGTATACCCACACAGTTCTGAGGGTAGCCTTTTCTGTCAATACATACCCATAGTAAAATTTGGATTAGATTTAAGAGGATTTGTTTCATATCTGTTTCATAAAACTACCGAAAGAAGCATCAAAGTAAATCAAGAGAAATCTTAGAAGCTGTTCATATATTATATTATTGAAACAGCTAGATTTGACACCTTATTACATATAAGATTTAATACAGCTTCGAAGATATCTTCATTTTCTTTGAAAGTACAGTTTTTAGACACAAATAAAATTGTTGCAACAGTACAAGATGCGAGATGCATGACATTATTTTGAAGTTTGTCCAGATGAATATAAATTTCATACATTCCCAAACGTAATGAAATGTATACTAGATTTCTTTCACAAGGTCTGTCTGCGTGAAGGTCTGTTACTCTCCTCTCTCCCAGATGATATAATTTATTATATTTCTTTGTGTTCTTATTGAGCCTGGATTTGAACTCATCGACATATTCAAAATTTCGTACATGAACAGGTAGGCAAAGTTTGACTGTGGAAGGGGAGAAGGATACATCAAAGAGATTGGTTAGAGTGCGTACCGAAGAATGATTTCAATTTGCTCATACTTAATAACAATTTCTAACATGAACTTAGTTCCTGGAGAAAATTTTGTTCATGAATAGGAGTCAATCCATGCACAATTTTGCAAAATAAATTTAATTCACTTTTGGTTATACACTCCGATAATTTTTCTACACTGGCCTTTTAATAAATCAGATGGTGCTCTGAACCTCTTGTTGCACCTGTTATAACTCGTGCTGCCGCCAGCTGCACATTCTCTGATCGTTCAGATTCCAATGATGTTCATCCACCTGAGACAGCAGGTCTATATTCAAGAATTGGTTGAATGAAAGAGAAATATGAGAGTTTTAGGGATTTTCTACTAAGACGCACTTGTAAATGTTTCAGAATATTAACTATTTCTTGCCTTTATTAGTAATATCATTTATATGACTGGAACATGTGAAGTTTGATAGCAGTATAAATCCAAGAGTTTTCTGTTCAATTTCGTTTTGGAAGATTTGATCCCTGAATACAAGATCTGCATGGGTTCCAGATATTCTCTTCGTCGAAATAATAAACCACCCACTATTCAGCCCAAGCCTCAACCCCATGCAGATCAGAATTAACGGAGGCCGGTGCGGCAGCAGGCTTTTTTAGAGTTATGAATAAAGTGGTACTGGTTGCAAATAATCTTATCGGTGCGTTCACTATACCCTTTATGACAATTAAGAATAATAAAGGACCCAAAACAAACAAAGCCCTGGGGGGCACCTGCTTCGAGCCGACCCCAAAAAGAAGTGCCATTCTGACTAACCTCTCTTTGAAGATGGTAACTAAGGTACTCTTTGAACCAAATGATTAATGGCCCATGATTCCAGCATTTTCCAGCTCATGTAACAGCCAAAGAAGTGAAAATTACGATAAATTTATGTCGACCTGTGTGGGATTCGAATCCACTACCTCCGGCACACTCGCCTAGCCAAATGTACAGTCGAAAACGCTGACCTCTAGGCCATCGGGGCAACCCCAAAAAGGTTGACCGAGGACCCAGTGTGATGTTATAGCAGGTGTGGCTTGTACATTGACACGGCAGGGCACTTCCACAGACCGACAATTTTATGAAATACATCTCTAATATAATTTCGAAGTCGGAGCAATGGCCCACAGCACTTCGAAACCAATAGTAGTAGCAAGTGAAAAATACGATAAATTTATGTCAACCTGTATGGAATTCGAACCCACTACCTTCGGCACACTCGCCTGGCACACTTGCACCTGTTATAACTCGTGCTGCCATGTAAAATCGAACACGCTGACCTCTAGACCATCGGGGCAACCCCAAAATGGTGTACCGAGGACCCAGGGTGATGTTATAGCAGGTGTGGCTTGTACATTGACACGGTAGGGTACTTCCACAAGTTACATTCGGTTAACAGCTTTAGAGATGTTGCATAATGCTATTCTGCCCTCTTTTTGGAAATCAACAGTTTGACCAAAATGATTATATAAGAATTACAATTAGTTAACAGTATTGTGACGGGGTGTAAAAATAGACTGACAGTATGAAAGCGCCTAATTGTCACGCAATAAGTTAAAACATGTTTCAAAATGAATTTCAAACTAGCCTTTAAAATGGAATGCTGTCTAATAGTCAAAAACACGGTTTCATCTCTTTACTGCCACAAAGGCCACAAATACATTAAAACTGAAAACCTGGGGTGCCAACACCATTGCTTAATGAAAACTACCAGTTAGCAGCAAATTTTTTGCATTTAGAATGGAAAAGTCCTGCCAAAAGTAATTTTTGAAGACCAGACCGCTCACTTCAAAGATATACATGTAGGAGAAAATGTAAATAGAGTTTAAAAAACCATCGATCACACTTACAGAAAAATGAGGCACTCTTTATTTTGTTCGATTTTGAAAAAGCGTTTCACTCTCTTGAGTGGACATTTATTAAAGAATGTTTGCAATTTTTTCAATTTGGCCAATCATTGATTACATGGATTGACCTTTTTCTATGAGAATATTCAAAGCTGTGTAAAAGATAATAAACGGCCGTCCCAAGTTTTTAACTTAACTTGTGGTGTCCGTCAAGGTTGTCCCCTCTCGCCGTACCCCTTCATCCTGTCTGTTGAAATATTAGCAACAGCAATAGGGAAAAATCCAAACATGGAAAGAATTAAAATAGAATCTCAAGAATTGATAATGTCTGAATATACAGACGATATTTTGTTGACTATTAAAGCAGAAAATGGAAAATTATTAACACTTATGAACATATTTGTACACTCTATCAGGTTTAAACAATAACCCGTATGAAACAAAAATGTTGAGATTAAGGACTTTTCAGGGCAGTGATTATAAAGTGACATATCATTTGAATTTTAAAAAGATATTTGCTCCGTACTTGCTTGTACTATTGAAAGTGACAATGGCAACAAATATTGATGCACTTGATCATAAGGAATACGGACAAAACCCAGAAGACGTGAAAGTGCACAAACTATGAACCTAAAACTCGAGAAAATAAGAAATACACTGAACTCTTGGAATAAAAGAAATATACCTCTTGGAGGCAAAACACTGATTTTGATATTATTAGCTATGTTACCGCTGATATACCCTGTATCAGTTATACCAAATCCTGGTATATACAGACAAAAGGAATGAGACACCTATTCCTTTCACTCATCTTTGGAGCAAGAAACCAGACAAAATCAGAAGAATTTATATGATAGCACCACATTGTCAAGGAGGTTTATGCTTTCCCCGTATAGATTCACAATTCATAGCAATGAAATGTGCTTGGATAATGTTTGACTCCTCTGTTTTTTTCGAAAGAAATGGTCGTTCCTCTTTTACCTTGTAAAAGTAAGTATTTGGGATATATTACATACATGAAAATGATGCTGTTTGGGTTTTTGGGTTTTGGGGGTTTTTTTTTTTTGTTTGGTTTTTTTTTTTTTGTTTGGTTTTTTTTTTTGTCGTTTTTTTTTTTTTTGCTTTTTTTTTTTTTTTTGCTTCTTGTTTTTTTTAAGGCCACAGTAAACACAATGTTCATATCCTTGACAGTGTTACAGCAAATTCAAATTAAACAGTCTGGTTTAATTCTCATATCAAGATTCGTAAAAAAAGTACTTTTTGTGATAGATGGTATCAAAATAGAGTAAGATATAAAAGATATTTACTTTGGCCAGATCGGAGTAGGCTTATGCTTGAAAGTTGCAATAGGAAATACAATTTAACTGATTTTTAAAATATTCTTTGGAGGTCTAACTCGAATTCTTAGAAGAGAAACATAAATTAACAAAAGCTGTACCAGAAAGCACATCCAACACACTGCTTCAAACAATCTACAAAAACATATCGATGAAGATTATTGAAGGACCAAAGTTTTAAAACTTGGACAATTCTACAATTTTACATAATAAAATTAAATAATAGAAAAGTGGCAAAAAAGGTTCAGTATAGTTATAGGATAAAATGAATTGTTTAAAAGCTTTGAAATTATTTATCTGTCAACTATTTCATAGTTTAAAGACAATTTCAACATATATTTCTGCACAGATATATGTATACAAACAACCGTATATCTAAATGTAAAAAAGTGAAACAAATAAGTGCAGTATTTGCAAAACACGGGTTGAAACCATAAAACATCTTTTGGAAGATTGTAGAATCACACAGGAAGTCTGGAACATTTTAGAAGATGTAGCATTAAATCAGTTCAAATAATAGACTTTTTTAGCGAGAGATATTTATTTGCGAGGGCGGAGCTTTCAAACCTATTTTCAATCTATATGTTTTACTGCGAAAAGAGGATACGTCCACATGTAAATATAAAAGTACTTTTCCTGATATTAGATTGGTCAGTAGATATGTAAATCAAATCAAAGAAATAGAAGAAAATATCGCTGCAAGAAAAGAGAAATTCAACCTACATCAGAACAAATGGAACCAATTTTTATAGATCTTATCAACATTATAAATGTTCACACAGTTGTACTATTAAATTGGTTAACACATCTTAACATAATCATCTTTCAACTACTACTAAGGGGTGAATATATAAGGATCTCTGCATGATCATCTTATTTCGTATAATAGATGATTCCAACCACTAATTACAAATCTACATGTACCCTTTTTTGAATAGGAGATTGTTTAAGTTAGTTTGGTTGGCTAAATTCAAGTCTTCTTGTTACGTTATTGCCTGAAATAAAGCCACAAAGACGCATAATTTTGGCTGTTTTATTCATACGCTTAACGTTTCTCTTAGCAACATCAAGAATATTAGTATACCATGGAGAATCATTCGGTCTAACCAGCACATCATCATTTGGAATACATTTTTGTACCAAAAGGTAAGTCCTCGTCCACTTGGAACATTAAATGTTAAAGTCATCCCAGCCGAAGCAAGACACCAGTCATACTGATATAATTTTTCTCATAATAATTCCAATTTTGTTTGATCATAATTCCAAACAAACGGACTGAAACATGGATTTTTCTTTTGGCTCAATCATAAATCTGCACTTATTGAGTGGTCACCGTTTGTCAAAGGAGGAGATACTTTGACATTAGAGACATAATTAGGAATGGTTATGGTGATTTGGTCAAGGCTGGATGAAGATGTTCCAGTGACTCTGGTTGGTGTTTTCACGTGCATATTTAGATTATTGGTCATACGACGGTCGAACAGTATCCTGCCATCGCTTTTGTTATGATCTGCATTTACATCACTCATAATTACATTTCTATCCACACCATAATATCCTGCTTCGTCTACACACTCCTGCAAATAGTCCTAAAAACTAACAGATGCATTAGGTGATCGATGGACTACACCAAACAAAAACTTGTCATTGTGTAATCAGACTTCAACCTAAAAGAAAAATTTATGTATTAACTCTCAAGATCAGCTCGTCTTTTGGTAGCCAGTGCTTTTGAAGTAAAAACAGCATCACCACCACCTACCCCCCCCCCCCTACCAGTTGTTCTGTCTTGCATAAAAATGGGGTTAAGACCTGGGTAAGTCTAAATTACGACATGGTCTTGCAGGGTGAAGAAAGGTTTCAGAGAGGGCAATAATGTCAAAATCGTCGACCAGAAAGGTTTTGATAATCTCAATTTGTCTCCTGACAAACTACGGATGTTAGCGTAAAAAGGTTCGATTTACGTCACCAGAGATCAGCATCAGTAGAGCAGCCATGTACAACAAAACGTCAAGCACACCATCCAACTGTTTATAGTACAAATGGATATTGTATTATGTAACCAGGCACACATGCGCTGGATCAGGAGTAATAATAGAAGATAAACAGTAAGGAATAAGGGTTAAGAGCAGCAACGTGCTGCCCAATATAGGACATGATACATGGAAGTGAGCAGAACTGGAGTTTGCCTCATAAACTTCTATTATGTCTGCACAATGCAGAATCATTCTACCTATGCATCCATGGAATGTGGTTAAAATTACAAATGAAATTATTACATAAGTAAAGCAGAGGAAAGCTAGCAGAGCTCTAGCCTCATACAATAATCTTTCCATAACGCAAATTTGAATATTAAGAGTAGTATTGGTGCGACGGGATAAACGGCAAGTAATTTGCCAAAACCTTGTGACTAAATGAACGATAATTACCGGATACACTCTCATTCCGGATAATCAGACATATAAAATCAGGTATCATTAGCCACAGAGCATTACACATGAGTTTACATGATTTCCAAAGCAAAATTGCAGCGCTTAAATACAGTTTTGATGAGTGAACTTTACGGTACAATGATAAAATGTAGACACCTCTTTTGACATATCACAAAAGAACAATGGCAATGCAAAGGTGTACGCTATCAAATAACAGGTGTGTTCGAAGACCTGAACTCCAAAAGAAATACAATGCACAGACATGACGACATGTAAATATGTATAAAATACATATAGTACCTGACGACGTGCCGCACCATCTGTTACAGAAACAAAAAGCAAGAAGACATGGACATAGAGAGAGAGAAGAGAATGTTATAAGGAATATGTGAATAGCGAACGTCAGAACTGTTACAACGAAGATATTGAAAGTTATCTACATTAAGGACATATATATTTATGGGTACTTACATCTAACAACATAACTTAATTCATTGGAAACTTTGCACACGTTGAGAATAAAGGCCTTCTGACCTGTTGAAGGACAAGACGAATAAAAGATTACATCTCCAGGTACGGGAGACATTCTCACAGATCATTGGTCCGGAAAAGACTCGGACCAAACCGGGATCCTCCTCGGCCCTGTTCCGCTCCCGGAGCATGACCAATGCAGGGTCCGGCTTGTCTGATATGGAAGATAATTAATCACGATCACATAATATAATATGAATGTCCACTGCAGTATAGTTATTAGGGATACATTTCAGTTGCATATTATTTAACGTGGCCAAAAATAGTTTGCATATACCTTGTTACTTAGTAGGTAGGCATCTACGTAGCAGACAAAAAGTACGAGCTGGTCGCGCAAAACTAATTGAGCCAAGACTCCGCATTATATTTGATATGACATGTTCAATGTATAGTATAGAAGCTGTAGTAGATACCATCGGTAGTAGCTTGATGTATTCTCGTGATACTGTAGATAAAATGCTGCTGACATGGAATATATACTTAAAACGTCACCTCCTAATAAAACGTAGAAACAGTTCACGTGTCATTTTCAATAAGGGAGAAAAGGAATTAACATGTGCAAGTCTGTCCATCAGGTAAAGTAAAACATGGAAATGGTGGAGCAACGTGATTTGAACCGAGACTCACAACATTCATAAGTTCCATATTTCAAACGCATTGTAATGGTGGATCTGCCGTGGGTAGTTTCCATCAGTGCTGGCATGATGTTTTCACGTTAACTTACAGAAGAGTGAAACATGAGAATAAATACTGTGACCTTATTTCGTGATAAAAGATCGGTGCCAACCTGGTCGTCTCAGGTACCGACATACAAGTCAAGAACGTAAAGCAAAATACAGTTTGGCCATATCCTGTGGTTGACGCGAAATGAAACCATAGGGTTACATAAAGCATTACTTTAGGACAATATGCGTCACAATGTAATTTAAACTTTTCCCCACTGTATTGTGAATAAATGTACTTCTAGTTTCAACAAATTCATGTTTACCAAAGCGACTGCGAATGCGAATAAACAGTTTGATAGCAAATATAATGAATTTTAGGTAAATATATTATGTGAATATGCACTTTGCAGCATACATATTAAAGACATATGATTAGGAACATTTCAACACAGTACTTCAGCACATAATATAGCTTCAGTGTATTATAATCGATTTATTACTGTACTGGCTAATATCTATTCACCACAGAAACTGGGTTACAGTGAAGATGGGTCATAGGAAGAATAACCCAAACCCAAACGAAAGTAAATTAGAAGCAAATAGGCAAGAGTCTACGTAAAATTGATCACACATAGGATCAGATATGAGACAGTAATTTCGGGACAACATATCAAGTGATTTTTGCACAGGCAAGTAAATAATTAAAAGAGAGTTTATGCTCATTACTCTGAATGGGGCAAGAGCTCGCCTTTGCTGTAGACTCGTAACACTATTACAACGTAACTGGTAGGTACTTGAACTTTAAATTATTTTCTCCCATTATTTGTCCAAGTGTCTAAAATTTTTCAAGCTCTCCTCAGGCATCTTGCTCTGTACGCTAGGGTTGATCGGTGTTTGGTAAGATCTTCAGTGACCAGCAAAGATGTTCCTTTCAGCTGGGCTTTGGCTCTGAAGACCTTAGCCCTGGTCCGGTAACTGTCAAACCGTGTAATACTCACTTTCGGCATTGCCCTCAAGGAACTGCCGTTATGTGACCATGGGTAAGACTCTCAACTAACACGATGGCTCCGTTGAATATTGTGACAGCTGTTGTTGATGCTGAACTGATCCTTACGGAAGGTAAGGATTTTCTCATCTGTATCGTCGTTGTTATCGCCGTCAGTTGGTTCGTCGATACCAAAGAAAAGAAGACATCATCTCCGACCATACTGCTCTAATCGGTCGTGGTCCTGTATGAGTTCTGCACATGTTTTCTTCAGCTCATCGATCATTTTCGTTTTCTTTTCAAGGGCATCCCTTCGAGACTTCTGGTTTTCTTTAAGCTCATTAAGTTCTTTGTCTATGTTTCTTAGTTGGGTTTATTTTGCCTCATAAGTCTAACAAAGGGTTTCAGAGAGCCCCTGTCCGCCAAGTGTTATCAAAACGCGCCAGTATTTCTGTTTGTATGGCAGTTTCAAGAGAGTGAGCGAATTGGGCTAAACACAATACTTCGTCCAGAGATCTGTGTATTACACTTCTGAGCTGAAACTGGTAAATGGTTTTGTGGGAACAGTGTAGGAGGTGATGCCTCTTGTCTCTTTTTTGCTCTGGGTTCCTCATGACTATCAATTTCCCAAGCTGTTTTTTCAGCCTCACAAGAAATCTTCTCACTACCATTCTTAAGATCGGGTCTACGACATAAGGTGGACAGGCAAAAGTTCGCCATGACAAATTGCCGACAGAACATATTTACAATAGACAAAAGGGTGTATTGATTCAATGACGTAATGATTACAAGTCGAAATAATGTCGACAAATGTCGACAAACTTTATTAAATGCCTAGACCAGAAGTAAATTACTTTGCCTGTTCTCACTGGATGGTCCATAACTTTGCTTTCAAGACTTCACACCAAAAAGAGGCTCTAGAATGACATCACATGGACAAAACCTATCCTGCTGCTTCCTTTGTCTTATTGAACAACATTTAAAAAAATAATAATAAATAAATGAATAAACATCAGTTCTCACAGAATATGCTGATCAAGTCCACATTTATAGACTGCACGTGCCATGCATTTGTTAGGGAATGAAGAGTAATAGCCAGCCCATGCCAACTTATTTTTCCCTTTTGTGAAGGAAAAACATGGCCTGGCTTGACTCGGATCCATGGCTGGTGAAAATACGCGAAAGTTTAGGGAATGTAAGGTAGAACAAACAAGGAAGGAAGTGTGATATACATATTTTGTTTATGTCGACATTTGTCGCCTTGGAAACGCAAATCGGCCTTTTGTCAATTATACATTTTGTCCAGTCGGCGTTTTGTTTTGTCGCGCATTGGTCAGTTCGGCCTATTGTATGTCGACATTTTGTCGTGCGCTGCTGAAGCTATATCCACGGAAACATCACTATATATCACTTCGAGTGATTTCCATATTACAGTAGACAGGTCTATTATATATAAATCTCAGTCCAGGGTAGTATGATAGGGTTGGAAAAGGACAGAAAATCACTCAAGGTGACGCACTTGTATAATGGTTTGCCAAAGGATGTAAAATTGTCCATTTAAACTCACATTTTCCGTAAAACGTTAGAGCAGTGGCCATGATAAGTACACCCAAACCATGTCAACCATCATAGGTACAAAACTTCCCTCAAAGAACAGTCAGATGCCATCATGGTGAAATTTGCGGGAGTGCGAAAACGAAAACGCATGTCTACACCGCCATCTTGTATTTGTGTCTTTTTTCCCAGAACCACTTCCTAGTAGTCATTACCCTATTCCGCAGTCCGATCTCTTTACTCTCCATAAGCTAACCTGTCCCTGTCTAACCTATATACATATGGAATTACTATTGTCCTTATTGCACACGTTCCTCTGTAAAATTTTGACAAGCTGTATCAGCCCAAATAAATTAAAGGGTCTTCAGTGGGTATTACTCAACATGTTTCGGAGTCTGAGATCTTTTGAGTGCCTTTATCTATCGACTTAAGCTGTATGTTATAATGCATAAGCATAACACTTATATAATTTAACGGTGGCAATAGTCAAGATCACGAACAATTGAAACTTCTTTGCCAAAAGCTACATTGAACATTCATGTGCGTGTCTATTATCATTTGGAAAGATTGCGGATATTGTTAACAGAAGTTCATAAAATTCCAAGAAGGGCTGTGTAACAGACATGAATAATATGTTAACAAAAAAGGATTATCCTATTTTTGCCACTCAGGGTCCTTATTTGATAAGTTCCCCTACCTCTTTGAAATTTGAATGATCACAACTCAACCAAAAACTTTCAAAGTGGATGATTTTCTCAGTATGTTAAAAGTAAGGTTCCAGATTAAAAGGCTTAGTGTATCGTTAGTGCCCGGAAGGCTTATAGGAATGAATACGGTAGTAACAGGTATGCATTTGGACAAAACATAGACGGTCATTTGAAACAAAATTCAACATTGAAGACTTAGATACAAGACTCATTGAAACCAAAATCATCTTGGGATAATTGTCACCAAAAATAGTCTTCATGACTACAAATGCACTTTTAAGCATTTTTTAAGCTGAAGCATAACATTTTACTTCACTCCTTATGTCTTGCGTTTGAATTTGAATTGAATAAATAAATGAAAACTTTAATTACCGGACTTTACCCTTGCACGCTTATTCGTATTGTCTGGCCAGACCTGTAGGTTGGTGTATAGTCAAAGATATACATACCTGGTATTGTGTATAACGTGCGTCCACATGCTTTACATTGTCACGGATATGCAACATATACATGCTGAACATTAAACGACACGCATCACCAGGCAGACATCTGGAATAAAATAATATAAATTTTATAACCTGGAAACGTGTCGCACTAGCCGCTACTGCGGTATGGGGACACAACACGGCGACAGACAGCATGTTTCCCCGTGTGTGAGATACCGCACGGCCGGCACGCCAGAAGCGTGATAACTCCCTGAGGCGGAGCTAAAGGAGTTGTCACAATATCACTATGCCGACCCACACACTAATTCATATATTATATGCATTTCACAGCATATGCATTTAGCACCTGGAAATATTTTTTTTATCATGGCCTCATTTGCTGTTTACTACTGTTTACTATTTGGTCACTGACCCCAATATAATAGGCTGGATGTGAAGACTGCGACTGCTCTCCCTGAGCAACAGGAAGCATAAGCACATAAAGCCTAATTGTAAATCCATATACAGTACAGTTCACCCCCATAGAACCTAATGGAGTTATGCAGTGTAATGTTTATAATCATGCCTGTTTATACAGTCAGTTTGGATCTTTAAATATTAAGTCTCATCACGTATCAAAGGCACCATATTTTTTCTACAATCCAATAGAATACAATGGAGCATGTTGCACCGTATCCGCATATGATTCTCACAAGTGTAAGCAGGAAAGTAAAGTTCAACCTGTGCTATATTTGCTTCATGCGACCGATATATCGGTAGAAAGACTAAGAGCCTATTACCATCAATGTAGGGATACTTTTGATCCCCGTAGTACAGAGGCGTAAATGAGACCTGGTGAACTGTTTCTTTTGTATTGTATTGCAGAACAACATTTCGCGAAAAGACATCAAGGTTATCAAATGTTAAAATGTTAAAAGTCACAAGAAATGATTTAACAGGTAAGTATCATATATAACACTAAGTTTCATGAACGCAAAATGACATTCTTTTGGAATGGGATTAAAAAGCTAAAACACAAGAAAGCTGACTATATCTTGTGTGCTAATGACATGGCTGATTTTTATTCTGATGTTATGAACGATGACTTATAGGTATTGACACCGCAACAACAACATATCGTTGACATCGTGGAAAAAAGGTACCGGGACCTTGCCCAACGGACAGTTGCGTCCAAAGACAGTTTTTCTATCACGCCAAATTAGGGATCAGATTTGATAAGCAAGCAGAAAAGGAATTCATCTCCAGGTTTTGACGGTGTAACAGCTGAACACTTATATTTGGAGAGTCAAATATACTCTTTAACTGTCTATCTACTTTATATTCTACGTTCATTGGCTATGGGACTGTACCTGATGTTTGAAATCTGACATAATTATACCAGTTTTAAAGAAACGTACCCTAAACCCAAATACTCCAGATAACTATCGTCCTATTACTCTCAGCTTAGTACATGCAAAGCTTGTCGAATTGCTTATCATGCCTGAAGACAATGCCAGTGCTGCTCAATTTGGCTTTCGTAAGGGTCGCAGTGCTTCTTCTAGATGTGCCTTCTTGCATGTTATAGTTTCATATTTTAACAGTGAGGATTTTCCAGTTTATGTCTGCTATCGATGCCCAAAAATGTTTTGATAGCGTCTGGCATGACTGCTGTATAAACTCTTGAATATTTTGCCTGCATCGCACTGGCTCCTAATATGTGAATGGCACAAGAACTCGTACAATATGGTAAAAGGTGGAATGGCGATTTTAGTCACTCATTTCCAGTGACACGTGGTGTGCGGCAGGATAGTGTGATTTCACCTTATTTCTTCAATATTTTTATTGGTGACATGCTGAAGTCTGCGGGCGTTGGACAGGCTGGCCTTCGTCTTGGTAATGATATTTACTCTGTTTTTTCCTATGCGGACAATGTCAGCCACTTCAACGCTACTACGTCTGGCTTAACTTCTCTGGATGTATGTTTTGAATATTCCAAACGATGATGATTTGATTTTAACCCTGTTGAATCCAAATGTACTATAATGGGACCTATGCTATTTAATTCTTTACCTACATTTAACTTAGGCTCGCATAATGTAGAAATACCCATTTCTGTTGAAATTCTTGGTGTGCACTTCACCTCGAAATCACGTGTAAAGTTCATGTTGAGCACAGAATCACCAAGTGTCGTCAAAGTTTTTACGGTTTGGGTAATGTCGGCCTGTCATATCGAGGCCTTCATACGGATGTAAAGTCTCACCTTTGGAAAACGATATGCTCTCCCATTCTTACCTATGGGCTTGCTAGTATCGCTTTATCTAATGCTGGTATAAAAAAATCTGAAGTCGGCCCAAGGGACTCCAGTTAAACGTTACCTGCGTATTGGAAAGCGGTCCCACCGCTCATGTCTTTTCAAGGCTTCTGGCATTCCCCGGATTGCCAATAACGTATGTCGCAAAACAGTATCTCTCTTTAATCGCATTTTTAAACTGAATACACCGCTACTTGGTTTTTATGCCCATTTATTCGCAGAGTTTATTGTTTATGGGCATATGGGCCAAGACACTATCATTGGAAGCATTGTTGACTACGGTTACTCCCCAACACAGGTCGCATTTGCCAATGTTTTGGCCCGTCCGAGACACAGGAGGAAGACGAGGTTGTTGACACGCTCCGTTATCTAACAAGCCATGACAACTTTATCAAACCATGGGCTCAGGAGCACATCCTTGCAGTTTTATTGACAAGATGAACTTAATAGTCTCTTGTACTTCCATGGCATCCTCACAGCGCCAGGCCTTCTCCGGCTGGCTGTGCAGCGTAAGCCGCTGCTCGGCTAGCTCTGGCGAGGGCTTGTGGCTGTGAGGGTATATATCTTTCTCTACGAAGCAAGATGTATCATCTTGTATTTTCAGGCCTTCCCCGGCGGGCTGTGCAGCGCTCGCGCTGCGCAGCTAGCCCCGGCGAGGGCTTGACGCTGCGAGGATATATAGCTTTGTCTACGGAACTTGATATGTATCATCTTATATTTTCATGGCATCCTCGCAGCGCAGGGCCTTCCCCGGGCTGTGCAGACTGTATCATCCAGCATTGTGCCTGCTGCAGAAATGAGATATTCTATGATATTTTATTGGCTACTTTGCAGTGTGGCTGTTAAATATCTGTGTCATTTTATGAGCTATGAGGCTCTACATGATTTTATGATTGTATTTGGATTTTCCCCAGCATTGGGGGTTAATAAAATTATTAAATATATCTCTCTCTATATATAGAGAGAGAGAGAGACAGAGAGAGAGAGAGAGAGAGAGAGAGAGAGAGAGAGAGAGAGAGAGAGAGAGAGAGAGAGAGAGAGAGAGAGAGAGAGAGAGGAGCCCCTTATGTGACAGCTGGGAATATAAACTATAAAATTGTAAAAAGTAATTGGAGATATTTTCCTCTATCGTGCTTCCCGCATGTGTGGTAGGCCAGGGATCTCGGGAGGATGTCATAATTATTGATCCTACTTGGTCTGCTGTGTTTTGTGCAGTTTGAAGCCTTCTGTGTTTTCTCCGCATTATTATTATTATTATTATCATCATCATCATCATCATCATCATCATCATCATCATCATCATCATCATCATTATTATTATTATTATCATTATTATTTTATTCATTTATTTTTTTATCTATATTTTTGGGGGAGGGAGCCATTCTGCTTTTAATTCAACGACAAATCGTGACCCTCGGGCTCATCAGCTGTTTTTCTTCAACAGTCCTGCCCCTGGTAATTTAAGGTACAGTCTCAGCCAGTGTAGTTCCCTATTACAGGTATCTCAATGTTACCATGTCACATATTTTTCACTTGGACAGATACTCTCTAGTACCACTGTGTAACGTTTGGTAGCTTTTGGGACGAGCTGCGGCATTTGGCATGGATCTACGGCAACGTGCAGCAATCTGGGGCCTGGCCGCAGAATGCCGCGCTTCGTTGCGGTCTGCCACGCTTCACTTGCTGGGGTAGGGGCGATGTTCGGCCTGATGAATCTACCTGCAGTTGTGCCGCAGATCGCAGTCAAGCGCTGTGCTCCATCGTCAGAATAATTATCAAACACCAGAAAAAGATTGTTACAAGCGAAATTTTTCGCAAACATCCGCCCATATCAGCCATGCACCGCAAACAGCAACGGCAGTTGGCTGAATGGTCCCGATGATTGCTTTCTGTTCAGTTGTTTTGTCAGGTCCACACGAACAAGTATCATTATACTGAATTTTGGGGACCATATTTCACTTGAGTAAAAATAGCTTCTGTCAGCAACGTTAATTTCAGAAATATTATAGGGTCTTGATACCATGGAACAGTAATTTACTTTCCAACTTACCACAACGATAAAACTATTTCGAAACTTAGCAGAAACAAACTTTCCAGCAATTTACATTCTGGACATGAACTCACGGTAACTATATGTATGTATATATATATATATATATATATATATATATATATATATATATATATATATATATATATATATATATATATATATATATATATATATATATAACAAGGGCAATACACCCACGTACATTAATCCGTGCAATATTACTCATACAAACAAAGCGTTGGTTTTAACATATTTTTCTTCAAAATGAATAGCAATTAAGACGAAGGGCTACCCAAGCGATTCGCCCTCGTAAAAAGATACAATACAAGACAAACCATACCTTGTATGATATTTCATTATTTTAGAAATTTATGCAATAAACTACTATAGAGAGAAAAAAAAACAGAAAATAACTAGCGAGTCAACCTGGGCTTTAAGAGGTAAATGGGGTTTTGTTTTATCTTTTCGACGAATGACAAAACATGTTTTCTTGCACTGTGACTTACAAATAATGCTTTGCTCTTGTCATGAGGAGATTTGTACGTGTACCGTCACAATAAGTGTATATATCTTGAATCCTGTCTCAGGATTACACAGACTGATAATTAATGTATCTTTTTAAAACCCCTAATTGAAGGGTCACTTAGACTGTTTGTGTGTCTCCCTGTGGTTACGAACATGGTAAACGACTGTGAAATGTATGTATGTATGTATACTAACTTATTTATCTGCATTTTTTTTTTCTCCTTGAATCATGTTTGTTGCCTCTATAAATTTTGATGTAAAATATCCAGTGTACTACGTGTACGAAATAAAAGATATATATATATATATATATATATATATATATATATATATATATATATATATATATATATATATATATAGTCATAATTTTGCTTTTTGGTTTCATAGGAGCAGGGCGGGGTTCCAAACTGACAGCAACATGGACAGTTTGAGCCGAGTGTGAAGGGACGAATGTCTGTCAGATGATACTTTTACATAAGGAACTTGAGAACAACAGCGGAAACATATGTGCTGACAGGTAAAGCATGTGTGTTCTTGCCTTCCTCAGAAACATCCATTTCGGGAAATTACAGTCTGTATTCCAAATCGGACAATCTTTTGAAGGGGTCGCGGAGTCTGTGCAAAATCTGGTTAACATACTGTTGGAAGCTGCTGATTCGGCTTTGGCACAGACAACGAACCAAGCACTGTCAGAAAAAGTTATCAACAAAAATAACCGAATAAGATATAAAAACTGTCCATTTGACGCATGCTAATCTCTTATCCGCTAAGTTGTTGCGCTTGTCTTAACATGTGTCTAAGGGAACTTAGACGCCGTACCAGTGTCGCAAAACTTTTAAAGCGCAGCTTCGAGAAGTGAATCTCCGAGGCTGTTCATCTGCACCACTGAAAGTTTATGTGTTCCAGTGCCCATAATGCAGGGTCATTCGATATTATTAATAACAATTACTCTTGAAAAAAGGTCACACACCCAGCATTTCCCTCTTTTTGTGGGGTGGGGAGGGGGTGGCGGCGGAATGTGAATCAGGTTTGCAAACATAGCAGTAAAACAAATCAGACTCTCCGGAGAAAATCGCTAACCCTAAGAGAAATGTGTTTCATTGTGGTCAATCATCGTCGTCGTCATCATCATCATCATCATCATCATCATCATCATCATCATCATCATCATTATTATTGTGTATAATTTTGTTCAAAAATGAAACGAACAGAAGTGCGTTTCGAAGCATTTACTTTACTTTTTAGAGTATTGCTCAAGGTATAAAATATAAAGTAGGGCAGTACTGCAGGAAAGTCTTCTAGAGCACCCACTGGTGGGTGGCAGGTTGAACAACACGCTCGGTGCCACAAAATGACCTTCTTACATCAAACCCAGGTGTGTTTCCAACAGCCCATAGTGTACTTAATGTAAGCTTCCCCATGGGTCCTTCAGCCAAGGTACATCCGGCAGACCACTCCTGTGTACTCAAGGAGACTAAAAAAAAGGGGTGCATGAGATCCTGGTGGTTCCCAAGGAGTACACCCAAGATCTCACGCTACTTTATTGGATTCTCTTCAAAAAAGTTTAGACTTCTGTCTTTCATTTATTCAAAAGTTATGCAGTTTTAAATTAACCAGCCTGAGGGCCGCCAGTTTGGATTCACTAAAAGCGACAAGGAGACAAAATTTGCCAAAATAACGGTATCGAAGAGTATTCAAACGCCCTTACGATATTGTTTACGTTTTACTCATAGCGTGCATAAAACACGTGCAGATGTTATTGTATTGATCGCAATAGGGAAATATCTATTTGCTACCAAAATATGTGTAAATATGCAGGCATAAGCCTGCTTGTGAAATTAAATTCCTTGCCCTCATCCTATGATTGCTATGTTTGTAATGACGACAGTGTAAACACCAGTGGGTCACAGGTATTGGAGGCACCATGTGCAATTTTGTATTTGATGTAACAACCGTATTGGAAAATGCCGGGTTCCCAATGAATGATTATCTCACTTTAAAAATTAAAAAAAAAATACAAAGAAAAATTACATAATCCAATGGCAAATAGATTTGAAAGTTCATCAGGCAATGATAAAAAGCGACGAACATAGAGTAAATCAAACCTAATTTCAAACGAGAAGACCTTGTACTAGCAACTTTTTGATAGAAAAAGAATAATATAGCGGCAAGACACTGGGCCACAAAAATACGTTTAGAAAAAAGAATCTACGAAATTTATAACATAACTGGATATGAAATACTTGTAATGTAACAAGCTTGAGAAGACAGAATAATATTACTAATGAACGTAACTGATATTTCCCTACATTTTTGAACCGATTTAAAGAAAAATTTATTTATGATTATTTTAGATGTCGCGAAGAAAACTAAATCAATAAAAACATATTTGGCAATCGTTGCCTAAAATAGAATATTCTTAAACTTAATCTGGTTACTAGGGAAGAAATAAAAATGTAGCCTGTTGAAAACATGTTCAGTTGTTTCCCAACAAGGTGAATATATTATATCTTTTTTACACGTGCTATAAACGATCTCCTTTTAGGAAGGCATTTTTGTCGAATACATTGCAAGTTTATATCGTCAATCTGCCTTGTATTGATTCTCATAAGAGAGACTGGCAAATGAAATGTGTGAGTTTTAGTACGTATTAGAAACTACCACAAAGTGCGTTTGATGCAGGAAATCAGGTAAATTCATTTCATTTCAACGGAATTATACTTAGCCAAATTTGAGAAAGCAAACGTGGTGTCTTTTGAGAAATGGTGTGGTAGTGGGATATATAGTTCACGTACTAAAATTTAACCTTGGATTGAAAATATTCTAAGGGAATCATATCATGACATGGGAAACATTTATGTTGCCAACAGTTGTTCTACGTTTTTCAGTTGTTTGTATTCTGGACACGGATTCAAAGTTCAGGAAAAAATTACACACAAAGTATATGATTTTAATTTACAAACGAAAGACTCCCAAATCAACGCGGATTTCATTTGGTGACAGAAAGTCTTCTTTTAGTAGCTTTACCTGAATCAACATGATATCACATATGTACGCTAATACTAATCATTGTTGTAAGCAAAATGCATGTTTCGTAGTTAAAATTGTCTCTTTTGTACTTCACAAGTCTGCAGTGTAAATTATTCGTTTTGTCGGTTAGTCGGGGTGGGTGTCTCTTTATACATACATACATACACACATACATACATAGTATTACATACATACATACATATATACATACTACATACATACATACATACATACAGACATGCCTCACGCGGTTAAAGTTTTATGTATCTAATTTTTGTTGTGACCACTAGGTAAGATGTCAGCGTATGTAAAATGACGTAATTACTGTTACTGGTTTTATGCTTTTCAGCTGAAATGTAACGATATATATATATATATATTTAAAAGGCTATTGTAGTGACTGTTTGGCAGCAATTGTGGCATGGATGTGCAGGTCAATACATCTAGCGCCACACCAGGCGAGCCCCCGGGCACAACAGTGGTAAAGGTACACCACATCACCGCGGACCCTAACTTATGGCGCAGCGACTTCGGCCCGTCCCTGCTGATGGCTGCGGGCTACACGCTGTGCTCCATCCCGGGAGTGCTGGGGAATTTGTTGGTCATCTTGTCCATCCTGACCAACAGTACGCTGCGCACCGTGGCTAATATGTTCATCGTGTACCTGGCCCTTGCAGACCTATCCATCACCGGACTTGTGCAGCCCTTCTCTCTCCTCCCGCTTATCATACAAGGTGAGTCCGTCTCAAGCCCTGTCTCCTTTGAATTGAAAAACCTCAATTCTGGTTAATAAAACACAGCCTGTTTAAAACATGCTCTGTTATTTCCCAACAAGGTGAATATATTTTGTCTCTCTTTTACACCAGCTAAAAACGAGCCGTCCTACAATACAGTAGAATCTCCAATTAAGACCACCTTCATAAAGAGACCATTTCTGTATTACGACCTATTTACAGACCCATTGCTGTGCATCTGTTTTAAAAAATTATATCCCCATTCAGACCACACTTATAGTCCCTCAGGTGGTCTTAATAGGGAGATTCCACTGTATTATTTTAGTACCTCTGGCTATCTAGAAACATGTTTGACAGGATTAACACTGGCAGTCGTCTTGTATTTCTGCTGCACTATTGTTTCTTCCGGTATTCTGATGCTAAAAGGTAACCGCAAAACAGAAACGGTGCATGTGTTGATCAGGTTCCGTACAAGCTGTCGACAAAACTCAAGAAAACCAGGTGTCGCAATTACCGTAGAGGGTAAAATATCTAATAAACGTGAAAACCCATCACACCAAGACTGTGCAACAAGCCACTGTTGATATTGGCAATAGCTATAAAGACAGGTGTTAAAGTAACTGCATAGTTTTGTTCAATTTTGCACAAATAATATGGGTCCATTAAAGTGGATTGACTGCATGACTACCAATCCCCGGCCCTTGGTGAATTTATAGCAATTTGACCCCATTAATTTTGTAGCCCCAGCTCCAAAGAGATATTCTGATGTGCTATAAATTATAACCTTTGGCAAACCGCACTGTAGCGTCAACCTACCCCCCCCCCCCCCCCTCAAAGAAAGAAGACCAAAAGTAGACTAAGATGTACCCTATTTTACTGTACAGCTGTAAGATTTCTACCTGGCGTTTCTTTGTGTCACCGCGGAATTATCTGCTGCGGCCCAAGATCAATTTGCACAAGTGGCATCATGCTCAATGAAAAAAATTCACCCAGCGTACACATGGCTGCCTGGCGTCTGTGGGCTGGCCCAGCCTAAGGAGCTAAATTACCAGGGCGTGGTGGTGCCCAGAGGCAGGTTTAACATTTACACAGGTAGAAAGTGGGATCTCGGTCAAGTCAATATTCAAGTAGGCATTGTCATGATGGTGGAACTTAGAAAACATGACTACATTACTTTGCGAGGGCTAATTTTTACTTTATATTGAATTTTATCCACAGTGCGACTGCGAATGCTATATTATAGTATATGTGTTTACCTGACATTTTCATGCTGGACAGAATGTAAATGGGCGTCAAATATTATGCTGACCGTTTACTGTGTTGCCAGCATATCACTCTGTTAATCTGCTTTGCTTTAAACGAAAGCACGCAAATACCTTGGGGAAACTACGTCTTGTACTGTATAACCCATGGTTGAACATTGCTTATGTCAACTTGAGAAAAGCCAGGATTTCAAAGGCAAGCTCTTGCAAATTAAAATGAAGCCATTGACCAAGGCGTAATTGCTTCTATGTAAAATTACATTTCGATCGTGGACATTTATAAATGTGCTGGGAATTCATGGCAAATGGCAGAATCTATTGCTAAATAGAAAGAGTGTTCAATCTTGTTATACGTATACATATACAAACATACATACATATATACATACGTATGTATGTATGTATATTTTTATGTGTGTATACATGGACCCATGCATCCATGCATGAATAAATGCAGACATGTATACGTAAATATATACATGGACAAAAACACAACCACACATACATTTATATGCATACATACAGACATACATACTTATATATACATCATGGACCTATTCGTAGGTCCATGTATACATACATACATACCTACATACATACATACATACATACAAACATACATACATACATACATACATGAATACATACATACATTCATGCATACATACATACATACATACATACATACATACATATACATAAACACACATACATACATACATATCTAAGTTTTTGTCCCATGCCGCCGCATTGTGCAAAAATGTCGAAGTTTACAATCCTAAAATAAAATGGCCCACCGTGGAATTTTCAACAGTTGGTCTCAGCAGACATGGTATGTTTGACATCGATGTGCGTATTTGTTCGTATTTTAAGCAATGTAAATACATATTTTTCTCGATACAAAAGTTATTTACACCGGTATTGGCTTATTGTACAGTAATATTGGGATGTGATATACTAGTATACAGTAAATGGAATTTCAGGTGGTGACTGTCGCTACAGGGTGCTGAATAACAACTTGAAAATCCTTGTACAAATTGAGGAAATAATTATGTGCCAATGGGGTCTGTAGCCTGTGCGGCTTACTTATGTCACAGAATCTTACGAGGGGATGAATCATGTCTTGCTGTATCTTGTCTCAGGAATGAGACAAACTGCAATACATATGGGATGGTTTGTTTTAGAGTAAGATTAACTGTGGTACACCTTGTCTGTCTTGTCTCACGATTGAGCTGAGCAATAATAACACTTGCATGTCTTGTATTTTGAGTGAGATGAGCTGTGATAACCGGATACGTCTGGTCTCACAATTGAAAGGAAGTGTGGTGCTTCTAGTATGTTTGGTCTTACGAGTGAGATGGACTGCGATACACTTTTCTATGCCTTGTTTTCCAGGAAACATCTTTTTCGACGACCCTGTTCTCTGCCTGGTCTTTGGTATTATTTGTTCTGTGGCCTGCTGTGCGTCTCCTATTACCATAGCATTCATTGGATTCAATCGCTACATCTGCGTGTGTCACAATCAGTACTACTCTACTGTCTTCAGCTACAAGGGAAGTGCGCTTGTTTTTAGTCTTCTCGTGCTCTATAGGTACGCAGCCCTCATTGACTTTCCACACTCGAAGGGCAATTTATCTGGTCAGCATCTTGCTTCGTTTCGGCCTTATTCACGATCCATTTTTCAAATGAAGGGAATGTATGAAGATATAATTATGTAACACTCTGACAAACAGATTGGCCTATCAAGCAAAACTAGCGGAAACGTTTTCCGAGGTTTCTTTTGATTGTTAGAAAACGTTTGAGATACATGAGAAGGGTGTGTAAAGTAAGATGGAAGACTCCCTTTTAATACCTCCACAACAACGAAAAGAAACAGACGAAAGTTTTTTGTTTTCTTATCTGGTTGACATAACAGGGATTTTAAACTGTTTGTCAATAGCAGATATGTTGGACACATTTTTTCATTCTCGTAGTCTGACTGCCACAAACGTATGCTTTTACACTTGTACAATTGTAAGCTTTGCACACGGGTATTACATATTTACAGTTGAAATATTCTGGATTGAACTATTGAATACATTCCAAACATATTTACAAAATCATCCTGACGAAAGCCTGAAGCTCAAAAGTGGCCAGGAAAAAACTATTTTTATACCAGAAGAATCACCCACAACACTATTCCAAGAGTCCCATCGTATCGTTATATACCCGACCAAAAATCCATGACACCAATCCTGTGGCAGAAACGAACAAAGTAATGGTCGCACAGTATGCCTTTATGCACCAGCTACACGGTGAGTGTCAGCCCCGCAGACAATACGCGCATACCGTGTACTTGTATGTAGTTATCATAACATGCATTTTGACCCTTTCCTTGTCAGAGTAAGACTGAATCAGCAGCATTCCTGAGCACGACTTAGGGTGCAATGTAACCAAGCCGCGCCGAGGAATGTTGTTGACCAGGGTATGCTACCAGTATTAGCCGTTGTCTCTTAGTCTCAATTTTTTGTTTTGCTTGTGTGTGTGTGTGTGTGTGTGTGTGTGTGTGTGTGTGTGTGTGTGTGTGTGTGCGTGTGTGTGTGGTGATGATAAATGTACGTAAATATGTCAAGACAGATGACAATTTATATCCGAGTCCTTTTGGGCCAATTTTGGCAGAAGAGAATTATTTGATGTGACAGAGTTATTGAATTCAGCGTCATTTCAAGTCCGTGAAGATAAATTACTACGTGTGTTATAAATTACTGGTATGTGCATTTTTTTTTAAATAGCAATAGCGGTAAATTTTCCCGAACTCTCGTATAGTACCAAACAAAATACAGCGATTAGTATTTTCTGTTTCAGCTGGTTACCTATAATTGTGGTGCCGACCGGCTTTGGCAAGATAGAGTACGATCCCAAGTCTCTGCTGTGCACGGCCTCTCGCGTCCACGACATCAACTACATTGTGTACTTGGCTGCCACCAACGTCGTGATCCCTATCATATTGGTTGTCATCTTCTACTCCGGCATTTTCTACTCAGTATCATCATTTTTTCAGTTTATTACTAGTGTACACTTCCTGTTACTTGTCTGCCATGTGATGTTGATTGTGCATTTTCTGTTTAGTATATGCATGTTTATCATTTCGCGTGTATCGTGCAATTCCTGTAACTTTTCCCTCATGTGATATTTAACGTGCGTTCTCATTCCTATTTCTCTATATCGTATGCTCTTTTCATATTACTTTGTATTCGTAGACTTGTCAATAGCGCATTGCCTAAAAGTGTAAGCAGTACTTGAGTGATAGATATCTTCGCGATTTTAATAAGCTCACAATATTTTGAAATGTAGCGGGGGCTTTTCAACTTTGTTGCTCATTAAGTGTTTATCATTACTAAAATTATGATATATTTTATATTGTTGCTGTAAAGATCGAAAACTAGTGGAGATCAAATATCTTTTTTTTTTAAATTTTTATTTTACTGTGTAATTGTCACACTTTCTTTCAGTAACGGTACCTTTATTCCTGTTTTGCGTCTGCGGCACTGGATATCCAAAGGACGGCGGAGATACAATACGTTATGACATTTACCTTGCAATCATATCAATTGTACACAAACGATGTCGATTTGTATACGAAACTCATCTCTATTATTCCTCTCGGCTAGTCCAAACTCTCAGGCGCTGTATGACCAGAGTCCAGCTGTGCTGCTGAAAACACACCATAGCAAGACAGCCGCATCAAATAAAATATACAATAAAGAGGCAATGAGAGTTATGTCAGCATTTGTTTTTTGTTTGGGGAGGGGGCCGCTTTTGTTTTTTGGTTTTTGGTTTTGTTTGTTTGTTTGTTTGTTTTTTTGTAATTTTTTTAATTGTTTATTTTATCTTATTTTGTTTGAGGGAAGGTACTTTTGGGTTGTTTTTTGTTGTTTGTATTCATTTTGGTTTCTTTAGTTCTTTTTTTTTCCCTTTTTTATTTTATTGGGTTTTTGTTTGTATGTTTGTGGGGTTTTTATTTTCACCTTTTTTGTTTGGATTGCTTTATTGTTTTTTTCCCGGCGGTAGCTTCTGTGTGTGGGGTGGGTGGGTGGGTGGATGGGTGGGAGGGGGATAACAATTTTATGTGCTTTATCTTTAACGTAGTGTAG
Source organism: Hermodice carunculata (assembly GCA_964020975.1). Taxonomy (NCBI): domain Eukaryota; kingdom Metazoa; phylum Annelida; class Polychaeta; order Eunicida; family Amphinomidae; genus Hermodice; species Hermodice carunculata. Next base: position 238,925 of record OZ026626.1, on the reverse strand, counting down.
CCAGCATAAGGACCTCAATCACTCTAATTGTTGTTTCACTAATTAATCTAACGAAATAACGAAAAAACATAATATGGGCTATTTTTCTTAGGTGAGCAACGGGTTAGTTCATTTGATACCAAAAGAAAATTTAGCATTATTTGACATCACAATCCCTTATAGAATTTGTATTTTGGCGGCATTGAAAGCCTCAAAACAAGACCTCTTGCGTGTTATGTTATTGTGTGTAAGACAAACAGACAAAGAAGTTTCTTATATCAGTCAAAAGGTACTGGTTAATAAGTAGATGTATTTTGGATCTTGTCAATAATCTCTATTCTATCTGCATATACTACTTATGTTAATGATAAAACGTTTACAGCATTGGGGATGCCACTAAGTCAGCAAAAAAGAAATCAGTCAAACCTGTTATACAAATATATTGCGTTGGGCATAAACACAGTGTAAAAATATGCTAGCTACACTACAAATAAAAAACATAAGTAGCAATTCAGCAAAGCAACTTTTTATATAAGTTTACAAACAGACCAACAAACCGAACAAAGTTAATTAATTAATGGAAAAAAATTCGTATAGAAATGATGTGGTTTAAACTTATTATATTTCTCGAAAAGGAAAGGGATTTGAAATCAAGCCGGGGTCTTATGCTGGTACCTGTCCTGAATAGAAACGGATTGCGTGAACGAAATACCCACTCCGGAAAATGCAAGATATGAAGAAGGCAAAGTATATTTACATGCGAGGAGCTATTTCCGTCTCACAATGGGTTTCCTTTCTGCAATTCGATGTGCAACGTAAACGATATTTTATCATGAGTGTCTGTATGTTAACAAATGAGAGGTTTTAATAATAGTCGGTAGGGAATAAAATACTTCATCAGAAGTAGGTGCGGGTTTTGAAACTCTTTATGGCTTCGCAATATGAGTTTGTAGAATATTAGTTTCAGCACGGAGCCATTTAAGCAAAATGCTTGTAGTGTGGTGTACAAACACGGACAGGGATAACATTTGCATTTTAGTTGGGTTTCTTTGAGACCTAAAGTCTGAACAGTTATATGCTGAAGGATATAATATTTCAATGGATAGTGAAACAGTTATTTTTTTCTGGAAATAAGGGCTAAAATATTCGTGTAATTTTCCAATCCTTTTGACCCTATGATAACAATTATGATTCATGTTGATTTACTACAATGAATTTGTTTTATATATTTTACGGAAAATAACAACTATTTTGGTAGATTGATATAATTTCATATTCCGGTAATGGATTTGTTTACAACTTTGGACTGAAATGTAATTACCACTATTACACGTTTGCCAGCATATGTTACATACTAAAATAATTGAGTGCAGAGTTGGTATCTGATTGGAGGTAAAGTTGGTACCAAGGACCATTACTTAAGAACCTAATGAATTGATCTAGTGATCCTGACGCGAACACAGCGATATTACACCCCTCCAACCTCCCATCCCTCCCTTGATCCATCCACCAACACATACATACATATAAACAAGTTCCTCATATGTAAAACATTCATGATGCACTGCATTTCAGTTTTGCTTTTTTAGTGGAACCCAAGTGGTCTATTGACGTTTATCGTTATATTATATCCGGGTTTTGAAAGAACAAACTTGCAGAGATCTATTGGCTGAAGCTGAATCTCCATTGTAGTATCTGGCCAACCAACTAAGGTTATTTGTCCAATATATCCATAAAGTCACACCACAGTTGCGGCCTAGTTATTCATTCAAATACAGTAAATTGCCAATTATTCTACTCACCCAGGTTAATTCTATTCCACTCATTACACGATATTTTCGTTGATTTTGATAAATATTCATACTTTGAGAAATTCAAATTTATTATGAAATCACAAGACACAGAATTAATCTCAACATTCGAACCCTTTTTTAGAATCTTGTATAGAAATTAGAGGAAACTCCTTGTGATATTTCTCCTCCCACCCGGCATTATCATGATTATCATACCTCTGGTATGTCTATGTCGAAATTTCATGTGTACATGTTATGATGTATAACTGTGATGTTGCTTTTTTTCTATGATTTTATAACTGTTGTGCTATGTATCATTTTGTATTTGTGTGTACTTTGCTGTATTTGTATGTTTCTTTACACTTGTATGTTACAAAATGCCATATATTCTGTTGTTTATGGTACAGTGAATAAAGTTTATATACATACGGCAATGATTCTCTTTCGTTCTTTGCAGTAGGCTAATAATTAAAGCATCTATCGTCCCCGGCACTTGCAAGCAAATATCCGACACATAAACAAAAATTGCTTTCATTATTGCGGACTGTATTCCAAATTATTGTTGCCTTTCATATGAACACGACTCTTGAGATCTTCAGGGAGACAAGCTTAGACAAGGAGCCGCTATCAAGGATGCACATCTGAGTTTTCAGGTTCCGAAACCTGTCTTGGTAGTTATTTGCTTAAGACCCTCGATTACATTTCAAGTTGATGCAGCCTATCTTGTAAAATTACACGTTCCACGGTACAAGTCAAATTATTGAAAATTATTGGATGCGTGTGCATGAGAAAGGACTCGAGAATTGATACTAATAGTACTGATCAGGGATAATCTTATTCCGGTATGGATGTGCCAAGCTCAAACAATTCTCACCATCACTAAATGGAATTCTACAATATTTTCCGAGATGCATATACATATGTATCTGAGGGGGAACCATAATTTCATGCCGAATACCAAGGACCTTGCCCAGATAGATCGTATCCGCGCAGTGAACTTAGAATGTAGGTCAAAGTCGCCTTCATGAACCAGTTTTTACTCATCATCCTAAAAGTTCCCATGCTAACTCCCACACTTCTTGATCACTGCATAATTAAAACAAAAGTAAAAAAACTGCTATCAATGAGGAAATAGCAGCAAAACCTATCATTTAACTTTGTTATCTTGAAATCAAGGATTTGTCTCAAATGTAAGCAGCGTCTTGCGAGCAATTTCATGTTTGCCGAGAATCAAAACGCACAAAAAAAATTAAAGAAATTGGAGAATATTGCAGCCCCAGCCTGCAAAACAAATTTAAGGAAATTGACTAAACCCTTTCGGATAGGATGGCTTTATATTATTAGAAAAATCAACAAAAATAATTGAGCGGGATATAATGTACAACATGTAAAATATAATTCACCTCCAAATATAAAAATGATCGGGTAATATTGCTTGAACTGTAGAGGCAAACTAGGCTGACTGACAAACCAACTGTGCAACGAAACGAATGATATGGCACCACTACATGTTTTAATACAGAAAAGTGTCGGGAAAAAATGGCCAACACAGCGCAGAGACCTATGATACCGGAGGAGGCTCGGATCAGAGGCATTCGAGCTTTAATTCTTTTTAACTTTAAAGCTATATTTAAAGTACCTTCATGACAGATGTCTCTGGTACCTTTTATTTTCCTTCAATCAGAGGTCACTCGCCAGATGTATCGCACATGCTTCATCTTCCGTCCTGAGAACCGCTGCCCTTTGTTTAGCTGATTCTTGCACTCCCCACAGTCTCATGAAAACTTAGAACCAACCTGCCCATGTCAAATATTTTGTCAGCATCCGATTTTTCAGCACTGCACTTTTAAATTGATTAATTACTATTTATGAAACCCTTGAAGCTTCCCGTTAACGGTCATACCTGTCTTAAACAAATGGCGGAGAACAACCACCTACTGGATTCACCAGTCGCCGGCTTCAGCTGACCATGTTAGGTTTTGTTTTTTCATATAGGAAACTCGAGAGAGTGGCCAGTGTAACGCACGCGCATTTATGTCACTTCTCGACGCAGTATTGTGACTACGAGCCAGCATCAGGGTCAAAGGCCTGTCATATGGAAGTTATAGAATGCTTTGAAGCATGCGGGGAGTTCGAGCGAGACTTGCATCTTGAACTTAAATGTGAAAAATGTACATGGAGCCTGTGATTTAAGCATGGTGTTTTCGGATGCTTAAAAGTTGTTTTTACCCCAGTACTTCAAGGACCGCCTAGGGTCTATATAACATCTTTGCTCCATTCTCTTGTATTCCCTTGTGTTCAGGTATGTTGATTATTTTGATTAAATGAGTCATTTTTTTCGGGTGGAGGGGACCTGGTAGTTGCAGTGCACAATCAAAGGTAGTTTTTAGACAGACTCTGGTAATAATTATATGCATCATTAGTTTGAACCGTTTATGTGTGATATGGGGGTCCCATGGGAAATTAGATACTGCCGGGCCTTGTTCAAATTTTCAAGGGCAGTCATCAGTATGCGCCACGGCACAGGTCTGATGAATACTGCACCAGATCACTCTCAAATAGAAAAGTAGAACATGCATTAGAGCGTTTGACTGTCAATAAACTGCCAAAATTAGCGAACTTGAGAATGGCCTGTACTCCTCAGGGATGTTCTTGCCAGTTTTGAAGAGGATCCTACTCACCATTTTGGAGAAAAAAGCCTTTTTTCAAATATTATCCCATTACATTAATGCCAAGCCCCAGCAATAATCGAAGTATGATGCATGGAACAAACTTGAAAGGTAGCCACCCAAGTACATGCCCCACCATGGTTGAAGAGCATCTGCATAACGATGTTACAAAAGCAAGTGGATTATTCAGGACTAACAAAGCGTGCAGAGACAAGCAATATGTTCAACCGAAAAAAAAATAGAAATAATAATAAAAAAAGACCAGCTTTCGACTGTATATTTGTAGAGTACAGTGTACTGATTGTAGTCTGAAGATGCGGATATTTTCCTTCAAACCCTGAATGAAATGTGTTGTATTTTTTTCAGGTACACAAATCAAAGAAAACTTTACGAAAGTTCATGGAAGGTGATAAATCAGGCACGGGCAATACAAGGATCAATCAGGCGCACTTGGAGCAAGAAATACGTCTGGCACGGACCCTCCTTGCCGTGGTGTCCGTGCTTCTTATCTGTATGACGCCCTGGGCGTGTCTACTGGTATTTGACTATTCCAACCGCTATCCAAAGATCGCGTATCATATAATCGCGCTCTTGTACCATTTGAACAGCACCATCAACCCGATCTTGTATGGTGTGACCAACAAACGATTCCGCCAGGGATACTTCGATTTCCTACGCAAAGTCTTTCCTTGTGTGAACTGGACAAAAGAAGTGGCTTGCAAATCTAACAAAAGCGCTGACTCGAGCGTTAACACCAGAGCGACATCGCTGGCGACAAAGATTGATACAGGAAACGGTGCGGGTTGACTGAGCGGTATATAGATGGAATTACGTAAGAAAGACACTGCTTATATTATACCAGGGTTAAGATCAAGCGTACATATCCTATAGCTGGGCCCTATGCCACCAACATGTAGTACAATTAGGGACTTAAAAACTTGTCGCGCGTGGAAATACCGGGCACGGGCACAAATCAGTCAACCCGGGGACATCATGTTTGGCATACGCTTACTTTGTACCTTGGACTTTAATAAAGTGCGCTGTGAAATCTTGTTAGTAATGTCCATTTCTTGGTCAAAGTAAGTGGCAACAAAGATGACTGCACCACTTCCGTTAGACATTGCCCCCCAGTCTATTGTATACTAATGACCTGACATCAAAAACGTCGTGTAGAAATGTTTTGTCACTTTCCTGATTGATGTGCGCATTTCCCTGCTCTATGCATCAGATAGCACACGACAGACTACACAAATTAGCTACAAGTTTTGTCTCAGCTCTTATAAAACCATTTTAAAATGGTTACATGTACAAATGTTTAACGTGACTATATGTAGCATTGTTAGTTCATCTTTATTGATTCTTGGACTTTTGCTGTCTAATTCGCATATCAATTTTGGTTATGAGTCTGGGAAACCGGGAATCTTTTTGCATCGTCCTTTATGCCCTCTTAAATGGGGATTAATATAAGAAAAACTTGAAGGCGAGCTTTCAAAACACAAGGTAGGCTTTTTTGTTTGTTTGTTTTGTCTTTGTTTTGATTTTATGAGCCTACATCAAACACAAGCCAAAATGATATTAAAACTAGAACTAATAACACACTTTTACATAAAAGGCATACATGATCGGGCATTTCACTCCCCCCCCCCCTTCACATATGTACAGGTCATTTCAACAAGAAATATAACGTTTAATCTAGTTTAATACTTAGTTGTGCACGATCATGGATATGAGCAAAGAAGCAATCCAAGGACTGCACCTTCGGTGACATCGTTTTGGAATGTTCTCTTATCAGAAAACTGACGTTGAACTCAAACACGTTGTTGGCGGACTTTAAAACAGTCAATAAACAAAAAACAAAAAAAAACACGGATGTGCCTATCGATTTGTTCACAAGCAAACGGCCCGTTAAGTTGCCTGCTGATTACGCATCACACGCGCATTTTGTAGGATGATGAGGTAAATAATAGACCTCCTGTTTAATACATGTTGTCCTTTTGTCGATAACGGGGGTTAATAAGAATCGGCCATTTTCCGACTTTACAATTAATATTTCAAAATGAATATGCCCAAACCAACAGCAAACAGCAGTGCCCCTATTCGGTCGTATCGCTAAAGTCGTTACAGTCCTGCTGCTTTTAAGAGCCAATAGGAGTGCGCGAAACTTTCTGGTCGACTGGTTAAATAAAGATAAATGTCTCGAACCGGTAAATGCCTTGTGGTACATATATTTCAGAAAAACAGCTTTTTAGACATTATAGAGTTTCCTGTGTCATAGATGTCTTTTCATCATTTAGAATTAATCCTTTAAAAAACAACAAAGGAGATTCAGTATTTTTAATATATATACATATATATATATGTATATATATATATATGTATATGTATACGAAGATATATATATATATATATATATATATATATATATATATATATATATATATATATATATATATATATCTTCGTTGCCTTCTTGTCCGTACCCGCAGTTTTCGTCTGGGATAGGGTTGTTTTTTCAACATTATGTAGGCGGTTGCTACTGTATTTATGACATGTAGCCATCATCAACATAGTGTAAAGAAGTCGGCCCACCAAAATACTGGGACAAGCAACGTTGCGACACCGAAATTTAAAGCACTGGTTCAACACCTGGTTATCAGGTAAGTCATGTTTTGCAGACAAGTGGTGCTTGCATCCTTGGTGGAAATAATACGAACGGAAATATTACATAAGATTCGATTTCTTTTTCTACCTCCAATGTGAAAAGAGTATCATTGAAGTCCTGTATTTCAGCTGTCGTGCTCATAACACAAAAATCCGACACATCATAATTTAGTTCAGTGTGGGCAAGTTTAAAATATTTTTCATGATGTATATCATTTGATGCAAGCAAACCAGTCGGGATTATTCGCATTCACTACGTAAATCACGAATGGATGAATGAATGAATGAATGAATGAATGAATGAATGAATGAATGAATAAAATAAAGAAGGATGAAGAAAATATTAAAAAGTAACCTAAGCCAAGTTAATTTGATCCATGGAATGAGGAAATCTTATATGAATGACGGGACCAAATTCAGAACACGAATTGCCCCAAATTCAAAACTGAGTTTATGCTAGAACTCTACGCAGACGCTTTAAAGAAATTGAAATGTGCCAAAACATAACCACACCCTGTGTTAATCTACACATTCTGCATATCGAGACCGACAGATAAAATCGACGTAAATAAGACGAAAATACCAGAAATCAATGAACATGCATCTGTTTAACTAAAAAAAAAAAATTAGTACCACAGAGTATGATGGAATGTAAGCTGATTAAGAAAACGTTTAAAATATGCTAGGACAACTTTAATACTTTTGGCACAAGTTTTCAATACAATTTTGGATAATTGATAAATATGGCAGTCAAACTACAGGATGCTGAGATAACGAAGATAGTAGAAAATTTTGTATATAGTTGCATAGCTGTAAGACAGAGGTCAATGTTAACTTTTTGTAATATGTACGAATGGTATTTGGATTATTCTTTGTGCTTCAGTGTACATTGATTTTCATGTGATGATTTTATGTTTGTAAATGGAGTTAGTCGTCTTGTATATTTGTATGTATTCAATGTACATCTGTTGTCATTTTTATATTGGGATTTCTTTAATTTTCATCTTTGTGTGCTTATGGAATTTACAAATTATCACGTTGCATGGCAGTGCAGTTAGACAAGTTTCATGTCAATGAATCTTCGTGAGGGCTGTGTCCTTCCGAGACTTAAATCATGTCTGGAGGATATAGGTCCTAAGCAGAAAAATAACCGACATGACAGCATACTGAATAAACCATGCGATAACATCGTATTATAAAAAGATTAGCATGCCTATATTAACTTGGGTCTTAGGTGTTAGCAAATTGTTCAAGTGTGTGTGTGTGTGTGTGTGTGTGTGTGTGTGTGTGTGTGTGTGTGTGTGTGTGTGTGTGTGTGTGTGTGTGTGTGTGTGTGTGTGTTTCTTTCTTTCTTTCTTTCTTCCTTTTTTATTTTTTTCTTTGTTATAATAGAATTGATTATATATCGTTCCGAACATGAAATATATATTTTCGGCATTTGCTTAATGCTGGTGGATTTATGTCCCCGATTCTGGAAATAAATGCCGACTCCGTAAATATACTGCATTACCGTGTTGATATGGCACTCGCACATAACTACCTCCATTGAACCATTATTTTTAGGGATGGGGATTTGGTTGAGTGGATATGTGCGTTTCCGATTTCAGCTAGGCGACTGGTACCAAAGGTTGCAGGTTCGAGTCCCGCTCGTTCCGAACATGAAATAGAAACGGTTTCCCGTGATATTCAAGTCGCTACCCCCTATTGGTCCCCCCCTCACTTTGCCTTGTTTCTAATCTGAAAAACGTGTCGAAAAAGCGTTGGGAACATGCAGGAGCTGTGACTGTGATGACACAGGTCTTTTATCTCTGTTTAATAGCCGCACATACGTCGATAAGCAAGATTTGTATAGCCGTACATGCCATCCATTGCTTACATTGTTTTTTGTTAATAATACCAATAACAAACAAATTACTTCGGCCGGAACAATGAACATATGTATGTATGTATGTATGTATGTATGTATGTATGTATGTATGTATGTATGTATGTATGTATGTATGCATGCATGCATGCATGTATGTATGTATGTATGTATCTGTGTGTGTATGTATGTATGTATGTATGTATGTGTGTTTGTGTAGATAGATAGATTAGATAGATAGATAGATAGATAGATAGATAGATAGATAGATAGATAGGTAGACACATACATACATACATACATACATACATACATACATACATACATACATACATACACTTTATGTAGCGAGGGTTAAAAACCTGGTTAGCAGATGGTGATCTCCCTCAGGGCCCTCACAAGGTTAATACAAAAAAGGTGCAGGTTATATGACATATTTACAAGACGAAAAAAGGGGTAAGTTAATAACACCAGTGTTTGGTATTTCATACAGTTGTTCAAGCTATAAAGCACCATCAGTACTGGATACAATACTTTTAACTGTCTGTGCTAAGATAATGGCGTTTCAATTTTGTTTCTTAATACACTCCTTTGTTCACACGCTTGTGTATTGTCTGGTAGTTTATTCCAGGTATTCGGGCCTGAGTAGGCAAAGAACTGTTGATGTATTTCCCGTTTTGGACATCATGCATGCAAATTATTGTTTACTGATGATGTAGTCTGTTTATTGGACCTCTTTTGAATAAATCTTAATTTTTGTAAGTACAGTAAGGGGGGGGGGGAGTTAGCCTATGGATTGCCTTGAAAACTAAAATAACCTTATCGTACTTTATTTTATTTCGAAGTTTCAACCATCCAAGTTGCTTATAAAGTTCCTTCGTGTGAGCATATTTAGAAGCATCCATTATCACCCTACAAGCTCGCTTTTGAAGTTTTTGTAGACGGTCCATTCCAAGAGACTCGCCCCACAATAAAGATCAGTACTCCAGGTGAGGATGTATGAAACTGTTATAAAACGTTTTCCTAGCACTGAGAGGAAGGTAAGTTTCTATTCGTCTTTCCAGCCAGATTCATTGACAGCGACAAGGGACATTTTGGTTGTACAATGACCAATGTGATTATCAAAATTCACCCAATCACGTTAAACATCTATATGTTTGAGTTCGATGTTTAGACACAATGCGGTATGTATTGGTTATGCATATTTTGACCATAATATGTGGCTTTAGGTTGTTTCTGTGTAACAAAAATGACGGACACCTTTCTTCTTGAAATAATCTTTTATATTAATGCAGTATATTCTTCACCTTTATCGGATATCATTGCTTTGTGTGTGTGTGTGTGTGTGTGTGTGTGTGTGTGTGTGTGTGTGTGTGTGTGTGTGTGTGTGTGTGTGTGTGTGTGTGTGTGTGTGTGTGTTTGTTTGTTTTCGGGGTTTTTTTGTTTGATTTTTTTTTTTTTTTGTTTTGTTTTGGTTTTTTTTGTTGGTCAGAAACGTGTTCAAATCGTTTAACCAGTTCCTCCGGGATTATTATTTTTTCAATTAAGAAACCAACAAATACATTGAAAACACGCCCATGACGATAAAAGCTGAACGTATGCTCTGGTTTTTATTAGCATACCAAGACTGGGCCATGAAGTCACTGGGCCATGAAGTCACTTTATGTGAATAAAGACCTCCCGTGCTGTTGTGACTAAAATGTAAATGTCCTCTTACTGGGGAAGGTTGAGCACGTAATCGTCATGACTTCTCAAATTCGCCCGCAATCTCATCAATATTGTAGTTGTTTATTGACATAAAATCATTTACAAATACAATATGCAATATGCACAGTTACAACAGTAATAATGAACTGTGCAAAATTAACAAAGACAAAGGGGACAGAGAAGCTCGAAAAACTTAAACAATCCTCTAAGTCTAACATGCAAGTTTTGTAGCAAGGTTCTACATTAAGAATATGAGGTGACTTACGGGTCAATGTAATAAACATTGTTGGTCTGCTCAAGTTAGGATAAATTTGGTCAAAAAGTTTATACAAATTCGTGTCGCACGTGTTTCACAGGGTATTTCCATTCTGGGATTAGTACATCGTTGATCTCCTTCCACATCAATGACATCGTATGCACATTGGATTGACAGGGAGGGATGTCAGTGGTGAGTGAGGACTTCTTTAGAGCTTCTGCAATTTGACCATACCTGATGCTGCCTTTGATTGCAGCAAAATGTTGGCCCACTGGCTTGAACTTTTCCTCTTCTATTTCGTTTAGACTGAAATTTGGTTTACCGTTTCCTATCACTTCACGATGTTTTTCTCAAGTAGTTTGAGTGAGCTCATTTGACCAACTCTGACACATCGGATTATGAAACTTGCTCGGTTTGAAAAATACAGGGAGAGGAATCGATCACCTGTAATTTTTTTAATACTCTTTTTCACAGAATATACAATATATATCAGTAAGACAGATCCAGTTCCTGTCAAAGGCGATACTATTGCCACTGGTACTGGGTTACCAAAGATATGGAAAGAATGCAGTGACGACAAGAGTAACTCATCTGTAACACTTTAAATTTAATAAAACTGCAATGCTGGCTTTTATCACAACATTACTGATGTCAATGAGGACCATGGTGTCCCTGATAAACGCCAATGCTTGCGAATTCAATCGCCACATCCTGAATAGGCCAAAAAATGCTCTATAAAATTAACGATATGGTGGCCATTTTGAATATTCAAATGAGCATACAATAAATGTCTTATGGCCTCTATTCTGACTAGGGGCACTTATGCAAAAAGTTCTAGCCCCATTCACATTCGCTAACCTCCCCCCCCCTTTGGTGAAAAGCTGCACTACAAATTTACATGTAACATTAGGCCGATTAATCCGCTGTGCGGCTATTGCACATGTATATATATATATATATATATATATATATATATATATATATATATATATATATATATATATATATATATATATATATATATATATATATATATATATATATATGTATGTGTGTGTGTGTGTTTTGTGTGTGTGTATGTGTGTGTGTATGTGTGTGTATGTGTGTGTACGTTATTTAGTGGTTGCAGTTCTTTGTGGGTTTTCGAGCATTCTCAGCGAAATTTGTCTTCCCGTTAGCAGACGACTTTTTGGATGGCTACGCCCAAGGTGTTACGCTACTAATTAAATCCACAAAACTGAAAACAAACCGGGTTGCCGTCTGTACCTTTTAAAATAACTTATAAACCCAACCAAACTATGTACCAAATTGTTCCTTATAATAGCTTGATTCATTGGACAACAAGAAAATCTAGTCCTTATTGGGAGAACTATTACCTTTTGCTACATCCAAAGTTTTGACAGCAGTCACCCCGCCTTGTGCAGGGACTCATAATGTAGCCACGTGTATTCAGTCACAGCACTGAGTATATAGAAAGCTCACCTGTGAATAAATATTGCACACTATATCTGTCAGTTTGAAAAAAAAAACAACAAACAAACACAAAAAAAACAAAGTGGGTTCCTGTAGTTATAATTATGTGATAGACAATCCCCTGTATCTGTTAGAGTTATTTCTAATGTGCACTCTATAATCATTCTACCCGGAAGCCGACCGAATTAATTACGTAATACCGCAATGGTGCGCAATCATCTTAATTACCACCAGAGGGTGCTATAAACAATATTTTATGCTATATGGAAATTTTCAATTGTATACGGTATTTTTCCATGGATGTAAATAAAATGATTCCAATATTATACATACACAGCATTTTATAGATAACACTTACAAATATAAGATATATATATTAGAGCCTGACCGAACCCGAAGAACCGAACCCGAGCTTACTGGGTTTCAGGATTGAAGCCCGGCTCGGGTTCGGCTTTTACAGTCACTAAACGTTCGGGTTCGGTTATCATTGTCAATGTTGGCAATAACATTAAATAAGAAGGTCACCGAGGCTACTTTTCGTACTTGTATACACTTTAAACAGTGCAACAAACGCTACTTTACAATTAAGTGCGTCATGTGGGTTGCAATAATCGTCTGAATTGCATTATCAATAGTAATACCCCAGTGCAAAAGGGTAACAGCTATAAACCCCTGTTTAAATAAAGTTTTAGAATGAACATTCTAAGATGTTTAAGTGTATTTATGGCATGTTTGAGTTGCATTTACCGAACCCGAACGGTGCCCGGTTCGGGATCGGTAATGTGTACCGAGTACCGAGTACCCGCTTCGGTTTCAAAATGCTTGTTCGGTCAGGCTCTAATATATATGTATATTACCATCCTGTGTAAATACAGCCTTAATTATCATTCATTTGTAATGGGCTGATATTGGAGCAATAGGTGTGATATTTTAGAAAGAAAGGGGTTTAAAATGAGACTTAATCAAGCACATTTTTGCATGATTTTTTCCTGTTAACCCGATCACAGATAAGAAATCGCTCTCAAAATGGTTGCTAGAAACCCTTCTCCTCAATAAGCAATCAAGGATGTAAGAATTTTCCCTAATTATAATAAATATTGCCCTAAAACGGCGGCCGGCATGCTGTCTGAAATACTTGTAGACATTATCACGATAGAAGAGTAAATGGAGCTGGTTGGACAGACCGTTGCCTTTTAATACAGGATATAGTAGCTTCACGTCACTTGTATTTTTCTCAACTTTGCATGGACATGGGTCACTTTGGTAAGACAGACAATTAGATAGAGGTGTCATTCAAAGTGTAATTTGTTATGCTTGCGACAATGCCACATCCAAACAGCTAAAACTAGCATTTTAATACCTCCAAACAAGGCGATTCAAAAGAGTGTGGGTTGAAATGGACTATCTATCTATCTATCTATCTATCTATCTATCTATCTATCTATCTATCTATCTATCTATCTATCTATCTATCTATCTATCTATCTATCTATCTATCTATCTATCTATCTATCTATCTATCTATCTATCTATCTATCAATCTATCTATCTATCTATCTATCTATCTATCTATCTATCTCTATATATATATACATGTATATATATGTATTATATATACATATATATTATATATAAATATATATATATTCATATATATAATATATGTATATGTATATATGTAATATATATACATATACATGGACATATAGATAGATAGATAGATAGATAGATAGATAGATAGATAGATAGATAGATAGATAGATAGATAGATAGATAGATAGATAGATAGATAGATAGATAGATAGATAGATAGATAGATAGATAGATAGATAGATAGATTTGGAAAAAAATTACTAAATATTTGACTTTAACTTGTTCATGGTATGTCAATTTTTTCTTAGTGACCATGCTTTCATAGAAAGGGACATTTTTGCGTGGCTTACACCCTTTTTGCAGGTGTATACATATGTATGTGACAAATGTTGTTATGCTTTTGTTTGGCCTTTGTAAAGAATGGGCAGTGATATGTCCTTGAACCTTTTGCTAAAAAAAACCTGGACAGATAACCGACTGAAAAATATGCTGACAAGTGAAATCATGCACCAAGATTTTTTTTCTTGGTTGAGTAATCGCTGGATAATATGTGAGTTAGCTAATATAGGTTTTTGTTTATATTATGCGATGGTGCAGGCCATGGTTTCATAGATAGCTGGAGAATGCAGAAAAAGACACTATTATAAGTACACGATGTGTGAAATATTGGTGAGATATACTGGCCAGAATAAAGGGTGGAGCTATGTAAAAACCATTTTCAATCACTGTTCCATCCCGTACATCAGGCCATACTGCTTAAAATAAGACATAACTAAGGCTAGGTAATAATATTTTACATACTACCCACTTTTGCAATAATTTCTTTCCATCCCAGTTATAAAGTAATTACTAATGAGGTCAAAGGTCAGTGTATCCCATGTTCACTACAAGTGCAAGCATCAATCTACCAAGGGACTACACCTTCAATGTTGACCTGGCTCATACTTATGCAAAATTTATTTTCCTGTACAACTGAAAATTGTCGATTGAAGAAGACAAATACAAATGTTTTTTACCGGAAGCATATTGAAACTGACTATTAGATAAAGAAATGATCAAATAAGGTTTGAAAATCCTTTGCTTAGACCGCTCTCAGGTGCAGTATGGTTTTCTACATAACACTCAGTAAAGGTTATTTTGTTGTGCTCTGTCTAATATTCTGTCTTGTTTACTGTATATGTATGTGTACGGACATCTTTGTTAATCAAGCTTGATTACTGTACGAGCCTGCAGCATTTATAGATGCTATTTTATTTTACATCAAGATAAGGAGTCTGAGTAAAAGGTACACTAAAGGCATGGGTACAGCATGGTAACTTCTAATTTAGTCACTTTGGTAAAGTGAAAACATATACATGACAGGGTTAACTTCTGAAGTGTACAACACTAAAGACACGGGTGTGACAGGATTAACATTTAAAGTGGCAGCACAGAACAGAAATGTGACAGGTGTGACAGAGTTAACTTCTAAACGGTCACCATGCTAAACTAAAAAGGTGAAACAGGGTTAACTTGTAAAGTAAACAACATGCTAGAGTAAAGGCAGCAAGATGAAATGGTTACCGTTAAGCAACCACGTTATGGCAAAGTGGAGCATTGACCGGATACCTTGGTTCACGGGTACCCTGCCCCCAATGCTTCCCAGAATCGGGTACCCGGACACAAAAGTTTTATGCGGGTACTCGTAAAATATCAGACTCCAAACAGCATTCCTCTTTTTCGATATTCCTCAGAGATCGGATTGTTACTGGAACAGTTCCGGGGACAAAAATTGGTACTTAGTCATTGCACTATTCTAAAGAAAAAGGCGTGACAAGGTCTCGAAAATTTCCAGCTGTCGTACGTATTGAATTAAAACCTGTCTTGAAAGGCAACTCCGAGGGTTGATCAAATTGTGATATTTCAGTATAGGTGGTGTTTGATAGGGGGTATGAATAGCATGGACAACACTGAGCAAAGTATCCCAAACAGGTGGTCTTTAACAACAGGTGGTCTTTCTTAAGTGTGCACTCTTAAGACAGGAATCATTGTATTATCAAAGTTTCACGAATAATAAGATGTGGAAAAGTATGTAAAAGGCGTGACTTTGTTTTTAATTTACAGCTTATGTTTACCACTGATCAGGAAAAGACAATAATGCGTTACCCATTTTTGCCAATCCACTTAAAAATATATTCTTACACACAACTTATGTGATTCTTTTGACAAAATTGTTGTAAAATCAAGCACAAATCTTTATTTTTATTATATTTGTCTTTACTTATCGAAGAAATTATTTTCTAATCTACAATTCACAACTTAACATTGCAACACATATAGGAAGCAGAATGTCATTTTCGACAGGCATTTGTATGTATTGGAGAATGGCTTATCTAAAAGCCCATGCAATACTAAGAATGACAGGAAGACAGTATCTCACAAAGCGTCACACCTGACCTACGTTCCCTTTGTACACCCGATCAAATACTGAATAAAACAAGAAACGGCGTTCCATAATATATATATATATATATACATATATATATATACATATATATATATATATATATATATATATATATATATATATATATATATATATATATATATATATATATATATATATATATATATATATATATATTTAAAATCAATATACTGGTCTTAGATCAAGCCACATTTCAGAATGGGACAAACAATAGTGCAAATATGTTAAACTTCACGGAGGGTGAACGAAAATTTTGCCAAGATAAGCAACTACAAACCGTGTTTGTGTTATGGAGCTTAAAGCTGATCGTCAGCTGTTAAGATATACTGCATTGGTTTGTTTTGTCTGCTTACAATTCATATTGATATACGGTACAGTTATATTTTGAGCACTTTCAGTTTGTTTTCGCATAGTTTAAGCCAACGTTGAGGAGTCTCACACAGCCTTGCTATGCCATGTACTTCATTAATGCCTTATTTCCCTACTTATGGTAAGTAACTGTCTTTATGTTTTAAACTAGCTTCAAAACACAATAGATATATAAGTTGTTAAAAGGATGCAGCTCTGATAGCGTCAGTTCTTTCATGTCAGATAGCACTTGTGTGTCGAATTGGGAATTATCTGCACCATGTTTTCCGATTGACACAGATTGTTTGTCCCCAAATCTAGATGAAAAAAACAAATGTGGCAGCTTGCTTGCTTTCTATTTAAACAAGCAAGCTGAATCAATTCCCCATATATTTGCCTCTTGATATATTTCTGTCCTTCTCTCTACTGTTGTTTATCCCCTTTCTGTTCATTAACCTTTCACATTAAATTTTATGTACGACATGATGTTATAAAATTTATGATAATGATAATAATACAAAAAATAATGGTTATAATAATAATACTATTAATAATAATAATACTAATACTAATAATAATAATAATAATAATAATAATAATAATAATAATAATAATAATAATAATAATAATAATAATAATAATAATAATAATAAAATATATTTTCAAGTCATGTGCTTTATTTGAATGTGTATAATAATGTCACTATTATAGCGAAGTCTTTCCAACCCTTGATTGTGTGTGCATATTTCTTTTGTTTTTTGTTTTTTTTTTTAGTTTTTTTGTTTTTTTGTTTTTTTTTTATTTGTTTGTTTTTTGGGTTTTTTTGTTGTTGTTTTTTTGTGGTTTTTTTTTTTTTTTTTTTGTTTTTTTTTGTTTTGTTTTGTTTTGTTTGGGTTTTTTTCGGTTTTGTTTTGCAAGGGATATTGGTCATCATGCCTGCCGACACTTAACAAATACTACCACACATCACAATGGCTTAGCTTGACTTAGAAATTACGTTTTTATTATTCTCATTTATTTTTCTTTTTATTTATTATGGCTCTGTGTGCATACATTTGCCGAACTTTTCACTTAGAGCTGCAGCGATGTGCGACACACACACATACACACACACACACACACAAGCCACACAAACATATATATATAGTTCGCTCCTGGGACCAACAGACTATTACGAGACGGAGCGTTGCCTGCCTATCTGTAACTTTGTTAATACAATTTAATTTATACCTGTGCCACAAAACCTTTGCTGGCGCATGTCACACCATAGTATATAAAAAGAACGAGGCAAAATCATTTCTCACGTATCGTTGGTAAAGTCACGGAAAATGCTATTTTCAACCATATTTTCATCTTTGTTAAGAACAAAAATATTTTCATCTTTCCATTTGTCTGTATTCATGCTCGGGGATTCTACTGCTAATCAATTTCTGGCTATCTATTATGAATTATCTTCAACTGTTGATCTCAAAAAAGCAGTGACAGTAGTTTAGTATATAGAAAGTAACTTGGCCAAAACTAACAAACAACTAAACATTATGAGAGCTACAGAACCGGTAGCGCTTAGATAGAGACTATGAACACAATTTTCATATCCTTCTGTAGACCTTTAAAGGAGTATGGCGTCATATTCTAGAATGGCTATATACAAACAAATTCACATGGATTAGAAAGGATTCTGCTGGTTGCTGCTCGAGTTTTGTGTGGTGTCATGCAAACTACGCTAAGTACAAAGCTTCATGGAGAAACAGAGCTTCAGACTTCGCTTATTTATAAGGGAAAGTAATTTAGCACCTTGCCCCAACATGTCAAGTCGTTTATCAATAAGAAAACAAAACAAAAAACAAACAAACAAACAAAAACAAAAGCAAAAACAGTAAAATCCAGAATATTTGAGTGGCATTGCCCATTCTGAATAAACTCTGGGAAAATATAACGCCAGACATCAATAAACCTTCCAAATTAAGAGCAAGACTTTTTATGTCCATACACGGACTCTGGACCCATTTGTCATTCAATGTCCGGAATCTGAACTCCAGTACCCAGTTCACAAGTAAACTGAAATAAAATAAATAAACATATCAAATTGCTGTTCTTTGCTCATATAACTTATTGTTTTGGAAAATAATATCCTGCTTTTACTCATGGAAAGATGAGAATGGGCTGCAGCCAGCTCAGTGAATGCCTACTTATTTACTGTTGGCATACGTGACTATCCAGGATGCTGATGCGGGTTAGATGCTGAATGTTTGGTCATATTTTTCATATTAGCTTTTATACCATTGGTATGGATGAAGTGTATCAACAGTGGATATTTTGGCTCCTGATGCCTTAGAAACTGCCTTACGTGGTTCTCATCGTGCACCGTACATTCGATGCAAGTCCATCTTTTGGCTGTCAAAGATACTAAAAGCTAAAACCAAGCATTTCAGCACTGTACAAGAATTTGATCATGATTTTTGATGCAATTATTTTATTACCTGAAATTAGTCCTACTCTCTGTCTTCCTAGATTTTGTTTGTCTATCGTCGCGCCCCATAAATGGTATCAAATATACCATCAGCGGCAGGAAAGCAGAGCGATAGCCCATGGGATAATCGTCCCCTGTATTGTCGTTCTTCTTGCCGAGGGATTTAAGTAGGGCCTGGCCCTCCTTCGCGGTGGTTTTCATGAATATGAGTGGCACATTGTACCTTTGACACCTCAAATTGCATATTCGTTAAGTAAAGTATGTTTACACTTTATGTGCTCTCCATGTTGCAGTAGTGGAACAAGAGAGGGCGGCAGCTTATTGCTAGGCTTCAGGTTTTTATGACTTCCACAATCAATTCCTCTTCCATTGCCTACATCACAGACGGTATAGATTATACAGCATTCAACTTACATCAGATAAAAATCCTCGAATACAAGTTTGATAGAAAGAAGCACACAAGCATCCAGCAATGAGGGGTTATTTGCTGCAAACTTGGCCCTATCCTATGTTATTATTCATATGTATGTACCATATAAAGCATTGCTGGTAACAGGTCCAAGTTTATGAATTCACGTAAGAGGTGGTAGAAAGCCCTTTTCTTGCCAAGTGCAATGTACCCATAAATAAAGTAATTGTAAGATTGTGATATTCATGGTACACTCACACTTTTATACGGATTTTTTTTGTTTCTAAAGTAAAAGTTATTATCTTGGCCTGTCTTGTGTTGTCTTGTCTCGTCTCGTCTCGTCTCGTCTTGTCTTGTCTTGTCTTGTCTTGTCTTGTCTTATGTAAGCCATCAAATATCTGTTTTACAGTATCTGGAATACTCCTCTAGTTTTTATGCTTTTTCGTTCCTTGTCCTCGCTATACTTTTTGAAGGAAGACAGGTGGGGACAAAGATATAATTCTTGACTGAATTTTGGAGAATATAATACACAACTTCGTAGCAATATTACATATACATGAGCTCATAGTAAGGGCAAACTGTACGTCGCTCCTACATGAAGGATGTACCACAATATTATCGGTCAGGAGTAATGCACATTGTGATCAATAACTGAAATGTGGTCAAGTTGAAGAGAGGGAGAAAGGCAGAGATGGAGAAACGGAGAAGGACAAATTGTGACTAGAGCACGTGGGTATGTCCGGCAATTCTCTCTCTCTCTCTCTCTCTCTCTCTCTCTCTCTCTCTCTCTCTCTCTCTCTCTTTCTTTCTTTCTTTCTCTCTCTCTGTATGTGTGTTTCTCTCTCTGTCTCTCTCTTATTCTCTCTCTTTCTCTCTCCCTCTCTCTGTGTCTCTCTCTCTTTCTTTCTCTCTGTATGTGTGTTTCTCTCTCTGTCTCTCTCTTATTCTCTCTCTTTCTCTCTCCCTCTCTCTCTGTCTCTCTCTCTTTCTCTCTCTCTCTGTATGTGTGTCTCTCTCTCTTACTCTTTCTCTCTCTCATTCTCTCTCTTTCTCTCGTGCTCTCTTTGTCTCTCTCTCTCTCTTTGTCTCTCTCTCTCTGTCTCTCTCTCTCTCTCTCCTCAATTTTATTTCTCTCATTCCTTCTGAAAATCCACATAATAGTACTTTACTGGGTTGGTACAGGTAAGGTATTCTAATTAGGATTTCCTAATTTCGTTTCTGTCTATGCGCAGAAAACATATGTATTGTCACCACAGAACGGCCAGGTTTCGAACTATGAACCTCCGGCACCAATCACCTGGCCGAAAATGGGAGATGCACAGACCAACTCTACCAGATCCCTATTCCTAAAAAGAATGGTTCAGTGGAAGCTGGTATGCATGAATTCATACCATCATCGACATGATCCAGTTCATGTATTTATCCCTGTACATATAAAGGAGTGTTTGGAGTTGTCCCAGATCGGAGACTGTACTTGTGAAAGTCCAGCAGCATCAAAGGAGCACTAAAATATATATTTTTGACCATGGAACGGCTGGGTCTCGAACCAGCAACCGTGCGCACCAATCACTTAGCCGAAAATGGGAAACGCACACAGCAACTGTACCAAATCCGCATTTCTAAAAAAGAATGGTTAAATGGAGGCAGGTATGAAACGATCATGGCAACGTCTTCCCACACATTAATACGTCTTTGATTATTTTTTTTACCTTTATGGTTGATCACAATGCTTTCCGAAAACATGCATTTACTCCCAGGCGTCATGGGGGATGGGTCTGATGCTTCAGAAACGCAGAAATGGCATTTTGTGGCTTTTTTATTTTTTTGGTTATTTATTCATTCATTTATTTATTTATTTATTTATTTATTTATTTATTTATTTATTTATTTATTTATTTATTTATTTATTTATTTATCTATTTATTTATTTATTTATTTATTTATTTATTCATTCATTCATTTATTTTTTTTTGGGGGGGGGAGGGGTCTTCTGTATTCATATTGTTGAGAAACTTGCCTTTTTCCAACAACACAAAAAAGAAGGAATGAGACAAACACATGTTGCGTAAATAGAAATAATGCCAGCCCATTATCTGTAAATCATATTCATTTTTTTCGAGATCATATGACCAAAAATGCCATTGGTTTGTTTTGTCTGCTTAATTTGTATGTTGCCGTAGTCCCAGGATTCCTTATAATATTTCGATCACTTCAAATTTATTCTAGTATAGTATATATCAATGCTTCAAAGAAATGTACAGTTGCGAATCTCATGCACACCTCTGCTATGCCATCCACATGCATGAAAAGATCTACACTGCCTTATATCTATTCTTGGTAAGTGATTTTCTTCATGTTTTTATAAGGTTTGTGTCTGTATTTTTTTTGTCCAGAACCACTTCCTGGTAATCATTACCCATTTCTGCAGTCCGAACACTTTACGCTCCATCAGCTAACCTGCCACTGTTTTATTATATAAAAATATGGAGGAAGCATTGTCAATATTGCACACGCTATTCTGATGATACATCTACCGCCCTCAGAAGTCCCTGTACCAGGGAACAAAAGGGCTTTATGGCTTCTACATATGCAAAATTATTGTGTTTCTTACATTTATTCTGAGCCCAGTATCGACAACAGCATTTCTGATACTTGACAACTTTTCAATTAAAAGACACAGCAGGTGAAAATAAATTATCAAATCCTTTGAAACAGCAACATGCTATGAACTATTATTCAGTACAGTCTGTACTTTGCAGTGTACATGCCCTTACTGAATTACATCTAAGCAATATTGTTACTATGATTATACTGTGACATTATCATTGTACGAATTGTTATATTTTCTGTGGAACTGTTAAGTGTACCGACCGCAGTTTTTGCTTTTTAGATAAGCCGGGAATGTACTGCAATATTCTGCATGCAAAAAAAATGTCCCAATACTAACGAAAACGTAGGAACGCATGCGTGTCCCTAAGTCTAATGCGTATTAGAGTTTTTCACAACTTATTTATATACAAATACTTGTATTTGCGCACGCGTGTGTGTGTGTGTGCGTGCGTGCGTGCGTGCGTGTGTGTGTGTGTGTGTGTGTGTGTGTGTGTGTAAAACCGCAAAATGAAATATAGGATGAAAAACTTGAGGTCACCCCTTCAGGTACGTTATACATTTTATTTCTACACACACTTGACATCTAGGTCAAATAATGAGGAAGGTCAGTGATTATTGTATGGAAAATGTTGTACACGTTTTTCGCTAAAACCACTTCATATGAAAAGGTGATAACTGCTGTTCTCTTGTTCTGATTTCATTATACAGCAACCACTATTGATAATTTACATGGACCATGATGCTATCAACATATTCTTTATAACCTCCTGCCAATGTGCAAACATAGAATAAACGATTTTGAGTGTATCCATCCATAGCCTTTATAACTATTTAACCGTAAACGTGAGCGCCCATGCATAATGAAAGGTGCAAAGTAGGGATATCCCTGACATGTTCAACGATTAAACATCGATGAACCCATTCTAATACTCTGGACGCTTGAAAATTTTTCTGATATATCAAATAATGTTAGTTGTTCAGGACATGTTTTAGATTCAATACAGTTGAAGCTCAATCTAGTGCAAACGCGACGTCAAAGGTGAAGTTACATTTTAAATTGATGGAAATTTAGATGGCAAATTAGCCCAAATGTTGCATTGAAATTAAATAAAACTTTTCATATGCATGTATAAACTTCGCGTGATCAGGTTCGCCACGAAATGCAATGACAAACGCTCAAGGTATATAATTACTTTGTTCTCATCTGAACGGCAAATGATGACAGGTGCCGACCTACCCACCCCCACAGAACAGAAGGCAACCTACATGCATTTGGAGCACAACCCCATTAGCGAAAAGCGTGTATAATTAAAGTAAATCACGTGCACAGGGAGAAATTGGACAGTAATCTAAAAATTTACTTCGCTCAAGCCTCAATGTGAATGCGAGAATATTGTCATCCACACAATGCCTTTTCCTTCTCTCTCCTTTATCATTACCGTCCCCGTTTTCATCTTTGTCGTCCTCCACAATTATCATTTCTCTCGTCGTCGCCATCGGGGTTGTCCTTTTAAAAAAAGTCGGGCACACGGATAAAAGATGAATATCATGATGGTTAATGTATTTAAAACTAAACAGGATCATGCTAATATTATTTTTACACAAATTTCCAAAAATATCTTATTTACATAAACGATTGCTTCGCTTTCAAAGGCAAAATAATCCAGCAAGCTATGTAGGTTAACCCTACCAAATTGGTAAAATCAAAATTTCGTAGATTTTCAGTGATGCAAGAAGATGAAAACTGCAAATGTTTTTGTTGAAAGCATATTTGAACTGACTATTTTATAGACAAATTCAGAGATAAGGTATAAAAATATAATATATATATTACTATGGGCGCTTTTAAACACAGCATAGCTTTTTCTATGCAACATTCAGTAAAAGTTATTTTTGACTTGCTTTGTCTAATATTATTTCTCGTTTACTGTATATCCACGTGTCTGTGTGTCGGGACCTCTTTGTTAATCAGTTTGATTACTGTACAAGCCTTCAGCATTAATGATTGTAAGTTTTCTTTGCGTTACTTTAGGGAGTCAGTAAAATGCGATACGAAAAGCATGGGTCCGATATGGTTAACTGCTATTATAGCCACAATGCTAAGGTAAGTATTATGCATGACGCGGTTAAATTCTGAAGTGTGCTGCAGTTAAGCCAAAGGTGTAATGGAGTTAGCGTTTAAAGAAGCACCATACAACAGCGAAGAGACTGGTGTGACAGGGTTATCTTGTAAAGTAGTGATCATGGTGAACTGAAGCCTGTGAAGCAGGGTTAACGTGTAAAATAAGCACCACCTTACAGTACAGGGAGCAAGGTGACACGGTTATCTCTCAAAAAATAGCCACCATGCTATAGTGAGCATATACGCCAGGCAAGGTCTCGAAGATTTCCTCCTGTCATGCGACTTGCATTGAAACCTGCCTTGAAAGCCCCCCCCCCCTACCGAACTGGTGTTTGGACAATAATCTGGTGCTGGTTTGAAGCCTGGTAGGAAGGTATCCCTCCTTCCCTGGTGGCTCCATGGTTCAACGATCGTAATGTTATTGATTCATTCATAGATGTCATTAGCCTAACAAAACATATATATTAATTGAAAAAAAATGCAATACAAAACTCCTAATACTGGTCTTGGGTCATTTCCAACTTCCAAAAATGAAAAAAAGAAAAAGAATAAAATGAGACAAACGCATCTTGCGTAAATAGAAATAATGCCACCATAGCATCTGCAAAGCCTGTTTATGTTTTAGAGATCATTTAAGACTAAAGTTGCCCTTATTTTGTTTTGTCTGCTTACTTTTTATCTTGTCATAAGCCCAATATTAGTTTCAATAATAGAACCACTTCAAATCTATTCAAGTGTAGTGAATGCCAACACTGCAAAGACATTTATAGGTGCGAATCTCCTACAGAACTTTGCTGTACCATGTGCATGCATGCATATATCTACGATAGCTTATCTCTCTTTATGCTAAGTAACTATCTTCATGATTGTGAAGCATGTGTAAATGGAAACCACCATAAACAGGGGGTGTTTGCTGACTCAAACTGATTCTTCAAATAGTAATGGTTGTACTTTGATTTCCTATGCTGTATTTATTTGATTTTGGCCATCACTGGACAATGTGTATGGATACACGGTAAAGGGACACGCAATGTGGTTCCAACACATAATAGATACGTATGCTTTTAAGAGGACGTAGCTTTCACCTTGTGCTTCTTCCACGTCATGTTAAACCCACTTGACTGCCTTGGGATATGTCTGTTACAGTTTTTTTTCGACTTAAACAGATTGTATCACCTCCTAGACAAGACGGCAAAATAAATTATTCTTTTTTTATTATTAGTGAGCAAACGAAATCATATGCTAACATATCAATATAGTTACCGTCTTAATATGCATTCATCACTCTCTCTAACAGTGTTTTAACCCTTTGGTGTTTGATTAACTATTACCAGTAAAAGTTTCTTACGGACTTTTATGATTAATTTTGCAAGGTCCTTAAGCTGGTTACTGTATCATTACCTATGGCCGAGGCTTGAAACGCGAAAGTCAGGTATGCGGGCAGCAGAATTGCAGTCACATTAATATACTGTTTGTTACAAAGCACTTATTGAATTTTATGCATTTCACCTCCAAGCATGTGTTACACTGCATTGAAATTAGCATCAAAACAAATACAATAAGTTAACAAGAATAACGACTGTAATGTTATAGATCCACTCATATGCGTCGTAAAGCAGACAAAGTAAAAATATTAAACTCAAAAATTAAATAAAAACCCCTTATCCTAATACTGATTTTGGATCATTTCCAACTTCCAGATATGGACGAATAAACAGAACAATTGAGACGAACACATGCTGCATCAATAGAAATTATGCCAGCATATTGACTGCAAAACATGTTGATTTTTTGGAGATCATAAGAGACTAAAGTTGACATGTATTTGCTTTGTCTGCTTTTTTATGTTGGCGTTGCCCCAGGACTCATTATAATATTTTCGATCACTTCAAATTTTTTCTAGTGTAGTTCATGCCATTGCTGCAAAGTAATGTAGAGGTGCGACTCTCCTACAGATCTCTACAATGCCATTAACATGTATGCAAAGATGTACACTGCCTTATATCTCTTCATGGTAAGTAACTATCTTCATGTTATTAATCAGGTGTATTTTTTTCTTTTTTTGTCCAGAACCACTTCTTGGTAGTCTTTATCCTATTCCACGGTCCGAACAATTTACACTCCATAAGCTAACCTGTCACTGTTTCACCAATGTGAATATGGAAGTACTCTTGGCCATATTGCAGACCATCTCTGTAGATACACCAACCACCCTCAGAAGCCCCCGCACCAGGGAACAAAAGAGCTTTATGACTTCTGCATATGCAAAAGTATTGTATTTCTTACATTAATTCTGAGCCCAGTATCGGCAGTCATCCAATCAAATAAAAAACTACTAGCTCTGGAGAAGTTTTGTAAGGAGGGTAAAAAATTCAGGATACTGATAATGTCAGAGTGATGATAATAAAACACGTAATTAACTTATTTAACAAAATAATTAACGTCATATGAACAAAGATTAACGTAACTTACATTGTTTTTTTTCATAAGCAACTCCACAATTAGCGAAATTAACGAAATTAGAGATTAAAATAACGTCAATGATCTATACTCCTTTCAGGACCAAGTGGTGTTGTAAGTTTATCTTGCACTGTTGCACCTACGATGATCTTGAACATCTGTCAAATAACATCTTCTTTTAATATTATCATTAACTTTACCGTGAATATTGTAATTAATTTAATTGACACCCTTTTCAGCGCCGGTTTATTAGTAGGTGACTCTTGTTTGTCCCCATGTAGCATTTAAAGGGGCAAGGCAGGTATCATGTACACATCCATGTACCCGATTTAGATATACATGGGCACGACATAATCCCTGACGTAATCACAATAGAAAAGGGGGTGACCATCATGTGAGGATCTGTTTTAAACTGGCACCTTCTTAGAGGGACCAAATCAATCATGATTTTTGTCTCATTACTTTATTCTCTGTTACTTAATTCCTACAGGTAGAGCCACTGTCAGTCTGCCTTGAACCTTCTTGGTTCATCTTGGTACCTCATGAAAAATACAAAATATACCGTAGTGGCAGGGAGCGTGACGATGGACGCTATGGCATTCCGTCTGCCCTGTCTTCTCATCCTTCTTTCACAAAAGCAATTAAAATAGAACCTAGCCTCCTATATCAGATCATTTGAGTATTTTCAACAAAATGTTGTACCATCACGACACTGGATTGATATCTTAATGGAATGAAATATATCTACATATGATATATATGCTTAAACGCATACATAACCCAAAAAAAAAACAAAAACAAAATCGAGCTTATAGAGGTATTATTCACATCAAAATGTGTTGTTTATGTCGCAGTGGTGGAACAGGAGTGGATGGCAAAACATTGCAAGGCTTCATAGTTTCATAGTTCCAAATTTAACCTCACTCCAATTGCCTTCATTGGACATGGCTTGAGGGTTCATACCAGAGAACTGACATCGGGTAGATTCCTCGCATAAAATAGTTCGATATTAGGAACTGCACAAACATCCAACAGTGAGTGGCTACTTGTTACAAGGATGATCCCATTCCATGTTATTAAACAAATACATGTTGGATGTGTAGCAATGCTGGTAACAGTAGCACATGTAGCATTAGCAGTATGTATGTATATGCTGTTAAATTTCAGACATCAAACAGGAACAGTATAAGGTCCATAATGAAAAAAGTGAACATAAAAGGTGCACATGTAAGAGAACCCTAATGTAAGAAAACCCGACATACAAATCGAGGCAAATTACATAAACACTGTAATTAGAAAAACAATAACTATCACAAAAAACTGTATATATGGAGAGAAAAATGACACACTATATTAATCCCGTAAAAAAGAAACTAATTATCATGCAAGTATAACAAGTTAATCCAGTGTCTTATTACAGGGGACATATAGAAGGTGTCAGAATATATAACACTTTGAACCAGAGCATTCCTACTGTGCTGCAATCCCGGTCTCAAACACAAGGCCTGTTTCCTCCATATTGGTTCAGGGGTAAGTCAAATTGTTCTTGTCTGAACTTGTACTATGAAAATTTGGTAATTATGGTTTGTTTGACAGGTATTCTTCTTTGATATAAAGCTCTGCATTTATAAGCAAAACTTCACATATTTATCTAATTCATCAATTACCACGTTCATATTTATTCATTATTATGTGGGTTGTCTTTGCTGAATATTTAGCTTAGACAAGGAGCCGCTACTCAGAGAGACATGTACGGGTAAAAGGCTCCGAAACATGATGAGTAGCTACCCGCTGAAGACCCTTTAATTTATTTGGGCTAATACAGCCTATGTCAAAATTTTACAGAGGAACGTGTGCAATATGGACAATAGAACTTCTATGTATATAAGTTAGACAGGGACAGGTTAGCTTATGGAGAGTAAAGAGTTCGGACTACGGAATAGGGTAATGACTACTAGGAAGTGGTTTT
Organism: Hermodice carunculata; assembly: GCA_964020975.1. Taxonomy (NCBI): domain Eukaryota; kingdom Metazoa; phylum Annelida; class Polychaeta; order Eunicida; family Amphinomidae; genus Hermodice; species Hermodice carunculata. Next base: position 210,075 of record OZ026626.1, on the reverse strand, counting down.
GGACAAAAAGACACAAATACAATAGGGTATCCATGGTATTCGTTCTATTTGATACCAGAATTTCACTGGCACTACAATCTGGGGCATAATTAAATAATCTTCGAAAAACATTATTACAACCAGTCCGCAACTTAGAAATAGAATTCTTACAAAAATGTGTCCACAAAGATACACAATACAAAGATGTACAGTATGAAATAAACAAACATTATTTTCACTTCATAGGAGCAGTGGTAAAATTTTCTTAACACTAGATTAGCCTGCATATAGAAAAAAACTCTTGTCTGTCGCTGTATATTATCATCATCATCATCATCATCATCATCATCATCATCATCATCATCATCATCATCATCATCTTTACAGGAGTCTGAAAGGATTATACGCATATACTTTAGGTAATTCACATATTTTATAATTTGCCCATTCAGAAACAAATGAAGTTAAATATGCAGCTTGAAAGATAATGACGGAAAAAACAAACAGTAAGTCTTTTTACCAGTAAATAAAATATGTTCTGTAGCAAAAGTACAACATATATTAAATAACTTTTGTAGACCTTTGGTAGAGGGACAAAGCAGCAGCAGGTCATCAGCATGTATCAAATGATTAACCATAGTACCAGGTACGTTGCAACCACTTTTGGTATTCAGCATTTTCCTACTCATATTATCTATACACAAATTAAAAAACCGATGGGATAATATCCCACCTTGACATTAACCATAGAGACTGAAAATTAAGAGAAAAAGGATCCCCAGCGAACACATATCTGTTGACTGCAATACTATACAGCCAATATACGTACTATATATACAGGTATATTTCTTTGCAAAAGAACAGTAAACAGTCTAGCATGGTTAACCCAATCAAAAGCCTTTGAAGCGTCAAGCTAAAACAGGAAAACGGGACTGTCTTTGTTACGATACATATGTAAATTCTCCTTCAAAATATAGATGCACATGCTAGTAGAATGTTTGGACTTGAAACCAAACTGGTAATCAGTTGTAGTAAGGTGTTGCTCACATCGAGATACCAGTACAAATTCTAAAACTTTTGAGATGACACAAAAAAACAGTAATGGGCCTTTAACTACCACTGTCGGATAAATTACCACTTTAATTTTTTAACCACTCAAATTAGAATAATGACCATCATTTAGATAAATGGCCATGCAGCATTGAACTGGTATAGTACATAGACAAGGGATAAACCAAGCGTTTACTGCAATACTTAATATTTTCACTGCATAAACTGTCTTTACCTGCACCTTTATTTGGTGACATATTATCAATAGCCTGTTGCACTTCGAATTCACTTACTCTCATGTGATCAGACTAGGACACATCAAATTTCATATCCTTCGCAGAGCTATTTGTAACAAAATTGAATTAGTGCTTGTGATAATTAAACCACATACCTGTCAGTAGTGTGGGACCGGTACACCCATCAATGTCAGCAGCCATAGGTAACTTTTCATTGTTCATAGTCTTAATCTTTTTCCAAAATGCAAGAGTATCATGGTGTGCCAGATTACGGGCTATTCCATTTAGCTTGCCCATAGGCATTTACATTACATATTTGGGTCAAGTCTTGCTGAAGTAGGCCACAGGAGGTGCCTTAATTTGGGGTAATTTACCACTTTTATTGTCAGCATGTATAGTTTTTACACTTTCTGACCAACGCGAGTTGCCTAAAGAGTAATTTTACTTTGTTTTTTTATTGATCAGTTTGTGGGTTTTTAAATAAATGTCTTTTTAGGTCTCAAGGAAGGCCACATTATAGCATGTCAAAACATCACACCCCTCTTTTAAATAGTTGATATTTTATTAGTTTTGCATGATTCATTGTGGTTAATAATGTGTACTTTCAGGGTTGATGAGGAATTTCCAAATGAAACACATCTATGTGCATTTTACCTCCTTACAAGCCTGCTAAAGTTTGTATAATGCACGTTACGCTTACCGTCAAACAGTTATACCCAATTAAAACAAACTTAATTACGTACAGAGATTAAACAGAGTGACTTATCGAATGAAATCCTTATTTTTTATTAACGTTTTAATACCATGTAGAAAACATACAATTTTCTTGAGGTTTTAACAATAATTTTGGGCTTCGAAACTGACACTTGATTTCAAGAAATGACTCCATCTCGCCTTTCAGAGACCTGCATTTTTCTCTTATAAATATAATTCACTTGCTCTCAATGATTTTGAGATCAACATCATCATAACTGTGCATCACGCTTGTTGCGTCTGGACAGGAAGCATGGAGCGGAAAGCGAGGCAAAGTGAACCAATCTCCGTCAGTCAGAGAAAATGACGTGCATGACTGGTGTGACGTGTCTTTCAAACATATCGAAACAATAAGTGAATACAGTAGCTTTTTCAGGTAGATGACCCTCTTGTACACTTTAACACGCGAAAAGTATCGCATCCGAAACACCAAATGCCGCCAGCTAATTTTGTCCAATGGCGTGGGTTCACGTGCGTGACAATGCACTGCTTGTTGGGTCAAAGGGTGGTCGGTCAACGATAACGTCATTGAGTGAAAGCCACATAATATCTTATTTTCCTTGGTGTTTTCTGTCATACTCGTGTTTTTATTTGGGTGTTGGAAGCATAACATGTAATATTTTACCCCTTACTTTTCCTTTACAAACGATAGTACGGGTTCAGGCTTCTTCAATCATGAACCCTATTACTGGACCCAAAATATCACTGTACTTGCGGTCCAAGCATACGTTTATTATAATGGATGTCTGTTGTATGAAACTGTACATTGTTTTTATTGTGTTAAATTATGATTATGAACAGAAGCAGGACTTTTTCACGATTACAATAGTTCTGTTGTTCCGTCGATGGCAATCTGAGGCCTACACTGGTAATTTGTATGATGCACGTTGGTTTTGACTAAAACCCAACCAACTTACCACCCTTTTCCGCTGCAAAAACTGTCAAAGTTTGTGCGTTTGCCAATACATTCATGCACTGCATGCAAAATTAAGTTTAAGTCAGGCTTATTAGCATTTTATTTACATGAAGTAATTTAATGATCACCGGAGCATTTAACTCATTATTACAGGGTATCATAATGTTTATGACATAGACATCAGAGGAGTGTCACAGGTACATAAAAATAGCCATTCATATTCCATGCATGCATCATTAGTTTGAATAGATTTAAAGTTCCATTGCTTAACAGTATTAATAAAATTTGGTCAAGATAGGTAAAGCAGAATGAATGGGATAGACAAACATAAAAAACGTTCCATTTTAAAAATGCACTCAGGCAAAAAAAAACAACAACAAATGTATACGATATTGACATATCACATGGTGCTTTGTGCCCACTATTCACATTTGAAAATATCTCCAGTATTTCAAGCATGACATATATCTTAACATTTAAATGTTGCCTATGATAACGATTGATATTACATATGATGAGGTAAAGCTGAAACAGTAACTTATTAAGAAAATCCTTTCATTTCTTGTTTCGTGTATATAAAAACGGAACACAATGACATATGGAACATGGATATACAAAGAAGGTGACCTATATTTTGAGCACGAACCTGAGTATTTCCAATTAAAAGTCTAGAACTACATGTTTTTGATGGATGTCTGAATTCTCTATATGTTTATGATATCTCGCGAAGATGATCAGTCATAAGATTTTGTGAACAATTTTAATTGTTTATGCTTTGTGATAGTGGATATTAAACACGATATATGCAAGCACTGAATAGTTCAACGTTTTGTACAAATATATAACAATGCTGGTTATAAGGGTAACATGTTCTTACGACTTTTTATCTGAGGATATATCTATATGTACATATAAGCATTTTTAAAGACAATTGATATTGCACTGAGCTTTACCCAGTATTGGTTGCGAAAGCATTTTTGTGCTCAATCATGTGTGATATTCAAACTTTTGGGGGGTGGGGAATAAAATACGGCATATTCGATAAAAGTGTTCTAAACACATTATTAACTTGTAATGAAGGAATGTAGAGATTGCTGCTTAGTTTGGAATAAAAAAGACATTTTGTACATATCGGGTCGTGAATACGATGGAAAAATGGACCTTAGAGAGGTGAAACGTGTGTGACATACCTGCAACACCCAACAAAGATCACCAGAAACACCAGTGCACCTACGGAGTTTCGATGGTAAGCACAGATACACATTAAAAGAAAGTGACATTATCATAACATTGTTCTCAACACTCACACACACACACACACACACACACACAAACACACACACATACACACACACACACACACAAATTACAAGCTCAAGAGTTTTTTATCTGTTTCAAGATCTCTAATTGACATGTGTTTTGTTATGAGACTTTGGTCCAACAGCCAGGACTTTCACGTCCTATTGTATTTGTGTCTTTTTGCCCAGAACCACTTCCTACTAGTCATTACCCTATTCCGCAGTCCGAGCTCTTTACTCTCCATAAGCTATATCATATGGACGCTAGAGAGGGCAAGGTCTGTGACCTTCCTACAACACCGACTAAAATCAACAGAACCACCAGCAACGAAATGGAGTTGCGATGGCGGGATCCAAAGTTCTTTTATCTGTACACAGTAAAAAAATTTGACTAAAATTTTTCAAGATAATTATGAGAATTATTCTACATTTTCTCGAAAGGAGAGAGCACCACTACCAGCTTGCACATTGTAACCAGTTTGACCACGAAAAGAATCATGAAAGTTAAGTAAATATTATAATGCCAAATTTGGCATAAAACTAATCAGTATTTACTTCTAACTGCTCCAGTATGCAATATAAGAAATCAGTTCATCTTCCGTTTTAAATGATATAAGTCTGGAAATTTTTAATTAGACAAAAGAAATGCCCGTAGGAGTGTTTAGTCAATGGTGGAAATTGATGGTTGTTGGGTGCAATAGAAAACTGAAGTTGCAAGCAGACGGAAGCATGGCAGCAGCAAGGTGCCCAAAGCCAGGCGTGTTCACAATGTCCTACAATCCGATGATTAAGGGAACAGAGAAAGGAATTGAGCCCAAAGACACAAAAGGAAATTTAATTCAGTGGTGCCACCTCAGCGGCAAACTGGTGCTCAGAGGTGAGTTTTGAAATGTGGCATTTAAGTCACAATGTATGCCTCCAAATTTCACCTTGTCCCCTGACTTTGTAATTACAGAAATTCTAACATGGATATCTTTGTATGTTAGTAAATAAGAACAAAAAATTAATTTACATCTATGATGTACAATTGGCTACAATGACTAGGTTTTTTGTGTTCACTGAAATACGCATTTTTTTACAATTTCGACCAGAGGATAGAATTAATGACCTTCCATTGGTATGCAGGTACAATTGATCAATTTGGAAGATGTTGCAATAACCCATGTGCGAGTATACAAGAACAATGGCTTAATTGGCCTGTTAATAGCTGAATATACAAGTCACGTCCCAATGGTTTGCCTGATGTCTTGCAAGGGTGTGGCTATTTTACAAAGAAATACCCTAGGAATATATACATTTTACCTAAAACCTCCCCACAGAAACCTGGGATAAACTTTGTATGAAAAATGCTGAAAACAAAGTTTTTTCAGTCACATTTAGTGCTTTACATACTTAAATTGTGAAATGTCCAGTCAATAGTGGAATACATACTTTATTCAAATTTATCAAAGTTTGCAGGACTTCCTGTTGTTCTTCATGTTCACTCATGCATTTCATGCCCATACACTAGTACGTAAATAATTTCCAAATAAAAAAAGTTCTCAACTGTAACCTTTCACCTTGCACCTTTCAAAACAAGTGAAATACGGCCTAAATGGTCAAGTGTGAAGATCAAAAGTAAGAGAAGTGGCAAGTTCGTCACAGCGACCTTAAGGTTGTTTCATGAGGGAATTGAATTAATGAAATAGGTATAACAGCAAGTGCTTGTCATCGAAAGTATTAGTTTTATGACAGCAGCACAAAGACTTGTTTTTCCATCAAAGAAACTTCATTTTAGGGGTAGGGGTTACAATGGGGTCAATAAAGCTTCAGTCGCCTGAGTTTTTTGTGTTAAAGATAGTTTATTACCGCAAATATTAAAAATTAACCCATGCAAGTGTAAAAGAAATGAAATGAAACGACATTTAAGTACAAATTGATGTTTTCTAGTGTTTTGGGAGGGTGACAAAGTAAAACAATTCCTTGAAAATCCAGTGTGGCATAACATTGTAAATGCTTCATATTCCAAGAACAGAAGCAGCAGGAGATTCTTTTTCCACCGATATACTTGTATGTAATAGTGCATTATATGGGGGTTCGGAAATTTGAAAGTGATATTTGGTGTGGAGAGGTGAATGTCCATGACTGAGTTCAGAAATGGGAAATTCAAAAGTATGTGTTCATCATATATGTTAATGCCTCTTATTTTGTAAGTCAGACTTGAACTTAATTGGTAAACTTGTCTTCCTTAAAGTTAAAGTTTTTACTCTTAGAAATGCCAGGATGTGTTTCAATAGCCGTTAATGGGAAGTTGAATTAAGTGGTGGCCTGTGGATTTTTCATTCCTGTTTGCAGCGAGATTATCAAGACTTTCGTGTGTCAATGAAGTGAAGCTGTCGGGTATAGTGCAATCTGGAACATCAACAGGCACACGCCGTCACAGCATTTTCGTTATCCATAGCAAAAGCTTGGCCATCAGTAAACTGATTTTCAGGTTCATGTATGAAACCTACAAAATTACTGCCTGTGTCCAAGTCTGATAAATCGTATTTTTTGAAACCAAGTTAATTGGTTATGTAAATGATCACATAGGCGTGTTTTCTGTGGCATACAACTTCGAAAATATCATAGTCCAAGGGTCCCATGAGGAATCCAAATAGCCCTAGGGCTGGTGCACCACCTGCTGTCGTATTAAAAGTTGATTGTACGGATGGCTTCTTGGTGGTTGGTAGCCTCGTTATACATTTCTGGAGTGCATTGCGGCCCTACAACACACTGCTATTCAGGCATTCCAAAGATTACTGCTTAGTTACGGGGTAGAATAGAGATATGATTAATATCCTCGTACGCACGTATACATGGTATAGGCTATCACATGTTCACGTTCTTCATGAATTGCAATGACAAACGCACAAGGCAAATAATTCGTCTCTTGTCACTTGAAATAATCAATGATCGTTGAAGGCAAAATAATGAAAGGTACCTCTTGGTCTTAATAATTACATATAGGCATCATACCAGCACCTGGAACCCAGCCTCATTGGATACAGAATCCCGTGCTGAGGAAAAAAATGGAAAGGCGTCTAAAACTTATTTCATATGGGGCTCATCATGACCACAAGACTACTGTCATGCAGGTATAGCCTTTCCTTTATCTCTCCTTTATCATCATTGTCGTCATAATCGCTCTTGTGTTCACAGTCAGCATCAATTCCTTCGCCTTTGACTGTGGCTGGTTTGTCCTTTGTAAAAACGTCCAGCACACAAATCAAAGATGTTCGTCATTCTTGTTGAAGTGTATAAAACTTAACAAAAATCATGCTATTAATATTCAACACTGAATCTGTAAATATGACCTCATTTACATGGAGGATCTGCATTACTTTCACAGGCTAAATAATCTTGCAAGGTCTGCAGGTTACCCCACTAAATCGGTAACATCAAATTAAACTGATTTTCGATGGATGATTGAATGTCAGGGCATAAAAGCATCATCATATTTACATGTGTAACACCTTCCGTCCATTGTGCCAGTCTGATAGATCCATCTGTTTGAGCCTTGCGTATTTCTGACGACAGTTTGGAAATACCGAAATAAAAATGTTGTCAGTGGTCTTTTGAATATAGCAATAGCGTTCCATGGAAGAAGATACCAACATATGCAAGAAGACAAATATAAATGTTTTTAACGGAAGCATATTGAAACTGACTATTATTTAAAGAAATTCGCAAATAAGTGTTAACGTCTGAAGCGTGCAACATTAAAGACATATGTGTGGCAGGGATAACATTTGAAAAAGCACCACGCAACAGTAAACAGACAGGTGTGACAAGGTTAACTTGTAAAGCGGTCACCATGCTAAATTAAAAAAGGTGAAGCAGGTTTAAGCTGTAAAGTAAACAACATGCTGCAATCAAGACAATAAAATGAAATGGTTAACTTTTCTAAATAGGAACCATTTAATTATAAAGCAGAGCATTGAGAGGGTACCCGCCCGAAAGCTCCCCAGAATCGGGTACCTGGGTACAAACGTTGTGCTCAGGTACCCGTGAAATTTCAGAGTCCAAATAGCATTCCTCTTTTCGATATTTCACAAACATTGGATTTCTACTGGTATAGTTTTTCACAACATTTTGCGTTAGATTTTCAAACATTCTCCCCCAAGAAAATCCGAAGCCAGCTCAGTTGATAGGTATCATGGCATTACCATGGACGCCGAAACGTTCATCGTATGGAAATATTTTAACGTGGAAGTTCAATAAATGGTTATTAAAGCATCCACACGGTCTTTGCTGGTGTGAAGCTGTTCTTTTAAATTTACAAACATTAAGTTGGGTACGCAACTCGTTACCCGGGTACAAACTTGCACCAGAGTCCATTACTGGGGGACAAACATTGATACTTAGTCAATCCACTATAGTAAAGGGAAAGGCATTGCAAGGTCTCGAAGTTTTCCAGCTTTTGTACGAATTGCATTGAAATCTGCATTGAAATGCATTCCCAGGGTTGATCCCAATGTGACCTTTCAGGATGGGTGCTGTCTCATAACAGGTAAAAATAGCATGGACACCACCGAAGAAAGTAGATGTGGGGAAGCATATAAATAGCAAGACTTTTTTTTTCCCTTTTCAGCATATGGCACAAAAAGTAAGCAAAAATGCATTTCCTATTTCCTGTCAATCCACTTAAGCATAATCCTACACACAATGTTTACAGTTCCTCTGACAAAATGATTGCAAACTAAAGCAAAAATCTTTATTTCCATAATATTTCTTTTTTGCTTCTTGAAGAAATTATTTCCTAGTATACTTTTTCACAACAACTTAACATTGCAACACATGTAGGAAACAGAATGTCAATTTTCAGCGAGCATATATATGTATTGGACAATGGTTAATCTAATAGACCACGCAATACTAAGAATTACAGGAATGCAGCATCTCACAAAGCGTCACTCATGATCTAGGTGCCCTTTGTACCTGGTACTAACTTAATGTACATTTTTAGGACCGTAGGTTCAGTCTACCTATACATATACTGTGCGACAATGGTTGCTGGAACATGGCATGCGAGCATAACGCTAGTGTCGGTACCCCACAAAATCATTTATCTCTTCACTGACCATTAAGTGTGACCAAAGAGTGTATACGCTGAAGTCAGGTATGTCAGCAGGAACGTTCTGGTTGCCCCAATATAATGATCAGTACCTCCTTTACTGATTATTTGAACTCCCTTATCTACTGTTCTATTTTGTTTACTGTATATTCATGTCTCGCAGTGTAGCCACATCCTTGGGGACCAGTATCGTTGCTGTGAGAGTTTCCATGGTAAATAAAGGCTATTTTACTATTTAATTTTACTTACAACAGTCAGCCAAACGCTAAGATTCTAGATCATTTTTTGTCTAAGCAGTGACCCCTGCCTGCTGCCTTGGTCTGGTGTCTTGAACGGCGACCGTTTTTAGCTAAGAACTAGTCAGATGGCTCAAGTAGTTGTCTGTTACTGTTTATCTGTCAACATCTAAACAACTACGCTTCTTGCGTTTTGGGCAATACTTTCATTTGTAATTGCATGTAAATTAGTATGTAGTTGTCCCAAATGCTACAATTATTATTTTTAAATCAAAATATTCATTCGCTATGAATGATACCCCGATATTTGTAAATAAATGTTGTGTCCATTACCCACTTCAAAGCAGACCACAGTGTTAATGTATAAGAAATACAAATGGTTCATTAGGGTCCGAACATTCCAAGCACGTATAGTAACTATTGCCTAAATACCTTACAGTATCCTAGTTCCCATGCGCAGTCAATGGGGACATGTGACACGTACTTAGAGATTGGGACTGGCTTCTATTACCATTAGCGGGCGTGGCCAAAATTGTCAATCTTCCTTCTAGTTTTCTACTGCAACTGGCCACACGGTGATCATCATCTTTGATGACAGCCTAAAGTAATTTAATCATCTGCGATTTGACACAAGATTTCTGGGTGTGAGGAGGACCGATCATTTAGTGAGATAATGTTTGGCCTGGTCATAAACCTTGTAAAAGAAAAGCGGCTGCTTGACTGAGGTGCAATTGAAATGAATTTATGACATAAGTCCCGCTATCCTTATTACTAACAAGTGGACAGACTGGACCAGCTATAAATGTGAATTAGGGTAGGTTCCACTGAAAACGTTAGGTATTATCATGATTTTAAATTGTGGGATCTGTTTGGCCTGATCATAAATCTTGTAAAAGAAAAGCGGCTGCTTGACTAAGGTGCAATTGAAATAACTTTATGAGATAAGTCCCGCTATACTTATTACTAACAAGTGGACAGACTGGACCAGCTATAAAAGTGAATTGGGGTAGGTTCCACTGAAAACGTAAGGTATTATGATTGCAAATTGTGGGATCTGTCACATGTTCAAGAACAAAAATAGCATGCATGTAAAAATACTCCATTTGTCACCTATGGGTTACATAAAACTTGATTACGTTGAAGTTCCTACTACTGGCTTCTTCACATATAAATAACTCACACTATGTGGACCAGCAACCCACCGAGAACCCAGATCGTAACATATTTTAGCCTGCTGTCAGAAATTGCTCTATCATCCATGGTAACCTTTTCATAAGGGATGCATCGATTTGATCTCCTCCATAGCATATTTAGCTTTACTTTTGTATTGAAACTTGTCAGCAGGTTCTATAGGTTAGATACAAGGTCAGAATGGACCCATTGTTATTAACACAATAAATGATGACCTATTAAATATTTAATACCGGGATAAATTTTGAAATGTTCTCATGCCCCACATGGGGTCCGGACGACACATATGCATGCTCATCTGTTGAAAACTCCATCCCGAGGTCCTGATACGGGGGTGTTGGGTCAAGTAAGAGTCGTGTGGCGACTGACAGCAATAAATCTGTAATCTCAACCTGAACGGAGTTTTGACAACTGCAAACTGATGAATTTTCAAATGTCAAATGTCCATCATTCTTCAAAAAATAGGACAGCCTTCTCTAGTCCGCATTGAATTATTTGCATTGCATGCACTTTGCTTCCAGGCATATGTGGCATATCATTACAAAGGCGCAATCCAAGAAGCAAGAGCTAGAGGGCGGCACTGGTGAAAAAAAAAATGGTCACTTGATTTATTATGAACAATAAAGTGGTGAGGGTAGGTCACGTGATACCCCTAAATCAGTGCTATCGTCTGCTGCCTCGTGTGCCTGGGAATAAATGCAAATAGAATGGTTAGAGTTCCGTGACTTTGTTTATCGATCCACTCATGCCTTACTCCAAACAAGACAAAAATGATTGTAAATGAATACAATAAAAATGAAATAAAAAAATTCAAGATACCAGTCTTGGATCATTTGTACTTCTGAGAATTGTGCGAAAATAAGGAAAATGGGACAAAATTCACGGAAGGTAAACAGAAATAATACCAACGCAGCAACTACATATTATGTGTATGTAATGGCGTGCATTAGAGCTTAAAGCTGACCGTCAGCTTTTAAGATATACCCCACTGATTTGTTTTGTCTGCTTAAAATTCATATTGATATAAGGACTAGTTATAATTCACTACACTGTCAGTTTGACTTAGCATAATTCAAGGTAACGTTGAGGAGATATCAGACAGCGTAGCTATGCCATGTACATGAACGAGGCCTCATTTACCTGTTTATGGTAAGTAACTGTCGTTACGTTTTTCAACAAGTGTAAAAAGACACCACCGTACGGTGATATCGCATGGCTCTAATTATTTTTGGCATACATATGGTTGTACTTTGACTTCCTATCCTAAATTTATTTTATATTAGCTATCATCGAACAGTTTGTATGGAGACATTGTACGCAGACCACAGGATGTGGCTTAAAAATACAAAAGATACATTAACTTTAAAAAAAAAAGGTAAAGCCCCCAGAGTTGCAGTTCATCCACGTCAGATAGCGCTTGTGTGACTGCCGTAGGCATTACTGTTACCATGTTTCCACATCAACACAGATTGTATTGTCTTCCCAAATAGAAGGCAAAAAAAATGCTGATGATTCACTCTCTTTATTTTGAACGAGCGGACTGAATCAAGTCCTAATATATTCCCCTTTGGACATTCTTTCGTCGTTCTCCGTACTGTTGTCTACCCCTTTCTGTTCATTAACCTTTAACATTAAATTTTATTTACGCGATAATGTTATAATTTTATAAAAATAAAATGATTATTAACTTTGTTATTAAAACAATGATAATAATAATAATAATAATAATAATAATAATAATAATAATAATAATAATAATAATAATAATAATAATAATAATAATAATAATAAATTAAAGTGCTATATTTGTATAAAATAATTTTTCAGTCTCAGCGACATCTTTCCAACACTATATTCCGTCTGCTTATTATCATTATTATTATGGGGGTTTTTTGCCTTTGTTATTAGTCACCATGCCTGCCGACACTAAACAGATATACCCCCATTAAGGCTTGAGTCTGGCAGCTCAAAAATTAGTCTGATTCCGTCTGCTGGTTTGGGGATTTTTTTTTGGGGGGGGGATGCCTTTGTTATTGGTCACCATGCTTGCCGACACTTAACAGATACTGCCAACAAAATTAAGGTTTGAGTCTGACGGCTCAGAAATTATGTTTTTATTATGCACCCATATTCATATATTTGCCAAACTTTAATGTTTTTGCCCGCCCCCCCCCCTTTTGTACCATTCATAGTCATAAATTGTATAGAACATTTTTGCTCCTTATGCCTTTGAAACCGTCTGATTGATTCTCGTTGTACGCTCGATGAGGGTCAGTGTTTTTGGCAGTCCATAATATAATAACTAAAATAACGCGGTTTGGCACTGTGCCATGGAATTGATCATAATTCTTGTCTATTAACTTTATTCTCAATTACATATTGCCTGAAGTTAGCCCCGCTCTTTTTCTTCCTTGACTTTGTTGGTGTATCATTGTGCCCTATGAGTGATACCAAATATACCAGTAGCGGAAGGGGGCCAAAGTGATACACCATGTGCTGTTTCGTCTGTCCTGTCTACTCGTCCTTCTTTCAGAGGGATTAAAGTAGAACCTGGCCGTCCCACCGGTGGTTTTAATGATTATAAGTGAATTAATGATGTACCATCCAGACACCTGAATTTGTATATTCGTATATTTGTCGAATGAAATTTTACAATATATTTATACACACACACACACACACACACACACGACACAGAGATATAATATATATATATTATATATATATATATATATCTATACTAGATATATAAATATATATATATAAATTCCGTCTGTTGGTTATGGACAAAATTGTGAGAGGACAGACAGAGAGAAGGACAAAAAAAATATTGTTTCTTATGACATTTGAGGATTTTTATATCTCCCATGCAAAATTGTGATATCAGGACATGATTTAGTCCGAGAAATTCTCTCTCTCTCTCTCTCTCTCTCTCTCTCTCTCTCTCTCTCTCTCTCTCTCTCTCTCTCTTCTCTCATCTCTCTCTCTCTCTCTCTCTCTCTCTCTCTCTCTCTCTCTCTCTCATCCATATATATATATATATATATATATGTCTTTCTATCTGTCTCTGTCTCTCTCGCTCTGCCACAGGTAAGATATTGTATTGGGGATGTCCGTATTTCATTTCTATCTATGCAGAGAGAGACAATGTGCAAACACAACGGTGGACTACATATTGTGAAAGTGCCATGTACCGTATGTGTATAAATATATCGATCACTGTCATAGCGATGTCTTCCTACACCTCACTGTGTGCTTGCGTTTTTGTGACCGGTTGTGACCGGCCACAATTTGATACAAATGAATAGCAGGAAACTATCCCTTATAACTTTATGCCTAGTGCGCATGCCAACCTTTAAATCCGCCCACCCACCCAATAATTCAGGAAGCGTTTACTTCAGATGAAATTCCGGCAAATATAACTGTATCACATCCCTACTCGTTACAACTACCGGATTTACATGTATATCTATCTATCTATCTATCTATCTATCTATCTATCTATCTATCTATCTATCTATCTATCTATCTATCTATCTATCTATCTATCTATCTGTCTGTCTGTCTGTCTGTCTGTCTGTCTGTCTGTCTGTCTGTCTGTCTGTCTGTCTGTCTGTCTGTCTGTCTGTCTGTCTGTCTATCTATCTATCTATCTATCTATTTCTCTCTCTCTCTCTCTCTCTCTCTCTCTCTCTCTCTATATATATATATATATATATATATATATATATATATATATATATATATATATATATATATATATATATATATATATATATGTAAAAGGATTGTTCCCAAAGATACACAAACTGGGGCCAGATGGCCAAACCACTCAAAACTCTCTGAGATAACTGTTTGTTCAGATGAAATATTTGGATCAAAACAGTCATGTGGGTAAATATGCACCGGGAATTAATGTTTGACGTTCATTTGACCTTGAAATTACCTTGAAGTATAAAACGTATCTATATTATTATATATGATCAAATTTACTCCCATATGTGCGCATCTACTGTCAAACTGATGACAATAATTGATACGCTCCAAATGTCATATTTCTGAAAGCAATGAAGGTCCATAATTAAGTCATTTTCATTAGTTCTACCAAAAAAAAGGATGTTTTCCAACATATTATGGTCAGTTTGGAAAAAGGGTGATGAGAGATGCACACTTCTGGATGCAGCTGTAAGAGTAGATGATTCTGAAAAACATGGTTTGTCAAAAATTGTTTAATTTCATAGAATATAGATCAGTTTGAAAGCATAGCCTTGTTTTCCTTTTTTTAAATTCTAAGATAAGGGCCTCCTTGGCTGAACCGGAAGATGATATAAATGGGCACAACTCGCCTTAAAATTTTAGATATCATGATGGTTTTTAAAAAATGTATTTACTCTTTCAGCCCAAACTGCAAGTTGTACTGTTATCATTCCTCACGGCATATCCCGGCAGAAATACTGGGATTAATATAACAGCATATACCTTCTACTTTTTTCCTCATTTTGCTCCAAATACGACTAAATTTTGTCTCTTTTTTAATCTTCTACATAACATTTCTCACAACTTTATCGTTTTCGATCTTTTTCCCTTTTGTCAGTCAAGGTCATATGAAGGTCACCTTATAACCAATAACTATTTGGAACTTTCATGTATCCCAACATATTGTAAATATGCAAAGTATCATTGAACGACACCATGTGGAACCAGTTGAACATGCACGATGTCCTAATTTTAATAACCCTACCTGCTGAAAACATACATATACTCCCAGTAAGGAGTATGGGTCTGATGCTTGAGAAATGACATTTTTTTGGTAATCTTTTTTTCTCTTTTTCTGTATACATACCTTTTCCAAGCTGTTGCACTCCAGCTCTCTGCAGTACATGCATACAAATAAACATACATACATACATACATACATACATACATACATACATAGTACGTGTGCAGGTACATGTTCACCTATATACATAAATACATACATGTATGTATGCAAATATATACCTCAATAAGCGACCGAGGTAATCTTCCCATTAGCTTGGGATCCCCGGTCCCAATGGCCAAAAGAGAGAAAAAGGCAATTTATGGCTTCGTGGTATCTCAGAAAGTTAATTAGATGCCCAAGCAAACCCCTTTCATAGTTTAAATTGGTTAAGGTACACAGCATCGAAATGACATCAAATTAAATCTTTGTATTCAATAATCGAACATTAAGAAGTACACAAGCAGAGAGAGAGAGAAAGAGAGAGAGAGAGAGAGCGAGGGAGGGAGGGAGGGAGAGAACACACGAGTAAGACACTGTATTTCATACTGTTTCATACTGTTTTAGTTACAAAGTCATGTTCCGTATCCATATGTTAATGTATTGCTACCTTACCGAAGCCTTTCCAAATAAGATATTTCCACCCATCATGCGTTGTTGGTCAGGTGCTCTGAAATGACGTTTTCTTTCTTCTATCTACATACTTTTTAGCTTGCGAAATTTCTCCAGTTACATTCCAGTCAGGTACCGTACGCCATGTATATGTATATATATATATATATATATATATATATATATATATATATATATATATATATATATATATATATATATACAAAGTTGAATATCCCTAATAAGACACTCCAAGGGACTGGGAAAATGTGGTCTTCAGGGGGAAAATATAATTCAATGAAGGAAGAATGGGTCTGTAAATTGGAGGTCTCAATATAGAAATGGTCTCTTTATGGAGGTGGTCTTAATTGGAGATTCGAGTATATATATACATATATATTGTATTTGTGTCTTTTTGTTCAGAACCACTTCCAAGAGGTCATTACCGTATTCCGCAGTCCGAAATCTTTACTCTCCATAAGCTAACCTGTCACTGTCTAACCTGTATGCATATAGACTTACTATTGTCCATATTGCGCACGCTCTTCTGTTGAAGTTTTATATACGCTGTATTAGCCCAAATAAATTAAAGGGTCTCCAGCGGGTAACTACTCTGAACATGAATGAATAAACTTTATTAACTGCATCAAATTACAAATATGATATTATGTTAATACAACACATATAAATAGAAAACACAAGTTACAAGAACACACACAAAAAAAACCCAAAAACTCATATCACACAAAATACCCACAAATCACATTACACACAAGACAGAAGAAAGAAAATAATACAAATACCGTTGCAACACAACAAAACAATAAATTACCATAGATATATTCGAGAGCCATATCAGTGTACATACTTGTGGATGTTTACACAGGGTACATAGTCTAAAGAATAGAGGGGAAAAGAGAGAGGGAATATACATATTCACAATGTTAACCTCTTATTCAGTGTCTCGGAGAAATATTTGTTAACTATTGTAATTTTTTCCACATCTTCTAGCCTAATAATGAATATAAATTTGTCGTATTCATCTAAATTATCAAATATTGGGAAAATATCGGTTAGTGCACCATATATATTTCTTCTTTCCTTTTCATATTTTCTACAAGCGCTTATAAAGTGATATTCGTCTTCTAGTATATTACAAATATCGCATAATCGTTCCTCTAAAGGCATTTTGTGTGGTCTTTTGTGTCTACCAGTTTCGATTTTCAAATTGTGTGCACTTATTCTTAAACGTGTAATATCTTTCCTTAAAGCATAATCTCGAATCACTAATAAATATTTCTCTAACTCAAATGTTTCTTTAAATTTAGCATAAGTACGTAGTTTTTTGTCTGGAGCTGAATTGCCTTTCATTGCTTCTTGCCACTGAAGGATAAATCGTCTTTTAATTCTTTTGACAAAAATCGGAGTAGGGAAAAAATTGGTGCGCGAACCGACATTTTCCCACATTTTGCTGAAACCAAATAAGTTAAATGTGTCTCTTAGAGATGTGATCCATTTGAACTTTCCGGTATCGATATGTTCCACATTACAAAGAAAGCAATCATAGAACAAACTCTCATGTTTCATATGTACTATCCGTAGCCAATTCTTACACATTTGAGTGAAAATTTTGAGTACAAGTGGAAATTCGCCTAGTTCACTTATCACTGCAACATTGCTTGCTTTTTTGTGCACTCCTAAAGAGAAACGCAAAAAATTTAGATGGACCTTTTCGAAAGAGAATTTGAAATAATTGTCTATTTCATTACTTGTGACACATTTATCAATCGGTATTTCGTAGGGCCCCCAAGCTTCACATGCATACATAAGAATTGGCGATATAAGTTTATGGAATAAACTCAATAAAATTGGTATACTGATTTGCGTATTATAAAATAATCTTTTTAGTCGTGCCAAGGATCTTAAAGCTTTATCACTGAGTATTTTGGTAGCGTTAGTAAATGAGCCATCAATCTTTATGTTTAAACCTAGATAACAGTAATTTTGTACAATTTCAAGCGCTTTGTTTTCAAGATAGAATAGTCGTTTTAATTTTTTTCCAAATTTATTGAAAATCATAATCTTTGTTTTTTCAATGTTTACTGTTAAGTTCCATGTTATACAATATTCATTGAGTTTATCCAAGCAATTTTGTAAGCCATTTTCGGTTTCGGACAATATAATCAAGTCGTCTGCGTATAAGAGGCAATTAATTGATTTGTTATATAGAGTAACTGGATGGCACTCTGGAGTGAAAATATCAGGTAGGTCGTTGATGAAAATATTGAAAGGGGTAGGGCTGAGGGTACATCCTTGTTTTACCCCATTGTTGAGAGTGATATATTCTGACACATGTTTCCGAGCCTATACCCGTTCATGAATGTGAATATATACATTTGTATATATTCACATACATGAACACACACACATGTGTGTCTGTGTGTCGGTGTGTGTTTGTGTGTTTGTGTGTGGATAAAACTGTGGACAACTATCCCTAAAAGAGCAGTTACTTCCTACAGGCGTAGAAGCAAAGTCTACAGCATCAACAAGAGAGACGGATTGGTTATAATTCATTTCCTGTGCTCTCGATACAGTCAAAGTTACGTCGTTACATGTCAAAATATATCAAAACCAGCATGTTAACAGCAAGATAATGGCTTATAAAAGAGTCTGAGAGTTTTAATTTGCGGTATTTTGCAAAAAATTCTTTAAAGTAAACGCTCTTTAAAGCACCAAATGCCACAAAGAAGTCTTCAAGTGCTCTTGACTCAATTATCATATAAGCGTTTGCAAAATATGTATCATGTAATCACCAAATTTGCAAACGAGGTTTGCTCTCTGCGATTCCATTCCTTGAAACAAACAAGAAATTATACGCACCTAATATTTAAACAAAGAAATTATTTTAATTCAGTGGCCCAAATGAAATACATTTTTACAAAATGCACACCCGGAAATTCAGGGAAATGGAGGTATTAGCATATTTTTACAGATACACGAGATCCTATGTGATGGGCCAACACATAACACTGAGAACATTAATTGTGCCCCGGGATGCGTCACTCGGGATATAGGGTATATAAAATAGACCCAACAAATCAAAAACGCACAAATACATTTATATGTGTGTATGTAAGTAAGTTAGAAATGCATCTTGGAAGATTAAATTATCATATAATGATAATAATAATAATGATAATAATAATAATAATAACAACAACAACAACAATAATAATAATAATAACAACAACAACAACAACAACAACAATAATAATAATAATAATAATAATAATAATAATAATAATAATAATAATAATAATAATAATAATAATAATAATAATAATGATAATAATTTATTTTAAAAACGTGACCGGAGAAAGCATATATAATACAGGTACATCAAAATCATATAACATAAAATAAAGTGTTGCAAAGGGAATCTCTCAACACAATGAAATATTCATTTAAGATACACAAAACTATACACAGTCCATTGACCTTATCAGAACAATAATAAAATAATCAACTGGTGCCACCGCTCAGCGACGCGATTGGTGAGCAAGCTAACATTGCCACCCCGGCATCCCCCTCGCAAAACATCCGACCTCAAACAGGGAGAAGGGGGAGGCAAGGGGAGTGCAACCAGCCCGCCCACCGCCCAGCGCAACAGCAGGGGCAAATAAGACACATCGTTAGAATAGAAGGAAAGCATAGCACCGCTCACACAAAATGCTCTTACGAAAATTGCAAAGTTAAGTTGCCTACTCCATGGCTCAAAATACGTAATAATACAATAGATAAACTCATTGTGAATTTGCTAGAAATATTTATAACATTTGATAATTTGTTTATTGGCAAATTCCGTTTAAATTTGGCAAAAAATGAACTTTATATTGCTGTACCTCACATATACATACAGTAGAAGCGTTATGCCAAAAACATGAAACAGCACTGTAGCAAACAAACAAAGCCATACATACAGTATGATTTAAAACAGTGTACAGTTCATATGTCGAAGATCAAGCCAAAGAAAGAAAAAGAAAAAACGGGAAATGGGGTGCGTGAATATCAAAGCGGTCCATCAATATCCATACAAGCAGCCAAAAACTAACTCGTAATGTATGTTGTTTCAATATCTTGATAT
The DNA here is from genome assembly GCA_964020975.1 of Hermodice carunculata. Taxonomy (NCBI): domain Eukaryota; kingdom Metazoa; phylum Annelida; class Polychaeta; order Eunicida; family Amphinomidae; genus Hermodice; species Hermodice carunculata. Next base: position 189,806 of record OZ026626.1, on the reverse strand, counting down.
TTCATGAAAAGACAGATTTTTTCCTGTCCCAAATTATTAAAATCTGCAAAAAAAAAAAAAATCAATCGTTGAATCAAATAATTTTCTGCGTGCATCGCAATGAAATTGCAAAAAATTGGCATAAGATATTACATGCCTGAAGGAAACCCACTGGTACTTTCTTACTTACGCTGCATGGAACGATGGGCCCGGAATTCTTTTACTTTTGTCAACAACGGCCGAGAAAAAAAGCCATCACAGAAACAATTTTATCACTATCGTCTAAATTCAATATAAATTCAAATTTATCTGTGTCAACTAAATCAGAGAAGGAAGGGAAAATATCATCTAAAGTGCTATATAAATGTTGACGTCCAGGATCGTAATTTTTGCAGGTTGTTATTAAGTGTATTTCATCTTCTATTTCATTGCAATTGTCACACAGTCTTTCTTCTAACTGGATCTTGTGGGGTCTTTTATGCCTAATAGTTTCAATCTTTAAATTATGGGCGCTTATTCTAAATCGACGTCAGACAGAAACAAATTCTATTGGATATGCTGACTCATAAAATCGTCAAGAGATATTACATGTACCGAGGTGTGTAACATCTTACGAAGATGAAATCTCGTATAGGTCAGTCAGGGAAATGACTTCCATGTTCCCAGTCAGAAAACAGAGTACTCAAAAATGTCTTTGTCATCCAGATCTTAGTGTCCTTGCTAAGACGGTAACTGAGTTATTGTTAGGACGTTTTCATAAAGGATTTCATTGGCCAACATCGTTCACATTCTGCTGATTCTCTGGCTAAGCCTCGACGCCTGAGGTAAGTAATTGTGCGCGATATCAAGCTGTAGATGAAGCAATTCGTAAGTTAGCATTTGCCTACCAAAATGCAAAACTAGCTTGTACCAGCACATGACCTTCGGGTGAAGATTATATTGTAAAATATGGGGACTCGAACTGAAGAAAATGACATTGTGTAATTTTTAACTTCCAGTTAATCGGGTCTGCCAATATCGTATATCCCCCATAAACCAACTTGTTTCAAAAAGACGAATCTACTGATATATGCACACACACACACACACACACACACACACACACGTGAGTTTCCATAAACACTTTGATGATGACAGGCTTCAACTGTGGCGCATTTATATATGCTCAGTATTAAGTTGTCCCTTTCTTTGTCGGACTGAAACTTGTTTTCTGGCGACGACGCCTTTGATGCTTTGAAGACCTTCATTCTCGTCTGTGATCACTTGCTTGCATGAACACAATGTGTTTTTGTTTCCTGGTTTTTCGCTTTTGGTTCCTGCGGGGATGTGCAATGATTCCATTTCCCGTGTTTCCGTGACAGGCACAGGCATGGACATATCTGCATCAAATGAATTAAGCTTACCAAAATATAATGTGTACTATATCAACAAAATTTGCAAAAAATTTATTCCACACATTCAAGGGATGAAAAGTGAGATGTCAATTTTCTAAGTATAACTGAACACACAACACAAGCATACATAAATACATACATACATACATACATACATACATACATACATACATACATACATATATTCATACATACATACACACACATACATACATACATACATACACATACATACATACATACATACACACACACATACATTCCTAAATACATACATATATACATATGTGTACATAAATACAAAACATAAACATAAGAATTTGGTTGAGTGGATATGTGCGTTTCCCATTTCAGCTGGGCGACTGGTGCCAGAGGTTGCAAGTTTCAAGTTCGAAATAAGGTGGCCATTGAGCCAAATGTGTCAGCAATAATTCTTGAGTCTTATTTTAACATATCATTTAAAACATACACCTGTCTGTGAGTCCAGAAGTCATATAGATCAGGGCAAAGTGGTGATAAATCAATTTATTCCACCAATTTTAAGTTGTGTTACAATCATTTCTTCTTCATATTTTATTTATCAGTTTGATTTGCTTAATATCCGGTGTAATGGGAATTTGAAAAAAAAAACCTCTTCAGAACTAGCTGCGTATTGGCAAACTACTTTCTAAAGCAACTATCGATGACACAACTATCCTAGACGAGTTTATTACGAAACATCAATGTAATATTACGCCACAACGACTTGAATTTACAAATGGTGAACATTCAGTTGAAAATACACCACACACATGTATGATTTTTGTCACATAGCGCTTCATTATAAGATACAATAGCGAATAGTACTTTATAAGAAAGACCAGGAGTTATAATTCACTGTAAACGTAGACGCAGACAATGGGGAAAAGGTGTGCAATTTATCATCAGTACAAAAATATGTTTATTACCTTTACATGTTTTAGAAAATGTAACTTATTGCTACAAAGTTCAATTATATATAACATTTCCAAGCTACCGCCCCCATGTTGAACGCGGGAACTCATTGCGGAACGAGTCATGTATGTTCTGACAACAACGGGAATATATAGCGACAAATGCACATGTTTTTATTTACCATTGCTTCACTTACCGCTTGTGGAGGAGTCTTCAGGCTTTCGTATGGCGCTACAGGGAACCGTGCCCCCGCATGGGCGACAACCGGCGATGTCGAAACCAACAGTCTGTCCCCTGTCAGCTTCGCTTTGTATAATGTTGCCTGCATCAAGGATAGCTGTGCCCCTGGCAGCTTTTAAGTCGGTAGCTGGTGCAACTGAACACAATAGGAATAAATCCTAGTATGATCAAGTCTTTGCCATTTTGCAAACAACCTTTTAAATGAACTATAAGGTTCAAAAACATACCAGTTATCTATGTAAATACCCTGCTGTGCCTTAGACACACATGCATGACCTATTGTATTTCAGGTATGTATGTATGTATGTATGTATGTATATCCTGCAAAATTTTAAGCATACATGTATATTGTATTTTAGGCATACATGTATATTGTATTTTAAGCATACATGTATATTGTATTTTAGGCATACACGTATATTGTATTTTAAGCATACATGTATATTGTATTTTAGGCATACACCTATATTGTATTTTACGCATACATGTATATTGTATTTTAGGCATACAGGTATATTGTATTTTACGCATACATGTATATTGTATTTTAGGCATACATGAATGAATCTTTATTGACTGCGCTGTTACATAAAATACATCAATATGTCAGATATACAACATGTACACATGTAGAGTATGAACGAAAAAGAAGAAGAAAATCACATTAAAACATGCACACAATCAAAAGAAAAATGTAACAGAAACAGTACAGACACGTACAGCACAGTACAGTACAATAGATACAAAAGATTTACATAAATCACTAATCACCTGAAATGAAATGTATTTTAGGCATACATGTATATTGTATTTTAGGCATACATGTATATTGTATTTTAGGCACTGATGTATGACCTCTTGCCTTTCAGGCAAACATCTATAAACTGCTGGTTTTTTGGCTGTCATGTTTAAGCTGCTGTTGTATTTTGCAAAGTGTGACCTATGGTATTTGGGACTTTCACGTTTAATCTGTTGTATCTTACGTATACATGTATACAACCACCTTGATCAGATATTGATACAGCCCCTGTGTCTTTAATCTGATTCATGCAAGGGTGACTGTTTTGTAATTTTAACCAGGCGCCCACCCCGTTTCAATAGAACCACATTGTGCTAACACGAATCGCCAAAAGAAATGGAACTTTCTCCCCCGATCCAAAAAGCTAAGGGGAAGCCATGATAAATTCATGCTACCCAAATGATCGTACTATCATCATGCAGCCTTTTCCTCAAATAATCTTGATATGAACGAGCTACATGATAATGTTTTACGCAAAATAAATGTTCTTACATATTTCATCACCATACGTTGCATTTTCAACTGTGACTGCGTTACTACAAGCTTTTATTTCCTCGTATGGCCCATAGATAATGACCCCGTCGTTTGTGGCTGGAGAGCTGGAGAGCCCACGTGAGTGGGCCTGAGGGTCCAATGCCCTTTCTGCAATTTCATTTCCTCGGGGTAGTTGTTCACGTGGCCTGTCTCTGGGAGGCTGGTGGTCATCCCCGCGACTCATTTCGTCTATACTTATAGCGGGTAAGTTCCGGTGAGTGCGAATCTCTTGAACTGAAATAATTATTTTTTGATATGATACATTGGTTACAGAATAAGATTTTGAAGAGCTCATCAATTTTGCACAATATTCTATTGGTAGACTCCAAACAGGTTTTTATCTGTGACTTCTAAAATAAGTAGTCATCTTTGTTTCGATCAAATTCCGTATTATATGCATCTGTGCGATCATCGATTCATGAAACGCTCCCAAATTTTATTTTCGAAACAATGGAAACAGGAAATGAATGATAATGAAGGAGTAGATAAAAAATTGAGAAGCTATGTTTTATATAAAAGACAATTTAGATTCGCAAATTATATACATATCATCAAAGAATTTACCATAAGCAAAAATATCTCTAGGCTAAGAATCAGTGCACATAATTTGGCAATCGAAAAAGGAAGGCACAAACGTCCCTCAAAATTACCCATAGAATTAAGACTGTGCGAGCAATGTAATCTTTTAGAGGACGAGTGTCACTTTGTTGTCGCCTGTCAAAAGTTTCGTGAACCCCAAGAAAAATTGTTAAATTCAATTTCGGGCATGTTTCCAGAATTTTCCTGTTATACTGATCTGGAAAAATTTATCTTTATTATGGAATCATCAGATTATGAGTGATCAGAAATTTTGGAATTTATATGAAAGAAGTTATGGCTATCAGAGGAAATCAATTATAAAAAAATGTATGTATTTCGATATCGGATATTTCCTCTCATGTTGGCCCTATTTAAAAAATCACTAACAATGTTTGAATAAATCAGAAATCTTTCTTTTTTTTTCTTTTGCCAGGTGCGAATGGTAGCACTTGTCTTCTGGGGTTGTCTGATGTGTTTGTAATTTATTATCACTGTTGTTGTTGTTGTTGTTGTTGTTGTTGTTGTTGTTGTTGTTGTTGTTGTTGTTGTCTCAACACCTTGTTTATATAGGGGGTTGGTGTTGTTCATGTCGTGTTTGTATGTTGTTATCAGCGTGTGAAAAGTTTGTATTTGTTTCGCTTGTCATACTGCCGCACTTTTTGCATACTGTGGTGCAGCCAATAAAGTTCATTCACCATTCATCATTCACCATGTATGGAGGTCCTACAAAATTCGTTTCTGCCAGTATGCGTTTCGCATTGGTTAATCATTTTTATGGTTTTGTATTGACCAACAAACTCTTCCATACAATATTTATGCTTTCTAGTCTTAGGATCTTGGGAAACAAAAACACCTTTACCACTTTCCAGTTGCTCCATGTGTATGTCTTAATACTTTTTTAAAGGAGAGACGACTGTGTCTTGTTCCACATGAACACACTAAATGTGTGGTCCAAATAGATGTGACAAAGTCTGTCTTGAAAGCAATATCAGTTTAAACAATCAAATAACGGAGGAGCTCGCAACATTTGACCCACACCATTCCTGAAGAATTTAATTGCATCGCGGTACAGTAATTACCTGATATTAATTTGTTTTTCTTGCGTATAAAATAAACTGCCAAACCAACTATCAGAATAAGTATAAGCGATGGGACTATATAAAGCAGATAATTGGTTATTAAAGTGGCGGGCGTCGAAGAGTGTTAGGTTGCCTCTGTGCCTATCGTGTCTTTGTCCAAGGTGTCAGGACTAACAGGCAGTGACGTGATTCCATAAGGCGTATGATCTGCAAAATTAGAATAAGCAAGTAAGGTGTTCTATGTGAAGTTCAAAACAGTTTTGGCAAAAAGTGCCCTGAACTTTATCATACCTGAAGCTTAATGCCATTGTCATTCCTATTACAATATGCTTTTTAATATAAGGTCATGTAATGACACGGCCCGTGCAGTTAGTACACGCCATAACCTGTTTGTATGTCTAACAGTCTTGCCTATCTCGTTCAGGTGCATGTTTGCATGATTGTTTCAGCCAAAAGATCACAGAGAGCAGGAAACTCCTTGATGTTTTGTGTCGCTCACTCCTCTGGTATCGTACTCAATTTGACTATATCCGGCAATGTGCATGTGCCGAAAACATACATTATGACGGACGATTATGATACAAATTTTATGTAGCAAGACGAGACGAACGCAACATCAAGACAATACAGTTTATGGGAGACTGTCTTTTTCATTAGGCGTTGGACAATGTTTCATTTTCTCAGCTGCTAAATCCGACACAGATATTTTTAAAGATTGTTAAAAGATTTTGCCCGTTTGATCGCAAGAGGAAGAAAATAATTTTGAGCAGAAAACAGTCCTTGATAGTTTACGTACGTTATATCGCGTCGCCCAATAAAATGACGAACTGTATTTTGGGGAAATTTACAATGCCTTTAACTCCGACAGAATGACACTGTGAGAGACCAAAATGATTGGTTAAAAAACAGAGGTTCCCCTACCGAGCCTGTAGAGTTTAATGTGAAGTATAATAAACAGCAGTATATGTATGTATGTATGTATGTACGTACGTACGTACGTATGTATGTATGTATGTATGTATGTATGTATGTATGTATGTATGCATGCATGCATGCATGCATGTATGTATGTATGTATGTATGTATGTATGTATGTATGTATGTATGCATGCATGCATGCATGTATGTATGTATGTATGTATGTATGTATGTATGTATGTATGTAGGGAGGTAGGTAGGTAGGTATATATGTATGTATGTATGTATGTATGTATGTATGTATGTATGTATGTATGTATGTATACTTTGTTGGAAGATTTCAAAATAAAGGTAGTAGAAGCATGTCAAACACAAAGTATCAAAACAATCCACATACTCAATATCAGCCGTTCAGTAGGTGGTCATGATGAAAGAAGACAATTGCTGTAAATTTTGTTTTTGATTTTTAACAGTTTACCGAGTGGCCCTATGCAAAAAGTTTTAGTTTCAAGTGAACACTGAACACATTTAACTTCCATACTGCTCTACGTGAAGTCAGCACTAATTGATACACTACAAAGTAGATCCAGTATAATTTCTATTTACCAAACATCCTGACATATACTATGCACATGAATCATATGCTTACTTTGTTCATACAGAATTATCTTATCGTGAAGATGTACATTTGAGTCCCATATAGCAATACATCTAATACGTCGACGTTTGCCTTCATGTGAGGGAACAGTTACATAGCTTGTCACACTAAACGTTCCGTCTGTATTTCTTGTCTCATTTTTATGTAATTGTTGAACCACATTTCCATTCAAAAACCATATTTGCTTCAACCTTGTCTTCACTTTCACGCGCCTTACGGTACAGGATACAGATTTTGTGTTGTCGGTATTTTCCTTTGCGTCTATTACAGGGCTGGTAGGAGCAACTGCAAATAAACGTGATATTTAATGTACTAATCCATTTTAACCCAAACTGAAGGAAACTACTATAGATTTTTTAAAATCTTGCCTATTGACAAAAGTGCATCTCCTGTTTAACGTTTTTGGATGCCTTGCTTCCAACACAATTCCATAGAGCAGATGTTTTAATTCACTGTTGAAAGCACCAAATACCTTGCGAGATGAATATTGTATAAATTATAAAATGCCAGTAATTACAAAATTCTGGATGGAAGCGTGTTTAAAATGAAATAAAGCCAGGTAAGTAAAGTTACATATCGATTAAAATCATGGATGACATGATCAATGTGGCCTCACAAAAAATATTTCGGACCGTATATCTCTTTCAGCATCATAACCACAATATTGAAAATAATTGTAAGAGTTAGAACATTTCCGGAGTTCAAAGCATTACGACATTCGATTTCAAAGAATCAGAGATGTTATCTCACACTTCCGCCTTTTGGGGGGGGGTCTAGTTTGTTTTGCTTTGTTTTTTATTTTTGGGGGGGTGTTTTTTTTTTTTTGTTGTTGTTTTTTTTTTTTTTTTTGTTTTTTTTTTTTTTGTCTTGTTTTGTTTTGTTTGTTTCGTTTTTGTTTTGTGTCTTTGTTTGTTTTGTTTTTGTTTTGTCTTTTTGTTTTTTGTTTTTTGTTTTGAGGTTTTCGATTTGGGGGGGGTGTTTGCTTTTTTTTCATAAGCATATATTATACGATTTTAGCTGTGTTTACAATAACAACCTTGGTAGTGACATTGGAAATATGCATGATCTGCGATACGAACACCTTATCAGTTTTCATGTCCACAAAATATTCTTACCGGTTTCATTCAAATTTAACAAGTCTCTCATGCACCATCTGTTTGGAGAACGTAGGCCTCCCTACATTTAGAGTGTAGCCTCCATATGAGCATTCCAAAATAGAGAAAAAACATTTGCTCGATATTCCATGATAATACCTTACCTGTATGTGTATATTCACACTTATAACTATTCGTTAATGTCCAGTTTGTGTCACTAATAACACAGATTTTCCCGGTGAGGAAAACATAGTATTGATTGCTTGCATCCATGCAGCTGAAACACGGGTGTGGTATGTGGTGGCAATCTACAATATTTCTATTGTTAATTTTTGTATGCCGTCTTTTTTGCTTAATGTCTTTAAATTTGGTCTAATTAATAATTTTGAATGCAAAAAAACAAAAGAATATTTTTCCCAATGGTACACTCACACACGCTAGCGTGGCCTCAACGTGCACCAGTGTTTATGATCTTGCAACACTAATGCCCATGTAATGTGCCATAAGTCGAAAACAGAACACTAAAATAGTCAATGCAAAGATTTGACAAATATAATTGCCTCTGAAACTTTTAGAACCTATACACCAAAATCGCCTATACACCAAAATCGCCAATAACACGTTAAGATAATTGCCTTTGAAACTTTTGGAACCTGTGAAACAAAATCGCCAAAACACATTTGTTTGTTATTTTGATCACAAAACTAATGAAGGATGTCATCTTTTATACAAAATTATGTACGATAAGACATTAAACCTTTCCCCCTTGGATTAAGACTGAGTCAACAGCTTTCCTTGGCATGGGTTGGAAACTAAGTGCCCGACCCATGCCAAGGAAAGCTGTTGATCTGGGGCATGTGATCTTGATAAGTCTCATGTACATTTTTCAGTCAAATTGTTTTTTACAACTGTTAAAATTAGTTGAAAACACTGAAGCAGACGACATTTGACCACCAGCTTGTTTTGGCCGGTTTGAGGGGGAAAGGGTTAAAAATTGGTAAGTGTGGAAAGTAGAGCACGGAAGAGTCAGGGCCCAATCTGTCTGCTCTAAATATCCATTTTTAGAGGACTCGGGTGTTGACATGACCAGGGCTATTAGAAACAAGGCCCAAAATTACTACAACCTAAACTCCAGAAAGTTTCTTTTTTAAGCATTTCCTATAAAGAGTATCCAAAGCAGCTTAACAACCATAATAACGTGCACAGTTGTCATATGGCATCTACAAATTATTTACTGAGAGTAATTTGTCGACACTCACCGAAAACCTTCAAATGATACGTAATGTACTTGTGGATCCACTGGGGACGACATTGGTATCTCCCTTCATCTTCCAAATGCACATGTTCTATGTGTAAGGAGAGGTTATCCGTGATTTCGAATCTGCCATTATACTTTGCCAGCATGTGAAATGATGGTTTGCTACAGTCTTTTCTACCTATCGGTTTCCAAGCTCCAACTTGCCTTAGCCAGTTAACATATCCGGCTTTGCAGGGGAAATTGTCCGGCTTCAGTACACAGTGCATTTCCGTTGTGTCATTTTCATATAATTTTTTTTCCAGGATGACCGATGTCCCTTCTATGTGCAAAAGAGAAAAATTGCATTCTAGCAAAACGTATCAAAGGAAAATGCAAATGTGAAGTGCTTTAGGTTATGACTCACGATTTTGTTTGATTCCGCGTAAAAATATCATGTGCGGTAAACTAACGATACTTTTGGTGACAGTGTCTGCACTTACTCCTCCAAATTTAATAGGAATTCCTTTAACGTAAAGGTAAATAACACACCTAGCCTGTTATGGTTCCATGTCTAACCCATGACGTGCTTCATTTCCCTTGAGCTGACCGGTGGTTTTGTTTGTTTTTGCCCACAGAACAACTATACTGACTGTTGTTTAAAAAGCCCGCACAAGTACAGCCCATCCCACCCCACCCCCCAAAGCAACAGGGACACTGACACACACACCACATTATATTTCATTGAGTGTTGTGATGTTTGATAAATGGATATTCAGGACAAAGTTTTTTCTTTTTTGTCAAGATGTGTCCCACACCATGGTTGATAGAAAAACTCGAGGGATAGCTCAACCATGGCCTGGGTGAGAAGTGAGACTCTAAAGCAACATGAAAAACTCAGTATTGTGTGCCATGAGTGTCTGGCATCACTGTCAAAACCTTTTGAAAATAGAGGATGGGTGGTGGTTTTTTCTGCATCAAAACACGCTGGACGTGATCTGTGTAGGGTATAGCAACAGCTTAAAGACAACCCACACTCAGGCCATATGCGAATGTAGTCGTGCAGCTACATCAGCTTAATGTTTAATAGTGTATGGGCACTTTGCAGTATTAATATTTCCTTCCAAAAGGCTAAAAATTGAGAAATGTAAGTTACTTTTACAAATAAATCAATTTGAGACCTACTTAAGGAAAGTTGATATTAAGTACAAACGCATGGAAAACAATTAAAAAATATAAATATTACTCGGTACACTGCGCATTACATATTGTAATACATGCTCACCTGTCGCCTTAATCAGGAGAAAGTATAATAACGCTGCAATGCAAGGTAACATCTTAAGAGAACAGAGTATGATGCCATGGATGCTGGGGCTGTACTCTTTAACAAAAACCGATCACGTTTTGAGTTAATATTGCCTGTCACAAAACAGATAATTGTGAGGAAATTTTCCAGCACAATTATGTTCCCGCATCCACGAACATAATGTTTCTCAGTCTAAACCTTTGACAGGCCAGACAGACAGTTATCAATTTGGTTCTAAAGGCCCGCCTAGGCCAGTCCACAAATCACATAATTAAGTTGTAATTATTCCTCAAAACATATTTTATGCCATAGTTTTACAGCAGCAGTGTCATGTCCTTACATGGAGTGTCATAAAAGCCCAACTGTATTTATCCTAGTCCTAAAATGAAGAGAATGACAAGGAAATTGTACTGAACAAGTTCTCAAAAGATTGTTTAAAATTAGGAAAAAATAAACATGATGCAATATTTAGTTTTCTAGAACTACAGCAAATTATCACTGTGTCTATTTTATGGGAATGTTTTTCAACGAAGCATTACATGTGAATATGGGCCAATGTCTGAATATTTAATTTGATGCATATGATTTTGAAAATGATACAGTTACCATGACAATTATAACCTGTCAGAAGCTTCCTGCCTGACGTTTTGTGTGAACTCAGCAGCCATAAGGACATTACAAAAAACAATAATGTTGAAAGAGCAAAAATAGAACTTTTTGCAACTTTGTTTACAGGGTGGTAGCTAATTTCTATATATAAGCTTTATATAGTAATGCTAGACATGAAAAAATTGTGACTATCAAAAATATAAATATTAAATGGTTGTATAATTAGTTTTTTGTGTTACAGGAAAAAACAACAGGAATTACTTTTGCATGCGCAGCTGACAATGAATACTATCCGTATATCCGTTCACCTGCAGGACATATGCAGAGGGAAGGTTTAAAGTAAAAAAGGAATCATCCCGCTGATATTGCAACTACTTCACAGGTCACGTGTGAGCTTCATAGCACAACCTTAAAACACGGAGTGCCAATACGAAAAACGATATTCAATATCTTTTCCAAACGGTGCCTGAATTAAAATGTAGGAACAAATTGATTAAGTTTAATTCCATTAGTATTTGCGTGAAGGGTTAGATTGCAGATAAGTACATCTTACGGATAACCGCTAAGTGAGAATCACAGTGGAAGTGCCCTACCGTGTCAATGTACAAGCCACACCTGCTATGACATCACCCTGTGGCTTTGGTCAACCTTTTTTGGAGTTGTCCCGATGGCCTAGAGGTCAGCGTGTTGGACTTTACATTTGGCTAGGCGAGTGTGCCGAAGGTAGTGGGTTCGAATCCCATACAGGTCGACATAAATTTATCGTATTTTTCACAAGTATTTATGACTTTCAGTGACGTCACATACATACGTTGGGTTTTGTAATATTAAGTCTTGGTACCATCTGCGAAATTAAAGAGTGTAATGCAGAATATGAATATGAAGCTACAATCATTGGTAATTTATGTCTTGTGTTAATTTGACATTCAATGAAGTTTGAGTAGCACAGATAGATATTCAGCTCGGACACAGTCCATTTGTGTCTGTGTAAGCCTTTATGGGGCCACATTGATCGCGTAATTACATTTTTTACATGCCCTTCGTTATCCCTTGTCATTGTTATTACTTGAGGCTACTTTATCAAGTAATGCTCATTTTCTGTCCTCTTCAGGATATAAAGTCTGGTGGGGTACAACAATAATCCCAGGAACAGAACGATGGGTGTCAGAACAAGCTTCGTAATCTTATGTTGGATGTCTTTGGTTTGCATAGGTAATGCCTTTATTTAAAGATATGTTTCAAGTCAAGATGTCCCCCAGAAATATGTGTGTGTGTGTGTGTGTGTGTGTGTGTGTGTGTGTGTGTGTGTGTGTGTGTGTGTGTGTGTGTGTGTGAAACACCTATGGTTTTAAACTCATCATTAGCAGCCATATGTTCGTTCACGTCGGATTCCATATGGAAGGTGTAATGACAGACACGATGGCAGAATGTGCGAGCATAAAAATAACACCACACTGAATCATTCCAAATACAGAGCGTGTGTTTCACTAGTTCCCCCTGCGCTGATCAAATAGAAAACTTTTGTTTAGAAGTTCAGGACACATAATTCTGTAAATATTCAAATTCAAGAGTCTCTGGTCGTCATTAGTCGTCCTCAGAAAATCAGAATTAAAATAAGTTAACTAAAAAAACCTCCCGACAAGCACACTGATAGTAGCGAAATAAATTATAATGATCATTACCTGTGTTATTTCTTAAAGAGTGGTTAGATCTGTAAGTGTCATACATGACTTCACCGGTTTGATTTGGAATGTGTACATATTAAAAAAAAGAGAGAATATGATACCCGTTTTCACATTGTAAAAGGCACTATTACTGCAAATCATCGTATTTAAATCTGCAAGAAAATTAGAAAAATGTGACACAGATAATTTTCTAGTTTGGTATTTTGATACAAATGGAAAATATATTAATTTGTGTGAGATGTGTCTATATTTTAAAAATACATATATATAATTTACTTGACAGTGTCTGTATTCAGTAAACCAGCTTAAATCGTATTTCAAATGCTGCTGATGGTAGCCATATCTTCCTTCCTGTCAAAATATGATATCACTCCAAAGTATCATTTTACATGCACGTAGTGCGGTTGTTTGGCACATATACAAACAAAGGGGGGTGTACATGTTCATGTACAAAATAGAAGGGTTTACTCAACTAATGGGATACGTTGTGCATAAACATTTGCCAGCCGTTTCTATATTACAGCTCCTGTGACGGACACAACAGCGTACGAGGTTGTAGTAACCGTTGTCAGAGGGGAGTACGGTGGCCAGACTGTTTTGAGATGTTCCCTCAGTCCTAAATGCCTCAGCATTAAATTTGTCGAATGGCACGATACATCAGCAAACAATGACAGCCCAGCGTATTTTGATGGGGCTGGCATTAAAAACAACAAAAACAGAGGGAGATTCATTGGTAGAAATGTGACTGGAATATTTAATAAAGGTAATTCTTACCACGAACTTATTTTTTATGAATCGAAGACAGAAGATGAAGGAAATTACACATGCCATGCCAACGCAGAAACAGAGACCCACTGGGTGAAAGGTCAAACAACTTTGAAACTTTTCGGTAAGCATTATGTCTTAACATAGCCTTTCGCCCCCCCCCCCCCCAACTTTCTTATATTTTTATCTTATTTTCCTTTTCCCCTTCATACCCGTATACTTGCAACGGAAGAGTAATGCTATGTGTGAGGGCATACGTCATATTAATAATTATTTTTTTAATTTGCACCTTTTGAAAATTCAAACAGGATCAACAGTTTTGCGAAACGCTGGCGACTGGAATTGAGCAGCCCTAATATCTTCGTCCATGGTACTATATTGCATATCTAGAATTTATATTACTTGGGACTCAAAACTGGAAGGACCCCTCTCAGTTTGATGTGGCCCAAATATCACGCACGCATGAAATGGTTTTAAGAATTGAATAGAAAATCAGCCCTGGTGTATCACATCGGACGGTGTCTGCACGCTACGCTTTGAAAACTTGAAACGATTCCTATCACACAGCCTTATGGTTCTAATGTTTGCGAAATGCAATTTGAGGAATCTTAACAGTATGCCAAACAATTGTATAGATGATATAGTCAACAGTTCAAGAGAGTAGCGGAAAATACAACTATTCTGGTATGTCAACCTTGAGAGGACCACCCTTGTAAACTTGTCAAATTCCACCTAAGAAGCAAGTTTTTTTTTCAGTATGGCATAATTGCGTTTTTACTTCTATACAGATATCTTTAACTCTTTCAGTGTGAAACTGCAACTACAGTCGAACTACTGAACATGACCACCCCGAATTATTATACGGACGCTAGATTCGTTTTCCTTGTGAAAGGACAACATATCTAAGCACCAGAATACCTGAAGGTGCATAGATATAATGCCCCATGTCACCACATAGATATAATGCTCCATGTCACCACATAGACATAATGCCCCATGTCACCACATGTCCTCGTCATTGCACCCAGAGAGCGCACAGGAAAGCTGTTGACTCAATCTAAAGAGGGGGGGGCAAGGGTATTTTCGTGACTCGTGATCCTAACTTTTTATTTTCCGTGATCTGTGAAACAATAAAATTAATTTTCGGGATTCGTGATTAAACCATTGCTCGTGAATCGTGAATATGCATATAAGCTGAATAATTTTTCCTGTGAACTGTGAAAACTATTTTTTTTCCAGTGAACTGTGATCAAGACCCCCCCCCCCTTGCCCCCCCCTCTCTCTCTCTAAAGTGTAGCACTGAAAGAGTTACGAATCTCCTGAAAATTATGAGCAGATGAACCTACTTTTCAATATTCTTCCGGAGCTTTATAGTGATAAATGAAATATTTTGGATTCGGATCACCATCCGTTTTTCCTTATGTTTCTAACCAAAATACTCGCGACATGTCCAGATTCCATAATGGTCTTGTAGTTGTGATATTCACCACGTAATTATTTTAAACTAAAAAAGTGTTGTACTTTTCTATGTCCTAACCTGTATTGTTTTATAGGCGGACAACTATTGATATTTGAATATTGTCCAATTATATTAGTATCACCACAGCAACCACCTGGAATTTTTGACAAGCGGAAAAAAATAAAAGTTCCATCTAATTGCACCGGAAAAGAGCAGATTCCCAGAGTCCCGGTTGATGGCTGGCAAGACTTTTTCTGTCGAGTTGAAGGCTCTGACCCTGGTGCTGTCATTACATGGAATTTTGCTGGTCACCATGGCGAGCACACCACATCATACTCACCTGAATACAAAAGAAACGGGAGACTAGTGAGGGATGCAGAGCAAAAAATCGAAGTACATGTGTGGGAGGAAAACATTCTTCAATGTACAGTTAAAGTACCCATTAAAGGAGCAATGACATCAGTTAGCCTGTGCGTGAAACTGCGTAAGTACCAGACCACAAGATGACTAGATGCCCATTTGATAACTTTGAGTTGTGCGAAATGATGCGATTTAAAATTCATGTGTCTCACGATTAGGTTGCCGGACTGAAATAAAGGAAAGTATGTATCAAATTTTACATATATATATATATATATATATATATATATATATATATATATATATATATATATATATATATATATATATATATATATATATATATATATATATACATATATATGTATAAAATCTATATATGAAACTAAATGGCATAAACAAATCAATGGTGACGTCACTAATTCTCGTGTGTCACGTGCATACTGGACATTCAAGTATCATTCTGAACTGAAAAAAATACCTTAATCAAAATGTACCTGTTGACAAACAGAAGAATCTCAGTAAACTAAGAATTAGTGCCCACACTTTAGCTATTGAGCAAGGCCGATACACACGACCAAAAACACCAATGGAGTTGCGGAAGTTTCAAACTTGTGCTTTGGATGTTGTTGAAGATGAGAAAAACTTTCTGTTAGATTGCGAACTATATGGTGAGATAAAGAAGCAAATCATTTCACGATATTACATCAGTTTATGGTGATTTTACTCATTTGAACAGGGATGATAAGTTAAATGTTTGATGACTTTGCAGACTATTTCAATGTGCCAACCAGTCATTTAACTTGTAAATGGTATGCGATATGAGTACCTAGGGCATTAAAAAATACCCTTGGCTAACTAACTGCATTTACATACATCCGCGGGGCCCCGGTGGTAGACATGTGTAAATATGTAGTTTTGATATTGTGTGCCTTCTATATGTGACTGCAATCTTGCTCAATAGTATTTATTGTCTTGTTCATAATATTGTCTGTATGACTACACTGTATTTGTACGGTTCATATCAATAGAGTTAGTGCATATGTATATATATATATATATATACAGACACACAGACACACACAAACATATATATACACATATACATGTATATATATATATATGTGTCTGTGTCTGTGTGTCTGTGTGTCTGTCTCTGTGTCTGTCTCTGTGTCTGTGTGTGTATACGCTGATATCAGACTTAAATATGTTGACCAGTTGACTTTTTGAACTACCAATATAGATGATGAAGACTACAGCTGGTTGTATGTTTATCAGTAACTGTAGGGTGATGGTAATTTTCGGATCTGTAACCAATATGCAGCTCAGTTGGGAGGAAATGGGGGATTCACTGCACTTACATGCGACTGAAATGCCCTTTTTCGTTGGAGTATATATCAGTTTCGATTCGAAAAAAACAGTGATTACTTATTATAAAGTTTGTTCGAAAAATACGATGTTGAAAATTATTTACGTCTTTCCAATAGTGTTTGAGATTATAATCACATTCAAATTTACGATAGAAGCAAAGTTTATCAGAAGTACCGCTGACGATATCATCATCCCAAGTTTTAGCATGGAACAACTGTTTTTATTGGTCCTTTACAGCTCTTGTCAAATTACTAACTAAACGATTGATAATGATTCTGTCGGGGTAGTCTGGTTTAACCATATATGATTGAATCCATTAGTTTGCAAAGTTAAACGAACAGTCGAGGCCCAAGAATAAAATCCGATATCATCCAAATCAGCCACCCTTTCGTTGGATTTATACAACAAAATATTATCTTCTGACAAAAATAGAATTCGGTACCAAAACTTAATCATATTTGCTTTCATTTCAATATCCAATGACTACCCCCCTAATTCTACCAAAGCTGCTGTATTTGACGCTTTTATACCTAAGCCCCCCCCCCCTTCCAAAACAAAATACAATAATCAATTTGTTCCTTCTTGATAGGAGCGATATTTGTAATGCGTGTGAGTATCATTCAAAATACTAGCTCCATTACGACAATTAGCAGAAGACCAGACTTCACTACCATATTATAATATTGGTTTTACATATATATCGAACACTAAAAAAAAAAGCGAGCATTTGTAGGCCATAAACAAATTTTGGATAATGACATAAAGAAATAATTTTAGTATATTTCATTCAGTTTCTTTGCAATTGAATTTTTACGTTTGAACACCCCTTATTGATTTTTCAATATTTTAGCCCATTTTCGACAAATAGGAGACTTTGCATTTTTCAATTTTTCGATGGCCTGTCCCGCTATCCGTCAGCCTTCGTGACAGGTCAGGAATGTAGTCTGAAATCAGTCACATGACCGTGCTGATGTCACATTGTGTATTTCATTGTAGTGCAAATGCCGCAATATTAAAATGTGCATGCCTATTTCTGGAAAAAAACGCCAAGATATCCATCAACATAAAAGAACAACCAGAGATAAAACCACGATATTGTTGAGTCACTTTGTTTCAATTGTCTCAAAGCCTGATGCAAAAACAGAAAGAGGGAACTCGTACCCAAAAAGGAGCATATTTTTGAAACATACTTCAAATTGCATGATAAATCGCACTCGAACATTTTGAAACGGGAATGATATACCCATGAGAAATAGGCTTCATCACAGCTGAACTTTATTCTGTAGGCCCCCTGAAGTATACCACAATTTTTATCGCTTAAATCACTTATCGGGCACATTGGAGGACTTTTGCCTTGATTTCGTGGTGTCTGTTTCAGGTCCAGTTGCGTCTAAACGTATTCTGTTGTATGCCATTCCTCAGGGTGTCTGTTTCATTCTGTATGTGTTAGTGAGACTCGTGTATTGCCGTTTCAAGCTGAAGTGCGGTAAGTTCCTGGTCAAAACACATTTTGACAAACAAGGTGGCTCTAAGTATTTTTTCAGATATATTTCATCTGACCCTCCTTCAAAAAACAGAAAGAAAAAGAGAGAATAACAAAGGAAGTAAAGGAAGTAATGAATGAAGGAAAAATGCCTTTCCTTTTTCTAAGCTTAGCTAGCAGCTTTGATTGGGGGAATTCGAAAAACAAAAATGGAGAACCAATCATTCGCTTTACAGTAAGGTTTGAATGAAAGTACGACCGCCAGAAAACATTGAGTTGCTGGATTCCCGGAAAACCCTCATGCGCACGGATGTGGCCGGCAGAAATACGATTAAAAACTGGTCTACTCGTATCTCTAGTCTTTCAAATTAAAGTAATGCATATTCAGCCGATCCTATCTCACCCCTCCTTTTTCTTCTCAGAAATATGCATAGACAAAAGCATCTAAAGATTATGCAGTCCGTTTGAGGGCAACTTGAAGTTTTGTATCATTTTAACTAACACATAAGTATATGCACATTACTTATCAGCCTCCAAAACATGTACTGAATAGCTACCCGCTGAAGACCCTTAAATTTATTTTGGCCAAAACACCCCATGTCAAAATTCTACAGAAGAACGTGACAATACTGTAAATTGCTTTCATGTCGCTGTATATCTATTTTCGCTTATTTAGCTCATGACACAAAAACCGTGGAAATAAAAATAAAGTGAAGTGGTTTTTAACATTCGTTTGATAGGAATTATGGTCTAAATAGTGAAAATAAAAATTCGGTAAAATGCCCGAAATGCCAAGAAAAAAAAATAAAATTTATACATGCGAAAAAGAAGTACATTTACAGTAGTACTTCCATGTGTATATAGGTTAGACAGCGACAGGTTAGTTTATGAGGTGCAAACGGTTTGGACTATGGAATAGGGTAATGACTACCATGAAGTGGTTCTAGATGAAAAGATACAATGAATATTATCATCATCATCATCGTCATCATCATCATCATCATCATCATCATCATCATTGGTCGCATGGTGTAGTCAGTAGTCATTCTAATGCATCTTGAACTTGTAGGGGTACCAGCACAGTCCCAGTTTAAGCGCCAGTTTTGCATATCCGAAACCGCGGAAATGGTCTTCAATCACGAGGCACATATCACGGGAATAAGATCTCGCCGCGGACAAAGCTTTATAGCGCTGGAAATATTGTGATCGAGGTCAATTGCATGCTGCATCTACACTTCCTATTTCTAAAATACAAATGCAGAGACATTGAAGACTTTTATATATATATTTTTTGCGCCTCTCCCCGTTTCAAAATGATGAGAAAGAAAGAAAAATAAACAAAATAATAAAAGTGGTTTGGCAGGGGGTTACTAGGTGGAAAAAAGGGGTCAGGGCTGTACATGATTTCCTGGTAGGGTACCGGAAAAAAAAAGATATGGAATATTAGAATCATAAGAGAACTGAAATAATTAGAATCACATGTTTCGGGAAGTAAAGGGAAACGTAGTAGCCCTTATCAGGGCTTCCATGACTGTGTGCACAGGACATAGGAAATGCCTGAGCCTTAGAGGCAGGGATAGAGTGAGAGGAAAAGTTGTTCTGTCTTTCGTTTATTTGGGATACCTTTATCAGCTATGATACAGGACTGCGGCAAATGAGCGGAGTGCCACAGGATTCTAAAGCCATCCGAATGTTGACAAGTATGTCAACATGAACATATCATGACACAACAGCATGACGTGTACAGCAATTAAGCAACACATTATTCATTAAACATCTAAAGAAAAAAAGATGTCATATGTCATGAGAAATAGAAGTGGGCAACAGTTTTTAACAATGTTTGGGAATCTGCACCAAAAAGCAGAATAAACAGAAAATATACATGATCAATCACATTTAGTCATCAAACAAGCCAGGTCAAAATCCAAAAGTTCAAGGCAGACATACCAACAACTTTATGATATTTTTTATGTCAGTCACAGAATACGAAATGTAGTATGATGTGAAACGTCTCCCGTCAAACTTATGGCAGGTACTAACAAAAGTTATGAGTAGTTTAGGTCTATTTGATGCTAGCAACTCTCGACTTTAAGAAAAATCTTGCCCCATTGACGCAGTGTATAAAAAATACAGTTGCAGTTATAAGGTTTACATATTTATTACATCATTTATATAGCATCTCAAATCCACCGGGTACCTCTATAATCAATTGTCATTTTACCCAGAAACTATCAGAAACGATCCTTTCAATCTCATTTTAGATTAACTCTGTTTCACAATGTTTTGAAAAGCAGTAAATGACGAGAGCTAATGTTGCAAAAATCAGTGCAGACTCCAGCAAAAGCAATTAACCTTGTCACACAGACACGATTGGCTGGCCTGAGTGAAGGCTATCCATATTGGGGTAATATGCTTTGATTAATGCTTCAATTCACTTTTATCGTTATACATTATAACGTCTAAAAATGAACATTCCATATCATTTTATGTGGGTTTTTTTTTCAATACCAAATCATCGGGGCATATTTGTGAAATATATTCTCGAAAGTGTTTATTATTGATGGTTAAGAGGTGAGCAATATTTCTAAATATCAACTTGAAACATTCAGCATAAATTCTCTTTTCTTTTGACAGCTTTACAAAACATTTATACTCATTATAACGTCTAAAAATGAACATTCCATATCATTTTATGTAGGTTTTTTTTCAATTCCAAATCATTGGGGCATATTTGTGAAATATATTCTCGAAAGTGTTTATTATTGATGCTTAACAGGTGAGCAATATTTCTAAATATCAACTTGAAACATTCAGCATAAATTCTCTTTTCTTTTGACAGCTTCACAAAACATTTGTACTCATTATGTTGCTAAAAATGAACATTCCATATCATTTTATGTGGGTTTTTTTCAATTCCAAATCATCGGGGCATATTTGTGAAATATATTCTCGAAAGTGTTTATTATTGATGCTTAACAGGTGAGCAATATTTCTAAATATCAACTTGAAACATTCAGCATAAATTCTCTTTTCTTTTGACAGCTTTACAAAACATTTATACTCATGGTAAATTTAATATAAATTGGACAAAAGAGGTTCACACAAAAACTAGTGAAACAAAATATAACCAATAAAACGACATCTGTTGATAAAATTAGTGTTTCGAGGTTCCCAGAAGTGCTACTAAACAATTCCAAACCAATTGGTGTATGTGATAAGATCTTGCTCAGCACCCAATCAAATGCGCAGAATCGCGTCTGCTCCGTGCAAGGAGTTTGTTTGGTGTCCCAGAAAGACAAGGATGGTACGTTCTTCAAAGCATTATTGGATCTATTCTCCTTACTAGCAAATTTTAACGTCTTAAGCTGATGAACATGCTCCAAGGAGCAAAGTTTGACGACAAATGTGGCTTAAGTGTAAATAAATGACCTAGGGCAAAGCAATACATTACACATACTGCAAGTGTACGGGGAAGTTTCCATGTAAATCAAAATGCACATTGTGTAGTTGATCGGTGTCCGCAAAGATGAGGCAGGACATATTTTCAAATTCATTATTGAATTTGAAGATTGTGACTTCGGATGCAAATGCAGGTTGTTTGGTTGATGGGTGTGCTCAATAAACATCAGAGGGGGCACATTGTATTTGAAGCATGCAACTTCCGATGCAAATTCACGTTGTGTTGTTGATCGGTGTCGGCAATAAAGCTTAGATGGGATACATTATTAAATTTTGAGGCGTATAAGTGAATTTTATCATTGGCATTGCATTAAAATATTTAAGTGGAGCAAATCTTTTACCGAGAAACCACAGAGTAAAATTCATGTCACAATAAGTAAGTAAGTAAATATTTTATTGAGAAACTGGAGGTCAATGCTGACCAATATGTCCTACATACAAAAGAGTGGTTCGAATTAGTAGACTGTTTTGTCTGCGCATACACACATTCAATGAGGATTTCTTTCCACATACAATGAAAATTTCTACACACATACAATATCAATATGTGTTACTCCACATATACAAAGAGAAATTCGAATATTACAAATACAATCACAAGTACATTTACAAATGTCTAGTACAGAGTTGACTAGCACCACTAATAACTTGATGTGTAAAAGACTATGCAGTTGGCTAGCACCGCCTATAAACCCTTTTTGCATGCATATCTCAAGACGGATTTAGTCAAAGTTAGCACCAAAACGTTCAGGGGTAACAGGACCGGGGAAAAATGTCTGTATGTCTAAACACCGAAATAGACCAAAATGGACGACAAACAGGACTGGGATGAACCGAAATGGATCGAAATAAACCGAAATGGAGTACCAAAATGGGCCAAATAAATTTTAACATTACTAATAAATGCATTGGAGTGGAAAGTTGCTGACAAACTAGACATGAATTGATAGACTTAGTATGCCGGTTCATTATCATGAGTGACAGAATGGGTAAAATGCTGAAAAATACTTATCTTCGGTAGTTAGTCTTTGCCATGCATGCACATACCATGCATTGCTCATCCTTGCAAATGGGAGTACTGGATGTACACTGGGTCAATTCTCTGTCTGATCCCAGGCACATGACTGTGCATGTTGGTCTGATCACAGCTGTATTATTAGCTTGTTATTGAATTGGGTGATTTCTGACATTTCAGGGGTGAATGTATGCCCAGTATGTACCACTATGCTAATTGATTCCATGAACAGGGTTTTTCACTTGAAAAAGTCGGGAAAATGTATAAATACACAAACACACACACACACACACACACAAACACACACACATATATATACATAGTGACATACATACATACATCAGCGTACTTACATTCGTGCTTATTCAAGTTTGTGCACTGTTTTTCGCTGTTTTTTCTTTCTTTTTTTTTTTTTAATCTTCTGGGATGGATATACATGGCCCTGGGAGGTTTGATTTCATGAACAAACGCTTAACAAAAACTTATGATAGCAAATCACTCTTTCTGCGTATGACTATAACATTTTTCTGGAGCACTTTTTGGTGCGACAAACAAGCGAAGTGCATAGCGAACACTGTAGCAAAGTGAAACTGCTTGAACCTTTGTGATTCAATCTTTTATGTCATCACATGGGTAAGGTTTCAAAACTGTTTCAATGGTTTTTACATCTTAGTACATCTCTTCTGGGTGGCAGGGGCTAACGAGCATTTACAACGTTATGTTGAAATTCAGGCTGATAAACATTCTTTACCTGTAATCATTATACATGTATGTTTCCCTTTTTGGCAGAGCGACGGAAACTTCTGAACGAAGCAAAAACATCGAAGCGTCTATTCATTGTCTCGATATGCGCAGTTAACATGTTCAGACATACATGTTTGGGCATAATTGCACTCATCTATACATCCCAAGTCTGTCGTTCCATCGCACTGGGTAAGCGGAGTAAATTAAGAAAAAAATGACAACTTACGACACCTGTAACACACATTTTTATGCAGTTTTAAAAGAGTATCAAAGGACATTTAACATGTATTTCAAATAAATATATTTGTGTCAGTATGGTGAGATAAGAGCTAAAATCCGACAAAAATCGGCCTTTATATGTTATTTGCCACACACGTAAGATAACTGTTGGTCCACTGGCCGTGCGGCATGCAGTGTAAATTTGTTTTTGCTTCATACAATAATACGTCTTAATTGGATAATTTCCGTTTTTTCTTGGCAGCTTGAGCTGAAGCATACAGGATATATGAGTGTGTAAAATGCAGATGGATCCTTTGTGTTACCTGTAAAATGTATGCGCTTCATATATATATATATATATATATATATATATATATATATATATATATATATATATATATATATATATATATATACATATACATATATATATACATATATATATATTTATATATACATATATATATATTTATATATATATATATATATATATATATATATATATATATATATATATTATTATTATTATTACTTTTTAGGATTGATCGATGAACATGCTGTGAAACAATATTTCACTATAGCTATTTCGGGTTACTGCGGCATTCACATATTGCTTGACGTACTATATTTTGCATCATTCTTGAACACGAAAGTGCGCCAGAGTGTACTTAACACGCAGCCTTATCTGGGTATGTACGTAAATAATTAAGGTCCATAAAGGCAGTATCATTCAGAGTAAAAATTCAGACTAAAAAATTTCACCAATATTCATTAAAAGAAAATATGACAACAAAATTTGCTGAAATACCTCGTGAATCCATTGCCATATGGCACCGAGTTTCTTTTTATTTTAATTTCTAGGAGTGGAGATAGTAGCTTCGTGTATGAAGTCCAAGGTTTTTATCAAAGTATTTAAGCGAAATTACCCATGGGTGTGTTTATATGCTTCTTTTTGGTTCAGGATATATATAGGGACAGAGATGGATGGATGGATGGATGGATGGATGGATGGATGGATGGATGGATGGATGGATGGATGGATAGATAGATAGATAGATAGATAGATAGATAGATAGATAGATAGATAGATAGATAGATAGATAGATAGATAGATAGATAGATAGATAGATAGATAGATAGATAGATAGATAGATAGATAGATAGATAGATAGATAGATAGATAGATAGATAAGTAAGTAATCCCTGATTGGGTTGTGCTTGTTAAAGATGATCATGTCTGTGATACTAGAATAACAGACACTAATATAAATAAGGTTTAATTTTACACTTTTAAAAATTTGCTGTATGGGCACCATGGGTCCGTATTTGAGGGCAACTAAAGCTCAGGACATCCATTGAGTATATCATGTAATCCTTCAAAACATATAGAGGCATACCAGACTCTTATCATCTGTCCACTCTGCCGACATAAAGGCAAGTTAGTCATGGTCTGGTTTAAATCCAACTGGTCCATTCATTATTGCTACTTAAACACAAATGTGGTTCACTATTCGGTAATGTCTGTGAAGGTTGTATTTACTTGCACATCACATTTTTTTCTGTCCTGATTTGCCCTATATGTAATTTTTAATGACTTTATTTCTTCAAATCATTCTAACTTTATAGACTTAAAGTGAAATATATCTCATATGGGTGAAAATGTTTCAAACGGTTTCTTTCTACAGTTCGGCAAGTATCAAAGAGATGTAGAACAACGGGTCTCCTCTTTTGCTAAACTGTATCTTTGTTCACCCACAACAAAATTTGAAGCCGCATAAGGTCTCATATGAAATTTAATGTTAATCGTTTACATACAATACTTAATGGGCGACACGGAGAATATTCTACATGCTTAAAACGCATACGTTTCACAATTCAATAAACTGTACTAATAATTTGTTAGATTTGATCGGGTTCATGGTGACTGGCGCGTATAAGGAAAAGTTATGTCTTTTGAACCATAATCGTTTCCAATTTGCTTTCTATGGGGAATGTGCTCAAAAATATGTACCACAATCACCGAAAAGCTATATCATTGTGTGTCTTTTTAAGGTATCCTCAATAGGATTACTGTATACATTGTCGGACCTGCGCGTATTTTTCTTCGATTTCCATTCAGGAATCTTCAAACATGTTCAAGAAATAATCCGACTCAGACTGAGACTCAGAGGCTTTCAAAGGAACCTCACTGCTGTCACAAAGGATCCCAAACAAAAGGACATAGTTCTGGACATTTGTCAGAGACAGCAATAAGTGATGATGCTGATGAAGCTGTCATCAATCATACTGGTATGCCATTTAGCATGATGGTTAGAAATCATGCGCCAGGCTCTATAAAGAAAACACATTGATTATGTAAAAATGTGATCTGTTTGTATTCTACGTGACTGGGGTTTTGGAAGAAGACGGTTTTTAGCAGAGGGCAGCAATTCGCTAGCAGGCTGCACAGTAATACTTCTTCTTCTTCTTTTTTTTTTTGGGGTGGTTGCTGTTGTTGTTCTTTTTGTTCTTTTTCTGTTTTGTTGTTGTTGTTGTTGTTGCTGTTCTTTTTGTTCTTTTTCCTGTTTGTTTGTTTTATGCTGAAATATCTCCTTTTTTTTAATGAACAAAGAACACATGCACGTAAGAGCAATGTTGGCAAGCATATGCCAGTAAAGGCTAAACAAATGTATAATAGAGATTTTGTGACCACAAGCATTAACAGAATTTGGGATCAGTCGCATGTGTGAACCTACAAATTGACCCAGATCTTTGGGTGAGGTCAATTATGTAATGAACTATATTTTCTTTGGAACAAAAATATTTATTTCTAGGTTTTCAATGAATTGAATGAATACACGTTATATTTCCTATTTTCAGAATATACCGATGGGCTTGAATTTCCAGAGGCAGTACGGTCTGCGAGCTTTGTATCTGACCTCATCATGTCAATGGCATATCAGGCGGGGTTCCTTTGGAACACATGGCTTCCAGGTGCGACAATCCCAGCTTCAGCCCCTTGGTGCACGGATACTTTTTTTATGGGTAGTGGTTAGGCATTAAACCAGATCCGAAAAAGTTCTCTTTCAATGAACACTTTACCCCCCCCTCCAATATATATATATATATATATATATATATATATATATATATATATATATATATATATATATATATATATATATATATATATATATATATATGAAAAAAGCTACAACAATTTAAGTTTAAAGCCTTGTGTTTTTTATGTTACACAAGGTGTTGCGTGTAGTAATATGTAAATTGTAGAGATAAAACCAGGTGGTTTTTTTGCTATAAATTTCCATATTCTAAGCTTTGCCTTTTTATATCGACACTAAAACAACACATGTCTCTGACTTAAGATTAGACAAGAACTGGCATTTAGCCTTTTGTCCGGGGGGGGGGGCAGCAGTCTCTTGAAAAGAACGTCTCTTTGAGGACCGTGTGTCAGACACTCTCGCCATACCGTCATATGGAAATATTTTGATGGGTTGATGGCATGGGAAGTATGTCTCTGAAGGGACGTTTTGGCAAACAAGCTTCCCGTATCACCTAAATTACTCCAGTACAATCTTCGTCGCTACACGGTGATTACTGGTGCAAGACAATAGCGCGATAAAGAGAATCCAATTGTAGTCGAAATATTTTTGCAAAACATACTCATATTCGTGCTTATTCAGTGCGCATCTCCGGGTCGATAGTCATCAGTGTTACCACCGATGATAAACCATTCCCGTTAAAGCAAGGGAGATCACCTGGGTAAAATAAAATGAGTAAAATCATTTTTGTTTTTTCATTGTGACAATGACATTGACTTCAAAGAAATAAGAGAACGGTGCATTGTAAACAAGATCATCATCCGTAATAACAATGTCAAATGGCAAGGTCACAGTGACCTGGTTGTGGAATGTGATACATCATATATTTCAAGAAGTATCCACATACCAAGCTTGGTATCTCGATGCATTATGATACAGGAAATGTGGACCACATAAGTATTTTTGATGGGTATACTGAGCAATGTCAATATCGCAGCGACTAAATATTGGTATATGACAGACATATATCCCAAGAAGTATCTACAATGGAAGATTGTTAGCTCCAGGGATTAAGGATTAAGACATATTGTCAAAGCAAGCATTTTCTATTTCCAAGGTTAAAGGTCAAGGTCAATGTGACATAATCGCAGTGAGTGACACACCCGTATTTTATCAGATAGCCACACGCTGAAAGCGGAGGGGCCAGTGTTACGATTCAGTGTGTGGGCACGAAAAGCCTTCCCAGAAGACCGACGAAAGGTCGAGGTTAAAGTCTGTAGCTTGTGCATGGAGACTAATAAAGCAACTGACACCACTGTAAATGTTGACATTCTGGGGACGATAGAAAAATAAAATGGAGGGCATCTCACAGGGTGGCCAACGCTGGGGTATTCTGCCTCTGTGGAAGATCGGAGTGAGAGAAAGAGAAAAAAGAGACAGACAGACAGACAGACAGACAGACAGAGACAGAGAAAGAGGAGGGAAACCTGTTTGCAGTGAAACTATTTTTAATTTTTTTTTTACATTTCCTTGCCTCTTTTACCCTTTCATACCTTTTATTACTTAATTTGGAAAGCGATGTCTTCCCTCAGCCAAATAATAAAATGAGTATAAACATTATTATCATTTAAATCCGTAAACAGAGTTGAATTAGCAATCTGCCAGATTTGACTTAATTTTGACTTTGACCTTAGGTGCCAGGTCCGTTTTTTCATCATGCGAAAAAAAATTATTTCTCACATTAATGGACGGGACCCACCCTTCCGTATTATCTGAAAGACGTGTGTTCCTAACGTTTGTTCCAAAAGCGTAAATTTCAAGATTTCAGATTTTAAAGTGGTTCTCAGCTCACAGACTTGGTGATTTTTTCTAAGAATCAGGATCTGAGCTTTAGTCCAACACGAAATGTTTTGTTTTGTTTTTTTTGGGGGGGGGTGGTTTTTGGGTTTTTTTGCTTTTTGTTTTGTTTTGTTTGTTTTTTTTTGTTTTTTTGTTTTTTTTGTTTTCTGTATAACTGAAAATTCCTTCTGTGTATTTTTGGGTGCCTCAGAAATGCTCCTATAATGGAAATACCCTATCAAATAACCCATTGCTAATTCAAGTCTGCAGAACTCACCAGTACTTCCTTAAATGTGCTCAGATGATATAGTTATCTCCCTAACCACATGAGAACAAAGTGTCAGCCCTGCCTGACGTCACGCTATTTGAATTGTCCAAGTCCACTGGTGTCCACTGAAATTCTTATCAGTAAAAAGAACCAAATTTCTACATATTATACTGACCCTATCCTATCAGCAATTGCACACGTGAGAAATAGTTGTCCTGACTATATGTATTTGTACATGCTGTCAAAGTGAGGAAACCTAATTCATATTTGGCCCCTATCTGTTAAGAGATAAAATGTATTGTTGACTACCCTGCCAATGGTCGAAATTGTGAAAACTGGACAGTTTAATTTTTTTTCCTTATAAAATGCATATTTCTGTCGGACAAATAGTGTAGTACAACGACAGCTGGAAAAAGGGCAATTAGCTATATTCAATCTTTTCTTCTTTCAAAAGCAGGAAAGAATTGCCAAAACGGGGACATCAAATGAACAACTTACTGTCAACAAAGACTTTATATTCAGAAAACTCACACTAATACAGTAATACTGTCAGAATAGTTACTCTTAGCATGCGTTACTGGTACTAGGAATAGTTGAATTAGGCGTTCAGCTTTACGTAGTACTGTAGAAATGTGCTCTCTAGTTAGAAGGTCAATGTTAGTGCTTGCAGTTTCCGGTTTTATGTTAAGGAATGCAAAAGCTTTAATTGTATACAATTATGGATTTTTGCTGAAGTCACTGGCTAGCTTTATGGACCTGCAAGAAGAATACTGATTAAAGCGGAAGGCTGAGGTCAGTATTCTCGTTTCAGGTCCATAAAACTAACCAGTGAACAAAACAAAAGCTCAAAATTATTTTACTTTATTAGCAGGTGACTCTATCAGACTTACTATCTACACTATAGAGTGAATAAGACTAAAGGCCAGTTTCAAGAAGTTTATTTTCAACAAACAACATTAACAAAGAATAATCAAGTGACTGTCAATAGGTGACTGTGAGATGCAGTTCCCAGATAAAAGGAAACGTGATATTGATTTGTGGGCGTGACCAAATCGGTGGAACATAACTGCTGGTTAAACTTGGAACTAGCAGTTAGATTCTGGGGATTCCCCTTCAAGTCGTTCAACTATTTTAATCTTTGCTATGCGCACCGTCGTTACCAATAGGATCACAGCAACTTGAAGGAATTTCATAAGATAGTAAATGTTATGATTTTATTTTAAAATCATTTTTGTTCAAAGTCTTTGTATTTTACCTGTCAAGCCTAAAAAATATAAGTCTGTTTATGTCTGTAATATTCAATTTGTATAAAGGCATTGTAATTTTATAGTGTCTTTCTCGAATTCCGATCTACCCATATTTTTGTTTCTGACCCCTTTTTAAAAATATTCCAATCCATCCACACTTTGGTGTTTCACCAGAGAAAAACAGTATATATTGTTTAATGAAATAGGCTAAAAACTATTTATAGTCAACGGAATTTATTTTTGTCCAAATCAAGGTACTTTTGCGTAATGTTCAAAATGGTGCTCGAATGTGCCGTGTCGCATTTGGTATGATAAATAACGAGGATAACTGCTTCAGATACAACCGAGCGGGAAGATGATAGTTAAGATTGGAAGTCATCTTTGAAGAATATGTTGACGACTGCTTGCTCTGGTAACGCGGAGAACGATACTGGATACCCATACTGCACCCATCGTGGCTATGTGCAGCATCTATGCTTTTTCCCCGGCCCAAGTTCACCGTCCAGACAAGTTGAAATAAAGTGCTGTGTTTGAGTGGACGTTACTGCAAAATAACGGCACACTTTGCCCAGCTTTTCTGTTAACTTTTGTCTTACAACTTGGTTATGGTTCATTTGAACCTTTTTTTCATGGGTGGTTCTTTGTTGGGTGATTTTGCTGGTCGGTCACGTGTTGCAGCTGATCTTAGGTTGTCCAACTGGAGCATTGAAACAAAATTTTGCATCACAGTTCTTAAAAAATGCTGCAAAATTTGTCCAAAATAAGTGTTTCTCATGTGAAGACATTTATAGAGAAAATGTTCCAGAGAATGTAAATTTGTTGCTGCAATTGGACAGCACCGTGATCTTGGACGTCAAGTCATTTAACATTGCAAAAGCGCCGGTATGAAGGAAATCTGGTCGTTTTGACCAGGTGGGGACTTGAGTCGGTAATTGCAGGTACTAGTGTACGATAAGTATATATATTCACATGCAGACCTGCCAGGGTATATCAAAGAGATTGAATGTAAGAAAATTTTCAAAAATAATGTGAAATCATTTTTGATGCATGAGATGGGAGTACGTGAGAAGGACCACTTTATCTAGTGTAAGTATCTTAGTGTTATCATATATATATATATATATATATATATATATATATATATATATATATATATATATATATATATATATATATATATAAAGCAGGTCCCTGGAGTTATGAAAATTACACCTTTGGTGCTTATATTTATTCATATATTAATTTGGTGAACATTTAGATGAATCTTTTAATTCATAAATAATTGAAACATTTCAGCTACAGACCTGTGCAAGGCAACCTAATACTTTTCCGATTTCATGCTTGCATTTCTGCTATTTTCATGTTGTGGTCCACCATGGAAATAAGCCAAGGCAAGATTTCCTAGGCATTTGGTACTCCCATTTCATACATTATAGTTTGGTGTGCTTTCAGCAATTATATTGCACCATCCTGTCATATGTGTGCATAAGATATTATCAATCAACATTCAGTGATAAAAGTAAAGTACATTCAGGCCTAGTGGTTATCTTAACGCATTTTTTTCTTGCTTTCGTGGAGCAAATACACAGCTCACTAATTGTGGGATAATTTATCTGTTAGTTTTCCCCGAATTAACAAACATATTATGTGTGCAAAAATTGTCTAAAGCCTCACATGTGTGAATGCAAAATTTGTCTTATCTGAATTGATAACATGGCGATCATTTTTTTTTTTTAATTTTTTTAAACTCATTTTTTACTAGTTTTGTACAATTTGAGGAAAAATAGCCAAATCAGTACAATAATGACTAAGATGGCGTGATTTTGTCAACCATGCGAAGGCAAGATACTGGAAACTCCCTAGATAAACCATTTTGCATGCTAAAATTGAAATTTTTCGTAGGGGGGTGCGGGAATGCCCCCCAGACTTCCCTCCCGTCCCCAGCATGCCTTCAGCCCTTTGGGTCGTGTATGTCACCTTTGGGCCACTGACAAAAATTACTGACTTTTTGGGCCACTTGGGTCTCTGACTGAGTTTGTAGAACTGGCTTGAGTCGACCGGTATTTATCAGGGAAGGGCGGCTTAAAAGTACCTTTTTTTGTATTACGGTTGGGCCTTTTTAATAGGGTCATCCAGGTTACTGGAATCCTTCATGTTTTTGTTAGGCCTTGGGTAACTTGGACATTTGTTGAAAGTGTTAAAAATGGATGTTCTCTCCCCTTTTACACGTTCCCTCTTTTGACGTCAGCCGGAGGAACTTGTGACATTATAAATATGACACGATTCTGTATTCTGGTTGAGAGAAGATGCACAATAGATATTTATATTTTATAATCTAAGAACTCAGACAAAATCTGCTTCTTTTCCTTTCACTCACAGTGCTTTTCTGGTCGGGCCACTCTGTTACAACCCGTACAGTGCAGTATTTTGTACATGGTATATTTGCCAGTTAATGAGTTAATGCATGCGTCTTGTCCATTCTTTTGTCCTTTACTTTGGCAGGTAACGTGGGTTTCTCAACAGTACACCTTTTGCCTTTCAAACAACTGCATCGAAATGAAAATTTGCTTTACCTCAGAACCTTTTATATTAAAGTTTTTCTGACCCAGCTTTTAAGATTTTTTTTTTATAAATGAGTTTCGACGAAAATCCTATTAAGCGATACCTGATACTGCATCTATTATATTTAATTGCACTCTGTGATTCAAATTCACTTCAAACTGAACACAGCTGCTACACTAGTTTTCTGCAACATATTATTACAAATTGAATATTATTATAAGCGTATTACAATTTGCTGGAACAAAATACAAGTTGCTGCTCTATCCTCTACCTTTTAGCAGGTTGTGTGTGTGTGTGTGTGTGTGTGTGTGTGTGTGTGTGTGTGTGTGGTGTTCTTTTTGTTTTTGTTTTTGTTTGTTTTTGTTTGTTTTGTTTGTTTTTTTGTTTTTACTTTTTATTGTTTTGTTTGTTGGCTTGTTTGTTTGTTTCTTTACAAATAGAGTAGTTATACCCAAATTACCGCACTATTACAAGTTGTTGCACAACAAAAATCTCTGCGTAGGTCTGCCTTTTGTTCCTTTTTTTTTTTTGCCACGAATAGACCTTGCTATTTTCTACGCTATATTGAAGACGTAGAACAGAAACAAAACTAGCCTTGTCGTCAGTCCTGGGCACCAGCTCAAGCATCACGGTCTGTCTGGTGATTAGGACTGACAACCTGAATATATATATATATATATATATATATATATATATATATATATATATATATATATATATATATATATATATATATATATATATATATATATATATATATATATATAATTTTATAACTGTACCTAATTCCTGACACGTTTCGTGCTCCTTTTGGTGACTCCCTGTGGCATGAGGGGACAGAAACTTAACAGTTATTGTGAATGGACAGAGAGCCACAAGGTGTTCCCTCCCGTTAACTGCATCTTTGTCCCTTTTTTGTCTGTCTCTCTATCTATAGATCTGTGTCAGCTGGTCCATATGTATCGTATTGCTTTTAGTGTTGAAAGAATCGAAAGGAACTTATTATTGTTGCAGGTGAATGTTACTGGGACAGTGCTTCCATGATCTGGCTCGTGCTCTGCTCCTATGTAGGATGCGCGATCTGGCTTGTCATTTGCATTGCTTATGCAAAAAAAATGTTTCTTTATCTCCGCTGAGCTGTCAGAATAGGAGCTGGAGCGAGAAAAAATTTGTGTAATGGACACTGGCTCAATATGTGCACAGACGCTTGAATATCAATGGAGTGATTATAAGTTGGACAAAAAAGGAGGGATGCACTGAGGGATCTATTTATTCACTCCAATACATGTTTCGAGATAATGAGAGATGAGAAGGTGGCTGATGCCCATGAGACTTAAGATATGATGTGCTGTTGGCTTCAACCAACAAAAGGAATGTGCCCTACAGGTGATCATGGAACAACACAGGAAAACAAGATACAGACACAACTCATGGTTGCTGGTCTCTTAGCTTAAGCATACCTTCCTTCATTAATGGCCGAAATAGACAAACTAGAAGTTGGGTAATACAAAGTTCAAGAGAGAAGCAAGTGCTTGCCACAATATAACACAAAGCATACAGTGTTTCGGCTTGAGCTTACACAGTGTGCCACGAGCCTCAAACATACACAGAATGCGACTGATGGCCAAGTGACACAAGGTGCTTTGGGGGCATAAAGTTTTGCTGACTGTATTACGGAAGGAAATTTAAACCTTGGTATGGTGCCTTGCCTTCCAAATATATAAAAACATGAAGATCATTCTCTATAAATGGCCTGAAGTTATGGCAAGAATCAGCATTCTCTGCCCCAATTGCCGAGAAGCTCAGGATACAGAGATTTGAACATTTACAGATGAGTACCTGTTACAGCCATGCAATGAAACACAACGCTACAAAAGAAGACCTGACAACGACTCTCCACTTGTGTTTGAGGGCCTTTAAGTATTATTACTAAACACTTCAACGGGACCTTACCGTTAACTATGATTTAGCGTGAAGGCGTGTTAAGTTTTGTTTTGCTTGGTGTTGTTGTTTCCTTTTGCTTCATGTTTAACCTATTCGAGTGACGAAGGACTACCAGGTGTTTATGTAACTAAGCTTAGTCTTATTCTATCTATAGAGCCATCTTTTCAGTAGTACAGTTGCTCAAAAATACATAGACGGATATTGTAGATTGCAGTTGACTGGAAATTGATATTATGTAATGCTTTTTTTAATGAATCGAAGTAATTCTATTCCGAATACCCCCCCCCCCATCACTGTTTTAGTAATAGCGAAGCAATCCGCGCTTAAAAATCTTTCCTGTAAATGTTTTGAACGTATTTTAAGCTTTTAACATATTTGTAAGCTGTCAAAAAGCCCGAAAAAGCCAACAGTAGCTGTGTGGGTCTTTTGTAATGGGTGTGTCATATATTGTGGCAATCTTGCATGTCATCTGTTTGAGGCTTTTGCTTTGTACACTATTGCGGAACAATCTTTATCCTGTGTCATTGCCAAAGAATCCCTATTGGGATATTTTCCGATTACTGTGGAACAAAACGATTACTGCCCTGGGTTCTGAAAAGGGTGCAGATTGTTTGAAGTTTACTATTTGCACTATACAACAACCTGAAAGCTAAATATAATGCGATACTTTTCTTGAAATCGGAAAAAAAACATAAGGTTGTACTTTTGGTAATAATCGCAAATCGTGCTTTATGTATAAATAAAGCAAGAAAAACAGCCCACAGGAAATGGTAAAGTACCTCCCGACAAAAGTAAAAACAACTATGTACGGAATATATAATCCCGTTCGCGTGAAGCAAAAATGTTAAGCGAACGAGAAAACCATAAATGCAGATTGACAAGCACAACCTTGTTCAACGTTTTTATAAATGATTTACCCTCTCAGTTTGATACCTCATGCGATCCGGTGGTATTATACAAGAAAATTAGCTGTTTATTGTATGCTGATGATCTAATTTTATTATAAAGTTCTGAATATGGGCTGCAAACATGTTTGAATAAATTGAAGGCGTATTGTGATGAATGGAAATTGAAAGTAAACTTCAGTAAGTCTAAGGTTTTGATTTTTAATAAGACAGGTAAGTTAATAAAAAGAACTTTTGTTCTAGGTAAAGATGAGTTAGAATGTGTCAGAAACTATGTGTATTTGGGTATAGAAATATTAGCAAGTGGTTCATTGAAGGTGCTGTAAAGCGACTAAAGCCAAAAAATCCCTCGGACGACTTAAAAGATTATTTTTTGTGGGGAAAGTGAGCACTAAATTCCTTATTAATCTGTTTGAAAAGTTTGTGATGCCAATCTTTTTGTTTGCTTGTGAAATATGGGGGTGCCTACTCTGCCCTCCCATCAAAAATTCTATCAATTGACTCTTTTGCAGGATACTTTAAACTTGACAACGAAAAATTCAATATCAGGTTTCTAAAACATTGTCTAGGTGTGCATTGCAAAGCATCAAATATTGCAGTTTTTGTTGAACTTGGCCAATTACCGGTGTCACTGAAAATTTTGAGACTTGTCTTTAAGAACTGGTTGAGAATTGTTAATTTACCAACCGATAACTTTCTGTTTGACGCATATTTATGTAATGTCACGATGTCATTAGAAGGGAAAAGTACGTGGTTGCAAACTATTCCGGACATGCCGCATGGTATTGACATGAAACATTTATGGGACTACTGCGGAAACAAAATGGGTTGTTTTCCGGATGATATATTTAAAAAAACGTTCCCAAATTTTATTTTCGAAACAGTGGAAACAGGAAATTAATAATGAAGGAGTAGATAAAAATTGAGAAGCTAT
This sequence comes from Hermodice carunculata, assembly GCA_964020975.1. NCBI lineage: Eukaryota > Metazoa > Annelida > Polychaeta > Eunicida > Amphinomidae > Hermodice > Hermodice carunculata. The sequence goes on along the minus strand of OZ026626.1, from coordinate 153,153 downwards.
GTTTTATATAAAAGAGAATTTAGATTCGAAAATTATATACATATCATCAAAGATTTTACTATAAGGAAAAATATCTCAAGGCTAAGAATCAGTGCACATAATTTGGCGATCGAAAAAGGAAGGCACAAACGTTCCTCAAAATTACCCATAGAATTAAAACTTTGCGAGCAATGTAATCTCTTAGAAGACGAGTGTCACTTTGTTGTCGCCTGTCAAAAGTTTCGTGAACCCCAACAAAAATTGTTAAATTCAATTTCGGACATGTTTCCAGAATTTTCTGGTTATACTGATCTGGAACAATTTATCTTTATTATGAAATCATCAGATTATGAAGTGATCAGAAATTTTAGAATTATATATGAAAGAAGTTATGGCTATCCGAGGAAATCAATTATAAAAAAGATATATGTATTTCTATATCGGATACTTCCTCTCATTTCGACCCTATTTACAAAAGCACTAACAATGTTTGAATGAATCAGAAATCTCTTTTTTTTTCTTTTGCCAGGTGCGAATGGTAGCACTTGTTTCCTGGGGTTGTCTGATGTGTTTGTAATTTATTATCACTTTTGTTGTTGTTGTTGTTGTTGTTGTTGTTGTTGTTGTTGTCTCAACACTTTGTTTATATAGGGGGTTGGTATTGTTCATGTCGTGTTTCTATGTTGTAATCAACGTATGAAAAGTTTGTATTTGTTTCGCTTGGCATACTGCCGCACTTTTTTGTATACTGTGGTGCAGCCAATAAAGTTCATCCATTCTTCTTTTTTCAGTGCCATGAAAATAAAGCAAGTTGTGAATGTTGGTGGGATATATTTTTGGTTGTTGTTTATTTGTGTGTGTGCGTGTGTTTTTTTTAATCACATCTGTATGTCCAATCAGGAAATAAATATACTGATCTGGTTTATAGATAACAGAAGGGTCTGCATATATGCAAATATAAATGATACTAAAAAAAAAAAAAAAATCGAGAATGCCTATTGTAACACCCCGGAATATTGTATTACTCATACGCAATCCTGAAGGTGAGCATAGTAAAGGACGTGTCAGCTAGTCCCCAAAATGAACTCAACAGGATGTACAGAAGCCTAACCGAGCTGTATGCTCCACTGGCTCATTGAAAAATGAGGCAAGACGACTGAAAAAAAAATACAATAAGAACAGCTCAGCCAATGGCCATGGTCGACAGCTCGGGATTTTGTCCCAGCATATGTTACACAACAGATATATGGCTTGATATTGTTACAAGTACTGTAACGACCATAGGATCAGAACAGAAATACACCCTCTTCTGCTGGAATCAATATTTAATTATCAGAACGAATACGGACTTATTTTGTGTCAAAGTATAACGTACTGACCTTTTCAGTGGACAGCATTTGGTGAAATTAAATTCAGTTTATTGAACGCATTTAAATCCACATCGGTGTACGTTGAACTCTATTATTCGCATATGATTATATCCCAGCCGGTTGATGTTTGAGCCGCCTCAGACTTTTGCAAGCGGTATCCATCTAAGAAGTCTGTTCGTGAACACAGACTTCTTATTTATTTATTTATTTATTTATTTATTTATTTATTTATCTATCTATCTATCTATCTATCTATCTATCTATCTATCTATCTATCTATCTATCTATCTATCTATCTATCTATCTATCTATCTATCTATCTATCTATCTATTTATTCATTCATTCATACATTCTTTCATTCATTTATTCAGTTGTTTAATTATTTATGTTTTCTTGTGAAATCTGTGGTCAGTTTTCTCGGAAACTATGGTTCCGAAAGTAACGAACTTGGCATGGTGATATACCTAATAGTGCAGTTATGCTTCCCCATCTCATTACCACGAATGATTGATTGCACAGACGAATATACAAAACATTATTGCAGATATGGCCCTATGTGTGCCATTACACGCACTGATGTTGTAGGTTCACCCCCCCCCCCCTAGAGTGAAAGAGGTGTCCAAAACTACCTTCCTTAAACGGAATTTCTTAAAAGATTCCAACCTAAAATATCATTCTTCAAGGATCCGAAGCCTCCACGCCCGGACGCACATTTCACGCTCTAGGCCGTCTATGTCTTAATGCCGGACGCGGTTTTCATGCTGTGGTGTGTCAACATCTTAAAGGCGGCACCGGCCTGTCCATTGGTTACATGAATCTCGTAGGAATACACATCCCATTTGTTTGAACATGGCGGCCGCTACTACGGGTAGTCCAATTTGTCCCTTTTTTCAGGCGTCAAAAATGGTACATATATTCATAGTGTTGCAATGACAGGGTATTAAATGTTTATGTCCATTAGGCTCTACAAAATTATCAGTATCCCTATCATTAAAAAGGATTATTAATGTATTCTTGGTATAAATGTATAAATAAATAGTAATAAATATTTATGTTCATTATGCCTTACAAAATTGTCTGTATCCCTATCCTTATCAAAGTGATAATGAATTTATTCTTAAACTAAGCTCCTGTGAGATTTGTAAGAAGCATCAGTGGTACTTTTAGCGGGATAGTGTGGACGGACGCGTTTATTACAATCCAGGAATTTCTCTCTTACTCAAAGAAGCAGACCGAGACGAGACCCCCCAAAAAATAGATTTCCACATTAAACCACCTGAACGCAGGGCTGATGTTTCTGTCTTTGATTTGCTGTGCATAAATTCTATTCTATTTGTCGTCTTATACTCTATTTTTAAAGTAAGATTTCAAAAAAAAAAAAATTAGCAAACAAAACAAAACAAAAATAATAAGAGGATATGAAAAGGGGTTCAACGGAACATTTTAAAAGGAATTTAAATATCAGTAAATCAAAATTCTTGTTGTCATCAAAACCTGTTTTTGCAAATGCCTTCCAATTCTAATGTGAAGTGAACACACATGCGCCAAAGGTCAATTGCCCCTTGTGATATTGCACTTAATATTGACTGGCAAACTAGATCCTTCAAGCACGATAGAATCGCCCGTACATTGTAATACCCAAATTCGGATATAAAATACACACTGTCAATTGAGTTTTAAGAATAGCTTTATTCAAATCGACGACTTCCTTCCATCACTTATTTCTAATAGTTCGTTTTACACATGCCCTGTGACGAATTATAAAGCAATATATATTGCTTTAAAACACCTTTGATGTGACAAGTCCTATGCTGGTCCATATGCATGAGGAAACAAACGTCCTAAAAAGGCTTTGATGTTACGGATATATTTCGCTATTTATGCAAGCCTGAAGAATCAGAATATACCAGTTGTAATTGAAGATAAAACTGTTTCCTTTTCTTAATACAAAGGCTGTGCCTGTTTTGCCCGCATTTAACCCGCTTTCTGTGAGAATTAGCACTTTCAAATAAATACAATCCTTTCTTGAATTAAACCATTTTGCAGAAAAACATTATTCTTGTTTACATGTTTTACGCATACAAAATGGATGTCTCTTGACAATCAAACGGAATTGTTTTGTTTTACAGCTTTAATTATTTGACTGCATAGGAGGTATTTGGTCCATTATCAAAATAAAGCATATCGATGTCATTTTGTAAGGGTATGTATAACATGCTTGTCATGAAAGCAAGATATGTCATGCTTTGCGCCACCAGATAGCGGGTTCATGCAATAAACTATTCATTGGGATGTCTATGTACGTATTGACATACCTGTTGTGATGCTTTTTATTAGTGTTTAATTGCAGAAAGAATACTATGTTAACGGAGTTGAACTTGTTTTACCTACCAAATAAAAGGAGAACTGCCTGATATTACCATAATCAGGATATAGATATTTAATGTAGATGATCACAAATTAATTTATAAAAAAAAACTTCAATAAACACGAAATTATAATAATGTATTGCACTATTCTTAATAGGCTCTGACAATAATGTTTAATGGCTGCAAATATATCGATCAGATTGTATGAAAGGTTTGTAAACGGGACTTTTATGGCAGTTTTGTTTCTTACTTATGGGCTTGATGTACCTCATGCTGCTCGAGATCAATCCAATTGAATCGCGAGGTGTTTGTCTGCTGACAGGTTCATTTGGTACGGTGTCCTGCGATAGCCAATCGGGAATATCCTCATAAGGTTCACTGAACTGTTATAATAATTTTAATGAGATTTTCTCAAAAAAACAATAACCAGAAAAATACAACAAACAGCACAAAACAAAAACCAACCAACGAACAGTTTTTTTTAAATCATTAAAGAAGTGCCATGCTAGCATTTCAAAATGTTTACTGTCAGGTCAACAGCTGTTTCTGGGCTTTTGATGAGCCCAAGCAAGCCAATGATTGGCATTGAGTAGATCCCTAACTTACTGCTGAAAAGGTTTAATCTTTTAGAAGTTAAGGTGCATAACACTGCATAGATTTTCCTTTTTCTGTGGGTCTAGCAGTACTTTCAAAGATATTTGTGTAGAATATTGGCGTAAATTAAGTGGCGTCAGAAGATACTTTGCCCGCGTACTGGTAGCAGGCGCGGATCCAGGGAGTCCAGGGAGTCCAGGGAGTCCAGGGAGTCCAGCCCCCCCCCCCGCCCTGCTATTGCCTTTTTTAATGCCTATGGATGAAGAAATAGACAAAGTAAAGCTAAAGTGTTAGCTTGGCTTATATAGGCCTGGGCAGAGGAAAGCTTATATCAACTTCTGAATTAATTTATCACTAATCTTAATGTAAGTTAAGCCTATAGCCAAGCCTTCTTAAACCGCGATAGTCTGTTTTGCCTGAAAATTCCCGACTTTTTCCCACATGTAAGACGGTATCAGAAAAAAATCATTTGGGCCCACATAAAAATCTGAAGGACGTCTCCTTGCATAATTAGTTTATCCTTCTTGTTAAGACCTTGTAATGTAGGATAACTTTAAGGTGTCATAACATAAAGTCTAGCATTACTGTTCCATGAAAAATACACGTGCCTGTCTGTGGCAATGTGGCAAATTAACACAGTATCAAGAGAGAAAGATAGATTGTTAGGCCAAATAGACAGACAGATAGACAGACAGACAGACAGACAGACAGACAGGCAGGCAGATAGACAAACAGACAGACAGACAGATAGATAGATAGATAGATTGATAGATAGATAGATAGATAGATAGATAGATAGATAGATAGATAGATAGATAGATAGATAGATAGATAGATAGATAGTTGGACGGACGGATGGACAGACAGACAGATATCTTGTGTCGAATCTGAAAAACGGTCGAAAAAGCGTTGTGAACATGCAGAGGAGCTGTGACTGTGGTGACACAGGTCTTATGACGGCACACACGTCGATAAGCAAGATTTGCATAGCCCTACATACGATTCATTGCTTAGATTGTTTGTTATTAATAATATCAATAACAAACAAATTCACCGGCCGGAACAATGAACATATTAATATGTGTATGTATGCACATATGTATGTATGTATGTATGTATGTATGTATGTATGTGTGTGTGTATGTGTGTGTGTAGATAGCTAGATAGATAGATATAGACAGACATACTGACAGACAGACAGAAAGATAGATAGATAGATAGATAGATAGATAGATAGATAGATAGATAGATAAATAGATAGATAGATAGATAGATAGATAGATAGATAGATAGATAGATAGATAGATAGATAGATAGATAGATAGATAGATAGATAGATAGATAGATAGATAGACAAGGTAACTTAGTATAAATAGGATTAGATTGAAAGAGATAGAGAGGGGGGGAATATAAACCTATAAAAACATGATCTGGCCCTGAAATATCTAGCTAATATATGTTCTATTGCAGGTAACGTCAAAGACAATGAAGAAAAAAAAAAAACAAGTCACGAGCAGATATAACAACCCTTTTTGGCCAGAATATCCAAAATTGCCAGCTGTCAGCCTGCAGAATCAGCAGATCGATCAGGTGATGGCCAGTGGTGGTGAAGGACAACCATCAACTAGTGGGCTATCAGTAGTTACACCAGGTCCTGTGAGTACTGAATCTGACGAGGATGATGATGACAATGCGGAAAATTAGAAAATCAATCAAATGGCAGCAGAATTGCGTAACAGGTGTATTGTTGGCGAAGGACAACCATTGTCTTTATCATAACAGTAGAATCCAATCATTATGATGATGTAGGGTTTTTCAATAGGTTGGACATCCATGTTGATCAAAAGACAAAACTTATGAAAGGAAATTTGTGTCTGGTTAAATCATTTATCTTTCCTATCAGGCAGCACAAGGGAAAAAAGCTGAAATTTAATTCAACTTGCGCTTGACTATTTCCCATGACTTGTATATTTAAAGACCAAAAATGACGGATACTGCCTACCATGTGTACTTCTTGCACCCAAGCCCAATTGGGCTGCTTCTATATAAAGTTAGCCTTCTTACAAGAACTCCACTTTAAGAAAAAGTATGGAAGCGACTTGATATACTTGCTACTGAAAGACCTGTAACTTTATGAAAAATGAAGTTTTAAACCTGGTAATGTAGGCATATCACTTGTTTTCTTCTACCTATGCTTCTTTTCATTCTTAACTCTGTCATTGCCGTAAGCGACTTTATTCACAGTAAGTCTTATAGTTGAATCACTATAATTTCATGATATTCAAACTTCTCATGCAAAGCCCTTTCATTCGAGTACAAACACGCCTAGACTTAAGATAATATAATTAGAACAAAGTTTGGTTCTGGTAAACAGCTATTGCGTGGGAAGTGCGCCGACAATAGCTGTTGACTCAGACTTAAACTTGGCATTCAAAGAGTTAATTAGGTATGACCATCTCATAATAATGTTGATTTCCAGTAACACTATATATTGCCAGGTAAAGGTCACAAAACATATTCCCAAGAATTATTTGTCACTGACGATTTTTTTTCTTTTCTTGATATTATATGAATTTGAATCAGATATATAACGGAATTTGATATATGGAGCCCAGTTTAGTGAAGTTTGCATGCCTGAAAATCCAAATGGTCCATAAAAGAATGCAGTCGCAAATGCCAGGAAAACGCATCTAAGAGCATCTATTTTTGAAAATAATCCGGAGGAGGTCCCCGGACCCCCCCCCCAAACTTCTTGCACTCGCATTCGGGCTGGCGCTCAAGTCGCTAACACACACACACACCCTCTGAAAAAAACTGGATCCGCCCATGGGTAGGTAGAGAAGTAGTAGTCAGGATGTCATACCATGGCAGCTGACCAGTTCCGGTACTACTTCGTCGTCATAGTGCATGAGCCAGACCACTTGATCGTTTCCACCTTGGAAGAAGGTGGCAAATTTTAACTAGGACCATTTTAATGACAATCTTATGGGTAAATTATTTTTGTATAGTAGCCTTGTCAGAATCGAAATTGCCCTTGTTACAGCTGCTGTTCTAAAAATACCATAGTTTACGATACAGTGTAATATCTTCTAAAAATCTTCACTTTCCTTTATTTATTTTATCATAGATATGCCGAATATACTTGTATGGATGTCTGTTGAATAAATACACAGAGAATTGCCCAATTTCTAATGTTAGGAAGTAAGAATATGCACCCCTGCACCACGTATGAATCTCTTGTGTGTCAATCTCTGCCTAGATAAGAAATGTATGGTTTGTGCTTTATCACTTCTACCCAGATTTTTTGTTACACATGGTTATACCATGCTATGAAAGCTGCGGTTAAGTGGCATTTTAAAAGACAATATGTCACACCATAAGCCCTTCTGTTTGGCGGTGATTTTTTACTCAGCTTGGCATCCATGTGCAAGTTGACATTTTCAGACCGGTTCTCCTTGGTGTTCAGCTTTTTTTTTTTGTGTTCATCCACAGCTGGTGAATTTTGTTGGTCTTTAAACAGCTTTTGCTAGGTGCACATCAATATTTTGCACTGACATTCTTACTTTGTTCAAAGTGTCACATAATTTATTGTGGCTGGGTGGAAATTACTTGACATATATTTGTATTTATTATTCTGCATGTAAGCGTCAATGTAATAAAAGAAATATACAATACAATATGCTTGTGTTCGGCTGTATTTTTCTTGGATCATTAGTACTTCTGGCGTCTTTGCTGGTACTGGGTCAAGTATACATGAATATTTCTTCCATTGATATTCCTCGATGTTTCCAAGTATTTATCCTGTGTATTAATGTTTTTTCACCCATCCTGCCTCCATATTACATCTGGTATATTCTTACCCTGATATTCCTGGGTTTATTTTGTTTTTGTTTTCACCCCTATGGACGTTTTTTTACTTGATTGGTCTTCTGCATATGTATTTACTTTTACACATATATTCCATGCTTCAGTAGTTCTACAATTTGTACAGAAAGCTTCAAGGTGATTTATTTGTCCCATGTAGGGTATTTGTGTACAAATGCTGCCATTTTCTGTCTTTTTTCTAAATAAATTTTATGATCATCTTACAACTACCTGGTCTTGTAGCTGTCTCTGACCATGCCCTGTATGCAAAGGCAACTGAAATAAATTGGAAGCGCAAAGAGAGCTTCCAAAATATGATACATAGGCTTGAAACCTTCATGCTGTGTGGACTTTCTTCGGAATTATTGAAAAGTTATTTCAACATGTTGGTCTTAGAGACTTTAGTATTGAATCAGGGTTGATTGCAGGGGGATCCTTTCCAGGAGTAGTGGATGTTTGCAAGTACAAATGTGCAGTCAGACAACACAAGCTCCTCTAAATAGCTTCGATGTGCCTTGCCTGGAAAGGCTCTTGTCCTTGGATAGGCAGCTCACTATGACAACCAAAGCCATTACCTTGATACCTTGATATTTTGCGTTCAGAATAGGTGTAACAATCTTAACATAGGGACATTTGTCTGGGCAATGGATGATCCGATCTATCTCCATATCACTCATCCCTTTGACTCGTACCTTGACCACTTGCAGAATGAGAAAGGCAACCTATCATCATACTGGATGTTATATGTAGAAATGGTGAAAGCTTCTAGGGAGGGCAACTGGGAGCTAAGCTTTGTCTTGCTTTAGTTCATGCTATCGTTCTTTGGTGCTTTGCGTACGATAACCTGAATTAGGCATGTTTCCTGCCAGTTGGTATTAGAGATGACAAACTTGCCTAGCGATGATCCTCAGGCTCATGATTATCTTGTTGCAGATGGATTTACTGTGCCAGTAACTTAGTAAAACGCATTAGGGAATACTGCAGTTGATCAAATAATTAGGGGAATTGTGAATAAAGATACACAGACTCCTGGTGGAATAATAGCTTTTAGTCTAAAACTACGAGCAATAACACCATACCATTTGACTGCAGAGTCTAGGTCCATGTTTCTTAGTTAACTGAGTGATGCAGTGCATCTCATCAGCTATGGTTTCCATCATGTTGATCTTCACACTACAAGAGTTTGAAGGGAAGACTTTGATGTAGAAAAGTGGCAGGATATGATGGGGCACAACTGGATAAATCCTTTGACTGGTGAACATACAAATGCTGTAAGTCAGTCCACAGCATCGTTGCTGGCATTTGATATTGAGTCAGAACTGTTTCAAGTTGAACCGATTCATAGGACAACAAACGGCGGCGTTTTCAGAAAGGAGAGACTTTAGTCTGTACCCCCAAAGCGCAAATATCATGAGAAACTGGCTGACCTTAAAAGAACATTCATCCATGTCAGCAGGAAGAAAAAGGAAATGCGATCAAATGGCAGAAAAATTATCTTGAAAATTGACCAAAACTTGTTCGCCCATATGATGCCTTTTGCTCAGAGCAAAAATATTGAGACAAAGAAATCATGCATCCTCTCGGGCCCATCTCTTGGTGTTTGGCCACAGAGGATGGTTGCCTCATAAAACTAACAAAGCAATTCTTTTCCTGGAGTTAGGGATATGTCCCCTATACTGAATTTAAACCAGTACATTCAGCATATATCATTGATGATATAAACCTACTGCAATATACTCGTGCAGATCACAAAACATTAGGCCATGCAGCAAAGCCTCTCATGAACGCTGCACTGAATTCATGTCCACTAGCTAGCATTTAGATCTTCTCTTTGAAGAATACAGGGAGTAGTCAATAAAGGCACCTGGAAGGCAGAAGAGAGTCAGACACAGTTGTGCATTTCAAGCACATTGTTGCAGGACGTACCGTTTAACAATGGAGGAACACTATGCGGCTAAATGAGCATTTTTTGTGTACTTAAGAATACATTTGGCATTATCTTCTGGACTTACAGGTGAATCTTCTTAAACTTGGCAGATTGATGTACCATAGATCTATAAAACCTGACCTTCATTTGACCGTTAAATGACCTTGAAAACCAAAATGTTGTTATAAACATATTTCTATGTCAATTTGTACCCAGATATTGATGCATATACATGTTCTCAAAATGCCATTTTTATTTGAAAACAAGAGAAGTCTGTGGGTTAGCACGAAAAGAATTATTTGCACATGACCACATATTAACTGATCTATCAAATTCTGAGCAAAAAAGAGCATTTTCCCCATGTACAAGAAAAGTTTTAAACTGCCTCATTAAAATATGCCCACCATCGGATGCAGCTAAAGATAGGTTGATTTACAAATAAGAAACAAAAAGAAACCTTTCACGTGAATTTGTTTTCTCTTAGTAAAATTATTACAATTTGATTTCAGAGCCTTGTTTTCGATTTCTGAATTCAAGATGGCCGCCATCAATGGGTTTATGGGCTTAAATTACAAACGAACGTAATGTCTTTAAAACGTAAGATTTGTGGATGCTTTATAAAAATTATCTGGGCATCATCTACGTGTTTCACCTGCTTTATATACAGATGTATGCCTGTTGTATTTAAATGAAATAAGCTATTGCAAAATACCACTTGTGCAGTTTTTTTTGGGGGGGGGGGCTAATTTCGATTTTTTTATTTTTTCAAAATGTTCTACGCAAAATTTTACACAACGTTTTCTCTTTGTTTTTTGCGATTGCTTATTATAAGCATATCAAAAAGACGCAAAGGCCAATAAAAACTATCCAGATCACTAAACTGACCGTCAAGTTCACTTCAAGGTCATCTCACGGTCGCCAAACATGTCCAAAGCTCGTGCCAGTTAAACTTTAATATCGTACACTCCAATCACTTTAAGTGTCCGACGTTTCACATTTCCATCATTTATAAATCCTTTTTAATCTATTTCGGAGTTGTTTCTCTTGCGCGTATGAATGACTAATACCGTATGTGTCAGTGTTACGGAATATCATATATCGAGTAATAACACAAACAAAGATATTTAGGGAGCGTATAAAATGACACATGGAAGGCGCCGCTGTATGTCTGGTCGCTGTTTGCGAGCAATTGGTTACAATCGTAATATCTTATGACGTTGGTCATGCATCATCCGTAAAATAAAAATTGATGATCTAATGATTTGTATAGCGCATGGATGCTGACAAAGACAAATTACTACTGACTGACTTGTGCGGCAGTGGCGTTATTATATTTCTCACCTGTGAACCTACTACCTTTGTGACTCGTGTTTAACTTCAGAGCGAACGACTGTTTAACAGTGGGCTCTGTTATCCTCTTTCATGCTTATTTTTATAACCTGGTGGATGGTGAATCCATATGACGACTGCATATGTAAACATATATTTAAAACGGCAAATATTATTTACTAACTGCCTAAAACCTTTGCTCTGCATATCTGCTGGTGAAGTCCGAAAGATGTTTCATGTTCGTGCAAATAGCAAGGAATATATCACCCATATCAAGTGCTGCTCTTTGATCACACACTCTGTGCATAAAAACACGACTGAAGCTTACACATACCCGTTGCGTGTTTGTTTTGTGAAGGTCGAAGACATGTCATTTTATATGTAAATAATCCGTTTAGGGTTTTTATCAACGAGTTTATCTGGACGCATTTAAGAAGCTTCTCAAAGGAATATATCCATCATCATCATTTTTCATCTGACACTCCAGTAGCTGACATGCTGCGTGTTGCACATTAAATGCCAAATAGGGCATGAGTTAAGGCATTTCCGCACTGTAGAGAGCTAAAAAATAATTCGTCTAAATCTGCCAGCTGACGAGCAGCTGTCATGATATGAAAGTTGTGGGCAATAGTAAAATGATTCTGTTTGACCTGTCCCGTCCGATCCCTGCGGAGACAGCGCGGATCGTAAAGATACCCCTCACGTTCTTATGTCAAGGAAACAACCCCATTTGTGTGGCCAATTACCCACAAAGGGAATATCAAGTATAGACACATTTGTTTTACATGGATTGAGAAAGAAGTCAAGCATTGACATATCGAGCCACTCTCCATGTACAGATGTTGGCATATACTTCCTACCTTGTCTGTGGTGGAGGAAACCGAAGAACTCGGAGAAAAGCACCATGTGCGGTTACAGTGGCAGGAACTTTCTCCACATGCTTCCCAGTACGAGAATCGTACCACGGTCGCAAAGGTGAAAGGCGAGCGTCGTACCGCTCAGCCAACTGTGCACCCTGATAGCAATTGGTGTTCAACCATTCTTGAGCTTAAATTTAATTTAAGTGTGCTTCCAAAATAACCATGCATTTGTATACTTAAGCGATATCATGATCCTATTTCAATTGTTCCCGCTGTATCAAGTTTTAATAATAATTGTGTTACATTTGACTGCAGATATGCACTTCGTCAATATATAACTGATTGGTCCTTCATGCGTGTAACGGTAAAATATCAATCAGAATGACTTGACGAACACAGTATTGCAAAACTGTCTAATCTAACCTTTATTACAATTGTACTATGAAACACTAGTTTTGTTTTATAATAAAGTAGATGGTGTGGAAACGAGGCTGTCGTGATTAAAACCCTTGTTTGCCGTGATATAACAGATGATACATCACGATGACCGTTCTGTTTATTGTACTTACCCTCACTGAATTACCACCCCATATGAGCCCTGGATTACAATTACACCATCATTAAAACAGTTAGTGCAAATGTTTGGTGGTTAGTTTCGTTTAATAAAGCAATTAGAGCAAATGTTCACAAAATATCTTTCAGGAAAGTGCAATGTTCACTTTTGGTTCCGGTACCCATGGAAGTTGTTGTGCAGAACCACTGTATGATCCCGGATATGACGTCAGGACCCAAGGAGCCAGAAAACCACCAGGCTTGCACAGTAGCAACACTCTAACCTCGGACCTTGGGATCGCCCAGACGCTTATCTTCTTTCATTGTGATTGCTGATTTCTTGTGCCTATATTCTTGCTACGCACCTTGGAACTGCCAGGTATGTTGTATGTTGAAATGATCATGTATTTTTAATGTATTTTCCCTGAAGTCTATACACCGTATAGCACTTCATTTGGTACCAGAAGTGGGGTACGAACCCACGCGGACATCTGTCCATTGGATCAAGGGGCGCAGGAAGGAATACGTGGCTCATCATGATCGATTAAAGCCATGTAAAGATCGTTTCATCCCTATGTCGATGAGGAGAATGCGGCATAATCTCCTAGATTTGGATATTACCATTCCATACGATGAGGAAGAACAGGAAGAATCTCTCCTTGCAGATATCTTCAGAGAACTGTTTGCGGAACCGGATCCCGGAGCAGAAAATACCAATGGTCAAGGTGAAGTCATAGCAGGTACCCAATCTTCTACTGAGGTGGAGGATCAGCTACCTGTTTCAGATATATCAGCGGAGGATGCTCCATCTTCTGCCAAAGTGGATATATCTGTTGACCCGAGTGATTTTATCACCAGTACTCCTATCTCAAGGGAGGCTGAAATGGTGCAGACACCTATCCCGCCCTCTCCAAGGAGGACTAGACGAGGCAGGGCTATTTGTCCTCCCGCTTATTTGCACCAATATGATCTCGGATAATTTGCTCTAGGCATGCCAGCTGTTAGTCGGAGTTACTCCATCTATCTGTATACGTACATGTAAATACATTCTGCTGTGAATAGAACGGCTTTGATTAAGCATTGTCGCTCTGTGTTTTTCAGGGTGGTCTGACATAGTCTGATTGCTCTGACTGTAAATAGTTTTTGTCCTTTTTATTTTTTAATAAGGATGGAAGAGCCAACACAGGGTCCAGAAGACTGGCCAGAGGAGTGGCTTCTCCTAGATGTCTGGGAGGATGAAAAAGAAGAGGGAGAGTTGACCGATGAAGATACAGATGAGGAGGTAGGAACCGAAGAACAGGAAGTTCAGGAGGTCAATGGGAATCTCCAGGTCACTATTCAGAAGGACCAGCCGCTGCCCGGTTATCTTTTGAAGCCCTCAAGAAGTCCCCTGGTGGCCCAAGGAGTTAAGAGACGGTCTGATGACTTGACACAAGCACTTAAGAAGAAATGTCATCCCTGCGTTGTGTGCCATGGTAGGGTTACGCACGTGAAGCGTCACATGCTAAAAAGCCATCTACCCTGGTACGTGTCTCCCACCACCTCTTGCTGGGAGTGCGGGTTCGTCTCCACTCAAGTGACTGGCCTTATGGAGCATTTGAAGTCCCACCAGCCAGAAATTGGAGAATTCCAGGATGGGTACCTGCAGGCGTGGGCCTCTCTGATGACTGGCCTACTCATCACATTAGCAGAAAACCTGGGTTGTCAGACCATCACCGAGTTGCTGGTGAAAGTCCAGGAAGAGGGTTTGTACGCAGAGGGAGCTGTGGTCACAGATCAGGAGTTGCTGCTGCTAAGGGAATATAGCAGGAGGGTGACGGAGCACTTTTGGCCGCTGCCCGATATTATCTGTACAGAGCCTCCCAACTGCATTCCTGCGCTCCTGCACTGGAGAGTGTTAGCAGCCATGTTAAGTGTCCTCGACGAGGAGCATCAAGATACAGTGAGAAGTATTATGAGAATGGTACACACCATCAGTATGGAGGGGGAGGAGTGTAGGATGATTCTTGGCGTCCATCTGAAGTACATGTTGGTGGATTCCCATTGCCATTTGGGTGAATTACTCTATAGATGTAACTTCCCTGATCTGGAGGCAGTATTCAAGTATCATCAAGTCTGCCAGGAAGAGTTTGAGCTGGAGTATCTGGTCTCCAATCAAGTTTTCGAAAATAAATGGAAGTCTGAACAAGGTATGGAGAGCCTCCTGGATGAGCCCAAGGTGTATTTGACGGTAGGCATTCACCCACGTTTCCTTGGGGGTCATAGTAGGGCTGAGGTGGAGAAAATGGTTTCTCGGCTGGAAGACTTGGCCCACCATCCGAGGGTGAAAGGCTATGGTGAGGTGGGGCTGGACTACACAGTGGACGAGATCTCCAAGGACATGGTTCAGCACCAGAGATGGGCTTACGAGGCAGTGCTTTCCCTTGTTGCCAAGAGCAACCTGCCGGTCGTGCTGCACTGTAGGGACAGCAAGGACGAGGGGAGCTTAAACCAGTGTTTAAGTTCCATGGAGGGTATTTTGTCATCCACACAAAAAGTGCATCTGCACTGTTATGAAGTGAGTGCCCAGGATACAGACAGGTGGCTAAATAAGTACCCCAACACTGTGTTCGGGGTCACCATCAAATCCATGAGGGGGAGAGAGAGGGTCATCAGGCAGATTCCATTGACTAAAATCGTGCTGGAAACAGACTCGCCATACCCCGTGGGCATACCAGAAATATTTAAGAACAGCAGGTGTGCCAATCCTGGGATGATCCTGGAGGCAGCAAAGTTAGTGGCCTCAGCCAAAAATGTGCCCCTTTCCTTGGTCTGCCAGGCAACGAGCATAGCAGCGAAGGAGTTCTACCGCCTGTAGTTCCCTACCAGTTTTCCCTGGTTGTTTTGGTCATATATTATCCGTCCAAGAGCAATTATCAAACCTGTATTGTCGGAAAGTTTATCCGACAGTATATTACCCATATGTACATATTTAAATTGCGGGTTGGATATGTTCTAACCCAACATATACTTCAATACCTTTGAATTTGGGTTGGATATTCCTAACCCAACATGTACCTTTTGCATGTTCTACTTTCAGGTTGGATCTGGGCTAACCTGATACAATAAGAACAAAGATGAATTTGAGAATTCCATGACTGGAGATGGCATGCATGAGCAAGATCTCCTGATTACTGAGTGTATGTGGGAGTATGGTGTGAATGTCACTAATTTCACTAACGCTTAACTTTTTTTATAGATGTGTACTTCCAGATCACAACTGAAGGGGAGATAATATTTTCCTATAGATGTGTCTTAAAACTTGGGCATTCTGTGTTACAAGTGCCCTGGGGGAGTGTTACTAACATTTTTTCATATTTTCTTTCCTCTACTTAAGGTGGCACACAGCATGACATGACGCACCCTATAGGTATTCCCCTTCCAAATTACTTTCGGCCCCCACAAAATTTATTCCGTGGATCAGACTAATAAAACAGGGGAAAGTGTTGTGCAGAACCTCTGTATGATCCCGGATATGACGTCAGGACCCAAGGAGCCAGAAAACCACCGGGCTTGCACAGGAGCAACACTCTAACCTCGGACCTTGGGATCGCCCAGACGCTTATCTTCTTTCATTGTGATTGCTGATTTCTTGTGCCTATATTCTTGCTACGCACCTTGGAACTGCCAGGTACATTGTATGTTGAAATGATCATGTATATTTGATATATTTTCCCTGAAGTCTATACACCGTATAGCACTTCAAAGTTACTATGGTCGATTATAAAGATGGCGCTGTTATTCAAGTGCATGTGTACTCCCGATCTACACTCGCTGCCAATGCTGCGACAACCAAATGTAGCACAGTTACAAACCTTATCATGCCATTACTCCACACTTATTATCCCCATGATCTTCACACTGGAGGACAAGTCGATGCAAGTGCATTCATAGACACACTTAGCACATAATCATTAGATGGCAGCAACCCCTGAACCAGTCTCTAGACTCTGTGTCAGTCAGTGAGCAGTTGTAGGCCTACCCTGGCATGGTATCCAATTCCACCGGCCCTAACCCCCCAAAAAAACTTTGCTAGGTACTGTCACAATTGTTGCATGGGCCTTGCTGGTAAGAAATCTTTGTCTGATTAAAATAACCCAAAGAGAACACGAAATATTTTGAAAATCTATGCCAAGCCGTTCTAACATTTAATCAGATTTGTGGATATCAAAAAATTTGATGTCCAAAAATAATTTTTGATGTCCAAAAATAATTTTTGATATCAAGAATTCATTTACTGATATAAATAAATGAGTTTGGGATGTCAAAAAATCATTCAATGATATCAAATAAATATCCATAAAGTCCAAATATTGACATTTCAGCAATTAATTGGTACATTATCCTTCATTGAATGCGTGTAAACCGCAAGAGGAATTTCCGGTTCCAGTTCCCCGATGTCTACCATTGCAGCCAGCATGGACCAGGACCAGCATCTGAATGTCGGGCATCCCATCCTGAATCAAGTTCGTTCTGTGGCACTAGCCGTAGTACTGTGATATCCCAAACTATAGAGACTGGGATGTTGACAGACTCTTGCGATATCCCTGTCTCATATCTCAGGATGGTCAATCACTCAAACACCATGAATCTACGAATACGGGCACCGCAAGTCCTATGGACAATGAACCCCCAAACATACATTAAAGGTTATCAGTTTTAACTGATAAGTATTTCAGCAATCTGCCAATCATATCTTAGAACTTTTATCTGATTGTGATGTTTCATGTCTGACTGAGACTTGGTTGTGTCCTAATGAGTTAAACTTAATACATATACAGCATTGCCTTGATTTACATAGCTCACCATCTTATACCTTTTGTAAGTCGGGTATGGTTGACATTGACACTGAGTACCATGGAGGACCATTCGGTGGTCCTTCCATCATCTGTAAACACCATGGTGAGTTACTTTTCCATGAGGTCGAAATACTTAGTGCCAGCTTGATGGCAGTTGCCATAAGTGATAAAAAAGTAACATGTAATGTAACTCAAACGTTTGGCTTTTGAAACATGGCATCACTTCATGTCACTGCTGGGTTCCTCAAGCATGTCGGTAATTGCATGAACCTCAATTCCTGGTGGATATTGGCAACAGGTAGAGTACAGGAAAACCACCCATCGGTAACTTCAATCACATGAAGCAATAAAATGGGGTCCGCATAGCATGCTGCAGTTCAAAGCATTTTCGGGCCACTGGTAAATAAAGTGTGCTGTAAAGCTGGTTATGCAAGAAAGAGCTGGGACATATCTGCAGCAAGTGGTCACCCCTTTATTGTCATGAACCCAAGGTCTATAAGTGTACAGTGCTCCCACCCGACCACGTTACAGGGAAATGAGGCTTCCAAATCTGTAGATATGGAGAGCAAGTCGCCGGCAGTAAAGAGGAGTAGGAGTGCATGTATCATGGAGTCATTCCACGTCAGAAGAAACCCAGGTGTGGCCCCATGGTGCAGGAGGTGTCTCCTCTCCACATATCAAACATATGCTAGTTGCTGTCTTGGTTTTTTTTATGGCTCTGTATCAGTCGAAGGCATTGGTTCCAGTCCGGTACTGTCATTGTTGGCAGCTGTCACTTCAGCTGGAAACATCGTATTTAGCTTTTGTGCACCACAGACACATATACCAAGGAACAGAAGCAACAGTGCCACACAGCAGAAATAATGGCCTCATGGTCAATTTTCTGAAAGACGAGTAAGAGTGAAAAGAGAGTAAGATACAGAGATAGACAATAGAAGAAAGGAAACCGGGAAAATGGAATAAAAAAAGGTGGGAAGAAAGAAAGAAGGCCTAAGAGTAAGAGCAAAAGATAGGTATAGATGTAAGCAATTTAAGTCATCAAGTGCAATTACAATGAGTGTTCTCTTTTATGTCATTATTTGTTTCATTTATGAGATAAAATTTAACCCTTATGTTTAACATTACAAGCTTAGAGACATCATGTGTGAGGGTTCAAGGCTGGCATAATTTTAGATCAACTCCAAAAAAAAGGCCGGCAATAAGTTTGCCATACCAGAACTAAAGATCCCCATAAATATACCCTAGCATACATGGTCAATTGAGCACACCATTTCAGTGAACAGCAAAGAAGCATACCTCGAATAGGCCACTCATCAGCTTTGTGAGCAGACCATTCCTTATGGTATTAAAGATGTCATCAGCATACTAACAAAAAAAAAACAAAAAAAAACAATTATAATATGTACATAGAAGCTACACAACAACAGAGCCGCTTGCCTGCTGTGCTTTACTCATCTGCTTAATTAGTAGCTTTAGTAATCAAATACATGTGTATTACAGATTCATATTCAAAACAGTCACTTTCATTGATCAGCAAATGGGCACCCTATCAATAAACATCAATACGGCGGTGTATCACTGTGTATGACCTCAGTCAAGTTTTATAAGCTTACTTGGGCAATGCGACCATTCAAAGCCAGAATACTACAAACTAAAACATACCAATGACCAATCCACATGAGAGGTCAGATTTGCTTACAGAGATAAACCCAATCTCTAGAGGGTCAACTCTGGATCACTTTGGAGTTTGTGTTCCACTTTTATTAGAGACTGTTGCCTCTTCCTTAGAGACTAGGGTGTCCCCCACCTAGGCCTTAAATTATAACGAGGAGTGGTTCCTTGTTCACACTCCCTGGAGAGCTGGGCATCCGTGGGTGCCCTGACCTCAGTGTCCATTCGTTCATGGTCCACTGCAGGCATCACCTCTTCACTCCCATGTGCATCCTGTGTGTTCCAAGCACGGCTGAGCTCAGGGCCACCTGGCTCATTAACTTCTGGTATAGGTTCAATGGGTGATTATGTACGAACAGCTAATTTAGCCTGTCTCAATGGCTGTACCCTGTCTGTGTCACTGTCATATGAAGCTTGTTTAGGGTCCCTGCACTGTCTATAATCGGTCTTGTGGTTATCCCAGCTTGCTTCAGGAGGAGCCTATCTTAAATGTTCCGCATGAACAATTCTAGTGTCCCCTGAAGGCTCAAATTCAATTCTGAAGTGTAAAATTCACATATTTCGATAGAATGGTTTCCATGATGATGCAAATTTAGGTGTACATCCTACAAGTGAGCTGTGGTCATAAAAATAAACTGCATCACCTATCTCAAACTGGCGTCACTCGGCCTTTTGGTCACGGTAAAACTTGTTGCAGTCTCTTGCATCTTTCATATGTTCCTTGACCTGGACATAGGAATAATGCAAGTGCTCAAACACAGCTGGTAGACAATCTTCCCCCATATACTTTAGTCTCGGTTGTAGCAGTGTGTCCATAGGCAAGATTGGACAGGCAGTCACCCATAAAAGGCAACTGGTGGTTTCAAACCAGTCCTTTCAACCTCTGAAATATTTTTCATTAACTACAGACTATGGTGTTCCAAAAATGTATAAGCCTAACCACTCAAAACCCAAATTTTATCACTTTTGCCAAATATAGAAAGAGACCTGATAGGCCTATCACTTTTTAGTTCTCCTGACTTGTCAGTCAGCTGAGCTTATAGCAAAAGAAGAAATGAGGCCTACATCGTTTTTGTGATATTTATGAATTGCAAACATTACAAACACACTCTACCTCCATTATAACTATGAGTCAGAGAACACAGCCCACAGAACAACATAGCCAATGAAGCATTTATCAAATAGTACAGAAAAACATTACCCATATTGATCAATTCCAAACACAAACCCAACAATGACAGCAAACAGATTCCAGAGTTACCAAAGCATCAACATGAATCTTCCAATACTGATGTGAAGAAACAAATTTCACTCCTGATGTGAGACAGGCAGTCAACCATAAAAGGCAACTGGTGGTTTTAAACTGGTACTCTCAACCTTTGAACAATTGCTTTCCTCGTTTTTTTTTTTTCCTCTGCAAAGGCATAATGTCTCTAACTTCATTGGAAAGTGATACATTCTTTCCCCTTTCCAAGTTCTGTTCTGTGAACTAACATTCATAAGTCTCAATGGAATATCAAAGTCATTACAACTGGTATCAACCAAAGGCACTACCTGCATATATATATATATATATATATATATATATATATATATATATATATATATATATATATATATATATATATATATATATATATATATATATATATATATATATATATTTATATCCAGGACATTCAGACCATTCCAGCAGTAGTTCTACTTTACCACAGTCTCTCCCCAGTGACTTCAAGTCAGAAGTACCACATGTGATCGATTTTCTATTAGCTGGCAAAAATATGTCTCTTGTTAAACTTAAGGGTGAGTCCCAGATGGCACACCATGAAGCCCACTCATAACAGATACTCCCGCATGCTGGGAGTATATGTTATGAGTGGGCTTCATGGTGTGCCATCTGGGACTCACCCCTTCAGTGCTTTGATATCGTACATAGACACTCCCAGGGACACCTTGTTCCCAATTTGTTCACCAGGTGGCGCTGCAATTTTTTTTAAAAAAAATTATGAATTTTTTGTATGGTTTTGCTATTTTTCACTTGTTCTCAGAACTGTCACTCAGATTAAGCTGAAATGTGATGGATATGATCTTGTGGAAGGGTCAAACAAAGTTGTTTACTAGGTGGCACCCCTTTGGATTTTCGAGTACTTATCGGTCAATGCAGCTTTCCTATTGATTACTATGTAAGTCAGTGGGCATTCTAATGCTAATTCACAGGACAACTGACACCAAATTTACTGTTTACTTGATAACTTGAGATCTGTTTTGAGTTAGTACCGTGATGCTGCACATGTTAATGTTTCTGTATGAAAGTCATGCTCATACAGTACATGAATGACCTTGACCTCGTTTTTGGGGTCACAGTGCAACATGCATGAATTTAACTCTTCATTATAACTTGAAAACTACCTGAAGCTTGTTGTAAGTGTTCTTGTTTAAAGGTCAGACTTATTCAAAACATGGGTGACCTTGATCCTTTCCCAAGTTCATAGAGCTGCAAGTGTGATGAATGTCAAGATCAGCTGAGCATGGGCTGTTCACACAGCCCTCTTGTTCTTACTTTTCCTCTGCTTCTGCTTCCTCTGGAGACAGTTTAGACTTCTGTTTGATTGAACGAATGAGGTCCTCCTTATTCCTCTTCTTTCTTTTTCTTCTTCACTTCCCGTTTTTCTCCTCCTCTTCCTCCAACTCCTCCTCCTCGGCTCATCGTTTTTTTCTTCAAAACGTTTATTACATGATAATCAAATGCTAATCTTCATATTGCATTTTATATCCTAAAATCAAGGTTTTCAAACAGGAATCCATATTATATAGTCCAAGTGACTGACATTCTTGTTTTGCATTTTTTCCGGAAAAGACTCAGTCTGTTACATTAAAAAAAAAAATGTTGATAATTGTCCAATTTAAACGAAATGAACATTCTGATGTATCTGTAAGTTTCCATTTATACAATAATTCACCACATGGTGAAATAAAGTTTGTAATTCTGAAACAAAATTGTTTAAACTTGTTCTCTTTTACACCTGTCTTCATGAACAACCAAATGTGTTTCCTAGTTAAGTTATCTGATCCAAATTTTCTGCTCTGCATTTTTTCAACATAAGATTTATTTTCAACACATTTCCTTTCAACTAAAATTTTGTTTGAGGAGAAAATGGCTCTCTATTGTTTATAATTATGATTATACTTTGACCTGCCACCACATTCATATCAGTGTATGAAGCTAGCAAAAACATTAATACACTCACATTTTAAAGACATTTGTAATTGAGGAGAAAAGAGGAGAGCTTTACAAATTAAGCATGAATCTTGAATTAGTCTGATGATCAGCCATAGTAGGGATTTTTACAAAAGAACTAGAAAAGATAATTTCATAATATACATAAACTGTATATCTAGGTGTATCTAAAATCAATATGCCTAGTTGAGATAGAGATAGAAGAACCTGTTGGCTTATCTGAAGATCCACCTTCTTTATGGTAGTGGTCAAAGCTATATATTAAATTTACATGAATCTTTTAATCTCCAATTCATGCCATCCAGCAGCCATCCTATGGCATTATTACACATTTGGATGATCAAACCAGTGGAGGGTGATATACAAAAGTAACTCCCAACACTACAATTGTTTAAGGTAGCCAAGTCATCAATAAATTATCTTATATGGCTATAATATCTTCCAGGTACAGTGGTCCCTGTCACCAGAGACCACCGGTACCCCTACAGCAACAAAACAGTGGTTTTTTGAGACCTTTCATGACAGGTAAATTAACAGGGGAAGTATAGAACTTGGGAATCTGAAAAGCAGTCTCTCATGAGAGGGTGGTCTCTCACGACAGGGATCTCTTGTGACAGGGACTACTGTATCTCAGTGTTTGTTCTTGTCAGGTCTCAACTCCATTCAAATTCACAATGAAACAAATACTGATTCGCCATATAGAGTTTACCTGCTTGACAAATAAAAGGACCTTTTCTCAACAGGACCAGAGGACTTTAGACATACTACTTTGCTGTCCCGTTCTATTGATTTACGGGGTGCCAAGTATCCCCCACAGGAGGCCACCATGGCCATTCACAGAAAAGGAAGGGAAAAATTTGCAGAATTAGAATTAGATCAACAATGCTACTCCACCCTAAACTGCATTTTGTACCAGACTATGTCTGTTTCAATACCATGATGCCATTTGGACTTTGTAATGCACTTAGCACTTTCAAACTATGCATGGAGCTTGTATTACATGGATTACAATGGTATCCACATCCCTACTCTCCATCATTTGTTTGTAGTTGAATATCTAATTTCTGACACCCATATTTGTGCAGCATAATGATGTCCTGTTTATAAAAAGTATCTTAGTTCCATCTTTGACCTTTGTATCTTTGATGATATTATGCAGACTTATCCTAAACCAGGAATTTGGTACTGCAGAATCAATGGATGGAGAGACTGACAGACAGTCATATGCAGAGTCCACAAATCCTACAAAGCACTGGGTTGTCTCCAATGGAGACTTTCAGGCGGGAGGTATACCAGTGACCTTGCTGGATTTCTCTGTGTGCAAAATGCTGCATCTTGATGTGACCGTGCTAGGACAGATGTTTATACCTATCCCACTCATATTGCCCAAAAGTAGCCAAAGGTTGTGCATCATCGGCAACAGCGTTTCCATTGAAATTGTCCATTATTGCAAAATATTTTCAATGAAATGTAACAAGTCTTACTGTGACAGCATGCATCAAGAGGCTATTGACTTGGCCTTATTTAAGCTGGAACGGGTCAGTAAGTAGTCAACAAACACTTTGGAATGGTTCAGAGGTTTTGATACTTTGAGAGGAGAAGACCATGACAAAATTTAGGCAGTAAAGGTCTGGTATGCCTTTACCTTTCCCATGTTAATTGAGCCAAAACCGGCTGGTAGACCAATGTCACCTGTTTCAAAGTTTCAGCTAATTTCAATAATTTGAAAAACAATTCCAATGAGAATTGTAGACTACACCTATCAAGATGGCAGGACCCAGGTCAGTACGTACGGATTAAATTTATCAATAAATTTAAATTCTTTGCACAAAGCAGGCATTTCAGATGTCGTAATTCTGTATCATGATGCAGGATTTGCAGTCAGGTGAGTCGTCACAGGAACTCTCAGAGTGCACAGAGTGGATTTTCCTCCACATCACATGAACTCTCAGAGTGCAAAATATGGTATCTCCTGTACATCACATGAACTCTGAGAGTGCAAAGAGCTGGTTCTCTGTGTATCACAAGAACCATAAGAGTGCAAAGAGTGGGCTCTTTCTGTATCACAAGGACCATCAGAGTGCAATGAGTGGGTTCTTTCTGTATCACAAGGACCATCAGAGTGCAATGAGTGGGTTCTCCTGTACATGACATGAACTCTCAGACTGCAAGGAGTGTCTTCTCCTGTACGTCAAATGAACTCTCAGAGTGCAACAAGTGAGCCCTCGTGATCATCACAAGACACAATTCCTTTATATAAGGCATGTGGCAGAAGGGACTCTATGCGAACTACGACGAGAAGCACAAACAGTAGAACCTGCCTTGAGAGACCAGCTCTGGGGATCAGCAAATTGTGGTCTTTCAAAACCAGTTGAGTTTTATTGGACGTATACGTAACATGAAAAGTATTATGTGTCAAGACAGATTATCTGTCATAAGCCTATGTATGATGCATCTTTTGCAATTTTACCAGTCTAGTATGTGTACTTGAAAGACCACATGGGGTACGGATAATATCACTGCTCTATTCCATACAGTTGAATTATGCTGATTAATGTGATAAGCATAGTCACTTTCCCATTTCAAAATGCTCTGTTCATATGTACTGAAATACTAAGGGTGAAATGGCCATGCCACGGTAAAATCAGCCTACTATCCCCTTTCTGGCCAAATAAAGTAAAATTGATGCATGTATACATATGTAAAGTATATAATTTTGGAGAGATCGTGATCTAATGATTACCAACAACCTAAAGTCATGACCCTTTGGTATAAATTGTTGTATAAACAACAATTTCTTTGATCTCCAAGCACAACGTCACATGGCCATAGAAATGTGGAAATAACTACTTTATGGTTTTCCCAAACTGCAAATTGCTTACACAGAGTCACTGGCCACATATGTGGCTACAAAATCGTCTCATAGATTTTTAACACTGTGTTTGTTTTGCAGTCATGGGGCCTCAAAGTTCCTGCCACCAGACATATTGGGTTCCTAAGGTTTAGCTCTCCATAATTCCAAAACAAACACCATGTTGAAAAATCTATGGGACATTTTTTAGGCACATATGTTGGGAGTAATCCAATGAAAACAGATTAAAGTTAGGTTCAAGCAGTAAAAAGTTATTACCACATGTATAACCATGTTTCACTGAAATTCAAGATAAAAGAAATGGTTGTTTATACAACACTTAGCACAAAAAATAGTCATGGTGTTTGTTTATTCACAATCTGCTGGTCATAACCTTTTCAAAAATGTATACTTTGCCTATATTCACATTAATAGATTTCGCTTTATTTGGCCAGAAAGGGGATAATAGGCTGATTTTAACAGGGCATGGCCATTTCACCTTAAGCACATTGATAGTTTGAGTATGCACTATAGTATAGTTCTACAGGGAAATAAATAATGAGCATACAATACTGTGTTCTTGTCACTAGTTTTAAGGGAATGTCACCAGCATGAGGGTTGTCTTTCAAGGCAGGCGCAAATGGAATCACAGAGTTACATGATGTTTAAGTGCAGTACTGGCCACAAAAAAATATTATTCAATCAACAAAATAAGATAATCACTGGATGCAAAACATAAGCACATCATCATAAGTAAACACCTCTCCAGCACATAGGACACTCATACATAAATTATACATCAGAAAACAAGGAGGCTGAAAATTAAATCACTTTAATAAAATGTTCATATACATATTTGTATATTGTAGATGTAAAAAGCATGTCAAGCAGACAAATACCTTTGTCCAATATACATAAAAACAAGAAGACAGTATTTAAAGGACAGACAAATAAAGTACAAATTTTTGAACCCATTGAAGAAATACTGTGACTAGACTAGTCCTGCCACAGCTACATGTATTTGCTCAATACCCAACACCTGCCTCATGCTGTGCTAATCATTTCTATCTGCAACCAGTGTCGGGTAGCTTGTCCATCATTGTTGCCGCTCATTTTCGACTGGCCAAATGTGCCATACTATAGGCTGGTAGTTCGAGACCCGTTTGTTTCTGGTGAAAAAACAAAATAGGGAATTTTACTTCTATTCCGACATTCTATGGTAACTCCAAGTAAAGGTACACATGAGACAAAGACAATGTAACACTGAGTGGTAGCAGCAGATATCTGAGGCACTTGTAACCAAGAACTGGCCCTCCATGCCAGATTCTATATGACGGGTAAACATGAACAGTGCCTAGTAAAATACAAGGCAATATTCATCACACAAATTCTGCAGAAGTCCTCAAGTTCTTGAACATGTCCATGACAGAAGAAACACATATGATTTCACATACAATAAACTTAGTATTGGGTGAGATTAGGTTGACAAGAATATCTTGCAGAAAGACATTACTCGGTGACTTTGGAATGATAAACTTTGTTTTCATAATAATATAACATCTGTCCAGTAACAGTTTTGGAGTTGTTCAGGAACTTTACCCAAGTGCTGTAAATTCTCGGAATTTGTACAGCTCCACATTCAATGCCAAGACACATTCTGTAGAATCATAACACTGTAGCTCATTCAAAGCCCAGCAAAATATTCATCATCATGATTAGCTTCTCATCAACTTATACAATTTTAAAGTGTTTCAAAAGACAGTGTGCAAAGTCAAAACCCAGAATCAGTTACATGAGAGTTTTGGAGCAAGACTTTCTGCCCGCACTGTAAGATGGGGACCCACTAAAATATGTCAACAGCTGAGCTGGCACAGTAAACAGCAAGTGCAGCTTTAATCCTTATGGTCTTGTACATCTTTCTTCTATTGTGCGCCAGCTCATGGCCGGTCAAAATGTGCCAACTGCTTTTCATTTGGAACTCCAAAGTTCAGTCCATGGCACTGGTAACTGGTGCTCAATGGTTGGGATTATGTCAAAATGGAAACATAAATAGACGAAGATTTCTATGAACTGTGTAAAACTTAAAATATGCAAAACCAACTTTATGATTATGCATGTGTGACTCGATCATTTTAATGACTCATAATAAATTACCATGCATTATCGACAAGGTGAGATCACTATTTTCGTTGCACAGAATGGCTCCCACTCTGGAAGTTTGACGCAAGAAGTCGATCGGGATTTGTAATCATCACTATGCACTCTCCATGGTAGGAACACAGATCATGTATGTACATGTATGTTACCATAAGAGCTTGCTTGCGCTTGTGATTAAGGTACCTTTGGGCTCAGTCCATCACATGATCTGCAGCCTGCACAGCATCTTGTTATATTGTATTCCGTCTGCACACATTTTTGAAATAAATATTACATACCCACCCTATACATGATGAAAACTGACTGGTCCCCAGACTGAATACTGCACAAATATGTTTGGTCCCTAAGCTGATCAACAGACACCTTTCCCATCATGATCATTATTTCAGCCATGCTATAAATTAATAGAATTTACAAAATGGATGAAAAATATAGTTTTACAGTAAAATAAACTTTCAGTAGGCCTAATGCCATCTATAATGCTACTCCTGAGGAACTCAAAAGGTTAACATGTTTGTAAGCAAATACACATAAAATGTAAGTTACTGTTGTGTCAGTGAACTCAATATATTAACATGTTTACAGCAGGAAATTCATAAACTGAAAATGATGATTATCACTGTTTCATTAACCCCTTAAGATCCAAGTTTCCATATAGAAGGAAGATTTATTAATATCAAAACAAATACATCAGAAAATAGACACTTGCTCCTACAACAACATGCATGGTCACTGTCACTCTATGAGAAGTATGTATATTGCCCAGCCACAAAGTTAACACTTTTATCCGCCGTGTGTGCTAAATTCTATTAACAGAGCAAAATATAAAACAGCATTAGAAATGGGGCATATAGAATTAAAATGTTGCCTGCTGTATATTTTTTTGGATCAACTATAGACCCTGAGACAGAAAGACAGCCCCATACATGTAACTTTGTCTCTTGAACTAGGCACAAGACTTTGAAACACCCACCACACCTGACGAAATTGACCAGTGTTGTGATAGTTCTTATGCTATACATTATCGAGACCTGCATAAAGGATATGTCCCTTATCCAGGTCACAATAATGGACAAGATTTGGCTCCACCTTTTATCCTAGTGGACAGATATTGCACCTGTTTTATATTCCAGTGACAATCATGAGGCAGTCCCTTGATTCTGTCTTGTATTCCAGTGACAAGCATACAGCAGTCCCTTGGTTTTGTTTTGTGTCCTGGCAATAATCATGAGACAGTCCTTTGGTTTTGTCTTGTATCCCAGTGAGAGTAATGAGACAGTCCCTTGGATCTGCCTTGTATCCCAGTAACAATTTTGAGACAGTCTCTTGGTTCTGTCTCGTATCCCAGTGATAATCATGAGACAGTCCCTTGGTTGTTTCTTGTACTTAAGTAACAATCATGGGACAGCCCCTCTTTTCTGCACAATACAATAATATGCTAAGAGAAGTAGCCTGTACAGTAAAACCTGCGTTAAGTGGGTGCCCTTGGGACTGGGCAAAAGTGCCCACTTAAGACAGGTGCCCACTTAGTGCAGGTCCATTAACATGGGAAGTATAGGGGACTGGGCCAAGCAACAGTGCCCACTGAACACAGGTGCCCACTCAGACAGGTTTTACTGTACTGCCCACCAACAACAAAAGGAAGCCATCTGTCTCCCATATTTACCCATGTGGAAACACAATCATTCCCAATAAGTGTGGAACGATTTTACGACCGAAATTAAATAAAAGAGAGAATTCCATTGATTGTTGTTTTCTTTGTAAGCCAATCAGATTACGAAAGATAGAAACGAGTAACTGAAAGTTCTTTCTTCAGTGACATACCTTAGCAACGCAATGTTGAAAGTGAACAAAATGGAGTC
Organism: Hermodice carunculata; assembly: GCA_964020975.1. NCBI lineage: Eukaryota > Metazoa > Annelida > Polychaeta > Eunicida > Amphinomidae > Hermodice > Hermodice carunculata. The sequence continues at coordinate 123,691 of OZ026626.1, read as the reverse complement.
AAAACAGCTGCTGCAAGCACGCTAAACCAAGTAGGTTTTTGATAAAAACATAGGATTTAACGCTCTATGGGAGAAACAAAATTCCACATTGCCATGTCATGGGGAAGGGATTTAGACAGCACTCATTTCAAACTGTTCACTGCTCGCCAAGGGCTCGGTTTTAAAATTCACGCTGTCTTAATCCATTCCCCATTACATGGCCATGTGGAATTCTATATATCTCAGTCTGCCTGCTATACCAAGTTATATATCAATGAAGAATGATATGCCTCATATTTGGTACCAATGACAGTGTCCCACTCCACTTCCAATACCACCACCAATAATGGGCTGATTGACCTAACTCCCCTCTCCCTGTGACCTTTTGTTATGTTAATTACCCTCAGTGCCATCACAACAATAGGCAGAGACTGGGCGTTACCCCCTGCACCAGTCACAGCAACAGCAAAGTCTGTGGGTCCAGCCCTTGTACCAGGCACAACGACTGCGTCATTGATCCCACTCTAGGGCAAGACACAAGTCAACATTGGTAGTAACTTGGCTCCACCCATTGTACCAGTCACAACAGTGGGCCAAAATCATTGCCCAACATGTGTCTGAACAATGGATGGCAGCTTGGCTCCTTGACATCAGTCAGTAACTACAACAAGCATTGACATTGTCAGTGCCTTGTTCCAGTCACAGTAACTGCCAGTTATAAGGGTAGCTGTCACAATACAAAACAAGACAAGACTAGTCTCCACACTTTGTCCCAGTCATAACAATGTCTGTGTTTTTTTTACATCAGTCCACCACCAGGGTGCACTTCATATTTATAACAGAAACCTGTCTTTTGGAGCCAGGCCAGCCTGGACCAAAGACAGTGTCCACTCACTGAACACCACTTGCACCTCTCCTTTTTATTTTTATTCCATGTACAAATTGATTTTCATTTCAAAATACTTTCATTACATAAAACCAGTCCAAGGCACAAGGAGTAGACAGGGTCAGGGGTCAGCATAGGGCGTGTTCTCTAATGCTCCTTTCTTTGTCTTGTGAGCATTATTGACCTGGTTGATGATGTCAGATGTGACCTCTTTTCCTCGTTGTAACACACTTTTTGACAACAGAGACATGACGGTCTTCACCTGAAATACAAATCAAATCATCAATGAGCAGCAGAATGACAGGAGGGGAGGTCATAACAGTATACCACACTGTCAAATAATATGAGAGAGAGAGAGAGAGAGAGAGAGAGAGAGAGAGAGAGAGAGAGAGAGAGAGAGAGAGAGAGAGAGAGAGAGAGAGAGAGAGAGAGAGAGAGAGAGAGAGAGAGAGAGAGAGAGAGAGAGAGAGAGAGAGAGAGAGAGAGAGAGAGAGAGAGAGAGAGAGAGAGAGAGAGAGAGAGAGTGTCTTGCACCATAGCCACCCACATGCAAGTACCACCACCCATATTGTTAATTAACATTCTTGCCCTTTGTGGGTGTCTTCCCTGTGGGAATCCTCAAGCAAAGGTGCCTCAGGGAATGCATTTGTGCAGGCAACCTAGTCAACATGACTGCAAGACCTTCTGGTGCCACTTATTATGTGTGTTGTTGCCTGCTTGCATGTATGCACGCTCTGTCTGTTTTCTTCTTGCTAATTACATATGCAAGTCTAAACATATTGAACTGAATGGTAAATCCCACCTATGAATTTGAAAAGTTCTGAATGAAAAGGAGATCTTGGCCTGTTGTCCTCAAAATAGGTTTACGCAGATTTAGACATGTTCTATGAGCTGGGAGGCAACATCTCACTGAGAAATAGGACCACATTAATTACTAGCATTGGTACATTTTAAATTGAGGTATGTTCTTGTTGACATGATGGCTTATAATTGAGTACCGGTTTTGTACAATTTTAGCTTTTATGATGCATGACCAGGACAGGGGTGGGAGTGGGGGGTGGGGGGGGGAGTTCATTATCTCCTCTAATATACTGTTATTCTTTTAACATCAATGTCTGTTGGGAAAGAGCAGAGAGTTATGTCAAAATAAGTCATGATAACTCATTTTTATCACACTTTTCTTTCCTTCTTACTAAAGTGAACAGTTACTATTCATGTTCACTGCTGAATAGCTTCACGTTGGCCAAGGGTGCCATCTGGTGGTAAAGAACAGAACAAAAAGAGAGTTATGGCGCCACATTGAACTATAGAGACCTCATGAATTGTGCATTCTCCCTACTTGTGTCAAGTAATTGCTTTTCCCTGAACATCAATGTTTTCATTTTAATTATAATATTTGTTGCCTCCAAGAAAGTTTCTTCAGCTGCATAAACCAGTGGACATTTTGGGAAATGTAAAAGTCACACTTTTTGCCATGTATTATTCTATACACAATGTATGTAAACTGAACAAATAAAAATGTTCAGCAATAACCTCAAGGTGTTCAATGCTGCATCAAAGGAGACATTAAAGGGGTCTGGCCTGTCAGAGAAATACTGGCTACATAGAAGTTACAGGTATCTGGTCAGAGACATAGTATCTATATAGAAAAGTTTAGTGGTGTTTGGTCTGTCAGAGGCAGTGCCATTATACAAGGTTACAGGTGCCTGGTCTGTTAGAGACATTGTCATTATAGATGAGGTCACAGGTGCCTTGCCTGGTAGAGACAGTGTCATTATAGATCAGGTCACAGACACTGCCATTATAGATGAGGTTACAGGTGCCTGGCCTGGCAGAGACAATGTGTCCTTATGGAAGAAGTAACACATACAGTGCCTGCAGAAAGTCTTGCTCCAAAACTCTGGGGGGTCACCAGTGGAGTCACTTGCAGGTCCCACTTTTCAAAGTCTAATAAACATTATAATTCTGACACTTTAAACAGTTTAGGGCCAATGGGGGCCACAGGTAGGTACAAGAAGCACACTGAGTAACTAACATCAAACTTCCTAACAGTGTTCCCTGCAGAAGTCCCTTGTACAAGTTGTACCCAAGGAGGGGCCACCAGAGGAGATGGTGCAAAACTTTTTGGCGGCACTGTATCTGGTTGGATTTATAATATTGATATACAGAAGAAGTTACAGGTGCCTGACCTGTCATAGACATGGTATCATATCACAGAGGTTACAGTTGCCTGACCTGACAGAGACATGGTATCATATCACAGAAGTTACCAGTGCCTGCTATTTACATGCTGTGTACACTTCAGCTAAAAATACCCTGCTTAAAGCCATTTTGCAGGGTAGTTTTGACCTCAACCCCCCACCCCACCCCCCATTTTTCCTTGCAAGGCTTGTCAGCAGGGGTCAGACTTGTCCTGGACTTCAAACAACAACCAGTAACTCAACCTAATTGCTATTACGTAATCAATGAGATAGCACTTTAGTCAATAGATTGGGGGCTTTAATTAGCTTCATCCAGTAACTTTTCTTTTCAAATTTAAACAAAAATATGGTCATCATGTTAATTTGCAGAAAATGCTATACTGAACCCCAATGAAAAGTATCCACATGCCAATTTTGAAGTATTTTATTGTTTATACTTGAAACATTTCATACCTAGACGTGCTTAGAACTTAACAAAGCATTCACTTTTCTGGCGTAAAAATAATGTCACGCTCTACCGACATTAACGTCACTTACAGGCAAAAAATGTCATTAACTGCCCTAATTGAAAGTCACACAAATTTTTCTGTTCAATATGGGATGTGGCCACCTCGAGCATCAACACATGCTATACATCTGCGGCGCATACTGCTGACCAGGGTTTGAATTCTGTGTTGGGGAACATTATTCCATTCTTCCTGCAGAGCTTGGATCAGCTGGTTTCGGGTAGTAGGCCTAGGTGTCCTCCGTTGAATACCTTGGCCTAACTGATCCCACAAATGTTCAATAGGGCTCAGATCGGGTGAGAACGCTGGCCATTCCATGACATTGATGTTGTTCTCATTGAGAAAGTTCATTGTTAATCTTGCAGAGTGTGCACGTGCATTGTCCTGCTGAAAGATCGCCAGATCTTGATGCTGCTCCATAAATGGGACCATGTGCGGCTCCAGCACCTCATCAATGTACTGCCTAGCATTGAGGATCCCTTGAATGACCACTAGGGGTGTCCGGTAGCGGTTGCTGATGCCTGCCCACACCATGACAGAGGGTCCACCCCATCGATCTGCCTGACGGACACAGGCATCTGCATATCTCTCCCCAGTCCGGCGCCACACACGTTCTCTGCCATCTGCTCTGCTGACACAAAAACGGGACTCGTCAGTAAAAAGGACGGTATTCCACTGCTGGCGAGTCCACCTGGAGTGTGCTCTACACCACTGCAGTCGTGTTTCTCTTCTGGGTTGGGTCAGCAGGTTACCCCTGTAAGGTCTTCTGGCTGTTAGGCCACTGCTCCTCAGTCGCCTCTCCACAGTAGAACTACTGACAGGACGGTGATTCACCCCTTGAGTCTCACGGGCTGTTTGGGCTGCTGTACGGAAACGGTCTCGCAGGTGCATCAGCCGGATGTGACGGTCTTGGCCAGGTGTTGTCACTCTTTCTCGGCCAGGCCTAGGCCGATCATCTACGGATCCAGTTTCTTGTTGCCGTTCAATTAGTCGTTGGATGGTGCGCCGAGTACACCCCATTCTTTGTGCGATTTGAGTGATTGGGACTCCACCCTCTGCAAGCCCCAAAGCATGGTGTCTTTGACCTTGGCTCAGACGCGGCATGATCGCCTCAACACACCTGAGTCCACTGGCTTTTTTCTTGGCTGAACATCCCTTTTTAAAGCCACTGAAAACATCAGGTCATTTTAGCCATCCAATAGGAGTGGTGGTCAGAAGCCATATTCGGTGCACAAAAGTCACATGCATTATGTAACAACCCAGCAAAAGTTAAAAAGTTGTCCTGAATGACCCTGATGTAGGCTCCAAACCATGCATATATGCACACACAGTACTTAGTAACTTACAAAATTAATGTGTTAATTTTTTTATGTGGATACTTTTCATTGGGGTTCAGTATATATAGAATTGACACATTGATCATAAAATTGGCTGACAGAAAGTGAATTTTTGCATCTATATTGTTCCATGAAGCAAAGGAAACTGGACACAGACAGCTGTTCTAGTAATTAAGATATTGAGAGAAAGTGACGAACAAGCCGGCCCAGAGTGTGTGCACAGTGATCAGCGTCTGGCTTCAAAGAGTGTTGGACTTGGGTAGGGAAAAGAAGAACGAGGGTAAAAACTCAATTTTCATGGTAGCTGAGATGTACACATCATGGAGACACAATATCCATATAGAAGAGGTTACAGGTCCCTAGCCAGAGACATGGTGCCTTTAGCAAAGAGGTCAGAGGTACCTAATGGTTCAGAGACAGAGTGTTTATACAGAAGAGATTATTTGTGCTGGACAGCCTAGAGGTGAAGTATCTACACGTATTTAGAAGAGGTTACCAGTACCTGGTCTATCAGTGACATGCCGTCTATATGTGGGGGTAATCTTCTCCGTAGTCCATCGTCAACTTGAAAAATTTCCTCCAAAACAATCCGATAATTGTTACGATTCATCACTTGACTAGATATAGCTATAGTTTCTTCTTCATTAAATGCCTGTAAAACAACAAAACTTGTGTAATTTTGAGCTTGACACTTACACCCATCTCATGCAAGTAAAAGGTACGAACAAGCAAGATGATACAAAATGATGCTGGGAATTAAGATCATTATATCTGGCATAAAATATTATCATTGACAACTACACATACCATATATACACATGTAGTGTTGTAGCCGCAAAATACCAAATTTAATGAAAGTTTATCATATACTTCTTAACAGCACAGTCAGACACATTTCTCACAAGGTGTGTGTGTGTATATATATACATATACATATATATATATATATATATATATATATATATATGTATCTTTTATATTCGGAACGAGCAGGACTTGAACCTGCAACCTTTGGCACCAGTAGTCTAGCTGAAATGGAAAACGCATGCTATAATCTATAATATATATATACACATATATTATAGATTATAGCATGCTTTGTTGATGATATGAAGTATATCAACGAGCACTGGATGCCATATAGTAGAGCGAGTGAGCAAAGCGAACAAGTTCTGCTATATGGTATCCAGTGCGAATTGATCACTTCATATCGTCTACAAAGCATGCTAAAAAATTTTTATTCTCATGTTTGGGTTGATTTGTACATTTCAATACACAAAGCAAAAATAAGAACGACATTTGCAGAAAGTTTTACTCCTCATCAACACAATTGCGGATGAAACCGGAAGAGTACCCATACCACCAGAAGAGTGCCGAAACATCATCTATATATAATAAACTTAAATATATACAGACAGACAAACATGTTAGCAGTCAGCCATACCTGGTGGTACCAGCCAGTGGGGATAAACAGCAGCTCTCCAGGCTCTTGTACAAAGTCTAACGTCTTGGCTCGGCTGAACTCGGGGTACTTGAGCAAATCTGGCTCATAGGCGTCTATGGGACTGTATGATAAAAAACAAGACAGCAAAGAGGATGTGACATGCTCCTACATAGTAGTTTTCCTTCACTTCCCTACTCAAATTTTTTAGGTAAAGATAAGAGTGAAGACCACACTCAATACTGCTTTAATTTAAGATGACAATTCATCTTGGTCTTAAACCCAACATTTACCCAATTCAAGTAAACCTTTGAAAACAATTTTCAAATTCTGTTTTAAGTTTTTGACTTTTGGGGGGGGGGGCAAATCAATATGTGTGCAGTGAAACCTGTTTTGAGAGACCACTGTAATGAAAGACCACCTGCCTTTTGAGACCATAATTCCAAGGTCCCTTTTGCTGTCTTTCACATGTTACTGCACCTTCATTGAGAGACCACCTGCCTTATATGACCACTTTATAGCTTGCCCTAGGGGAGGTCTCTCAAAACAGTTCCACTGTATATCATGACTTTCAATAATATAAACCACGATTTCCTGTAAGATAAACAGCTGCATGTGTTTACCATTACCCTTGTATTAGGACTGAGTCAACAATTTTTGGGGGGTGGGGGTGGGCTGATTGCTAAGCACTCAACCCACTGCAATGAAAGCTGAACCTGGGTTAACATGGTAAAGTCATATTGATACATCCTACCTGTGAATTTCATGCAAATTGTTTTTCATTTTTGATGAAACAAGTCAAAATATTGAAACAGCTGGTATTTGACTACTAAGTGATTTAATGGGGAGGGTGTATTTGAGCACATCCAATAATAAGTCTTGCCATATACTTGCTTATCTTTAATAGGCAAATGAACCAGACCATCACAGGCCCTGGCCTTGATCTACAGTACTGTCATCATGCCAGGGAATCCAACATTGTGCTGTGCTGTGCTGTGTTGCGCTGTGCTGTACTATGCTGTACTGTGCTATACAGTGCTGTGCTGTACTATGCTGTACTATGCTGCACTGTGCTATACTGTGCTGTACTGTGCTGTACTGTGCTATACTGTGCTGTACAGAGCTGTGCTGAGCTCTGTTGTACTGCTGTGTGCGTAGCTGTGCTGTACTATGCTGTACTGTGTTATATTGTGCTGTGTTGTGCCGTGCTGTACTTTGCATTGTGGTGTGCTGTGGTGTATTGTGGTGTGCTGTGTTGTATTGTGGTGTGTTGCGTTGCATCATGGTGTGCTGCGTTGTTTTGTGGTGTGCTATGGTGGATTGTGGTGTGCTGTGTTGTATTGTGGTATGCTGTGATGTGTTGTGGTATGCTGTGTTGCATTGTGGTATGCTGTGTTGCATTGTGGTGTGCTGTGTTGCATTGTGGTATGCTGTGTTGTGTTGTGGTATGCTGTGTTGTATTGTAGTGTGCTGTGTTGCATTGTGGTGTGCTGTGGTGTATTGTGGTGTGCTGTGGTGTACTGTGGCGTGCTCTGTTGTGGTGTGGTGTGCTGTGGTGTTGCTGAACATCCTACAGAAAGCAGCTGAATGTACATTAAGTTGAGTCAACAAAAGGGTAATATGTAGTCACAGATTACTGTGGACAACATTTCTTTGTTTTGAAGATGTTTGGATTGTGTGCTGTTGTAAGGTTGGTCACAATAAAATTATGAAGTATCTTAGACACATGATGGTGTTTATCCACCCCATCCTGGACAGTATCACTGGCAGGCTTTTATTGACATTGTTCACTGAGTCCTTATGCAATGCAAGTGGAATGTGCCCTCAGATCTGCATGTACCAATGATACCATTGATTGGACGGTAATTCCTTAAGATGTGTCACAATGGATTGTGACATTTTAAATTGCCTCCAAACATAATTGTCTGATATTTCAAATGTTCCTAAGGGTGAAGATTGTTCAAGTCAACTGACTGTACGTGCAAAAGACCTGTGTGCTGGATATTCTGAACTGCATACTGACCTGTTGTATTTGTAGCAATCCAGGGGGAAGCCAGACTTCTTTCCTGGAATAACGTAGAGCAGGTGATCCTGTCCGGGAGGGTACAACTGTCAGGTACAGCCAGGAGGAGAACAAAACAAACACAGTGAGTTTCCCGGGTACCAGCCCCAGCAGTTCTAAAGCCTTACCTTAACTCTGTGTACATTGTATTTGTGTCTTTTTGTCCAGAACCACTTCCTGGTAGTCATTACCCTATTCTGCAGTCCAAACTCTTTCGAACTGTTAAATGTAATTCTTAAAAAGGAAATATACTAACTTATGGCCTGGCATACAATATATGACCATGTCTACCATAGAATGCTTATATATGACCTGTAATCACAGTAAATGTATCAAATGATAAAGTGTACAATGTAAATCCTCAAAACATTTACACTCTAAGTCTCCATGCATTTTGTATTTAAAATAAGACCAATGAAATACAAAGTGACAAACCCTGAGACCTGACTGTCTCTGTTACTTGTTACAAAAATAGCAATTTTTCATCAACCCTTTCCCTCGAATTGTGACTTTCAACAAGCTTTTCTTGGCATGAGTTGAGTGCTAATCTATGCCAAGGAAAATTGTTGATCTGGGACAGGTTATCTCACTTACAATTCTGTTTCAGATAATTGTTTTCCCTTTCTGTAGAAAATAGTCAAAATCAATGAAGCAGACGTCATTAATTTGACCAGTTTAAGGGGCAAATGATTACAATAAAATATTGTGTATTCAAGCAATACACTGGCTAAAATGTTTGCGATACAGATATCATGACCGTGGCCTGTACCTTTCTATTGCAAAATATGACTGTGTGCACATTTTGAGCATTTTTTTAGGATTGCATTGTGCGACACATCTTATAAAATATGTTAGAAATCTTTCAATTATGAAATCTAGGGCAGTCAAATCACTTAAAAGATCATACAGAAAGAATCACAATAATTGTGTGACAAAACTCTTGGGATGGAAAGAGGACCATAAAGAACAGCCATGCATGGAAAAAATAAAGGGCAAAGGGGCCTTATGGGGGCAGCACCTGTCCTACCTTCCATCTCTTCCTGCCACTGAGTACTGCGTTGGTGCCTGTCCAGTTGTAGGGGTCCATGTGCAGGGAGGATCGTGAGTACTTGGTGCCCCACAGTAACATGGCGTCCCACGGCTGTACCTCTGGCGGGAACAACTTGTAGAAGTCCTCTTCTAAATATTTCTGCAAAAAGGTAAATCAGGTATTTGTATTGGTTAACTGTTCTAAATATTTCTGCAGCAACGTATTCCAGCTATTCCTATTGGTTGATTTCTTTTTTAAAAAATTTACATGTATTCCTTTTCTTTTCAGTTGAGAGATAACATATGTGCCTACGAGTATGAATATGATGCAGTTCATCAAAAGTCCAGCAAATCTATGTGGCTGCAACTTATTGCTGCATTCTCATTGTTGTAATGTTATAGAATGTTTTTGTCCAGTGTCCCAGGACCTCTAGCTGGCACTCTGCTACACTTTACTCATCCCTGACTTGTACCCACTGTACGTGGTCAGATTTTTGGAATCTCATGCCACACATACATGTGGAGACTGTCAGTCACCATGACTGGGGACAGGAAGTGCAACAAGTAAAGACCACAGATTTGTCCCCTGATAGTAAAACTGGGACAGTAACTCATTCCATACCAGTCCCTGATTTTTCTGTATATTTACCTTGATTTAAAATGACAATTGTGTATTTAAATTCTTGATGAAAATAGCTTTCATTCAAGTACCAACATGCCTATAGTCTTAAGTCAGTGGTTCTGGCACTGCCTGGCAAGTCATGCTGCAGCTGCCCTTGCGGCAGCTGCAGCATGACTTGCCAGGCAGTGCCAGAACCACTGACCAAGGCCTGTGACCACAGTATGGAATGACATTAAATTAGATTTCAAAGTGACATTGAGAGAGGTTACCTCAAGGTGTGATATCAATTCAAAACATGGCATGTCTGTGAAACCTGTGATTTGTTTTAATACAAGGACCACCAAATGTAATGCTTTTCTGATCCTTGACCCATTTTAGACTTGCACATGCAGGGGTAAAATCAGGACAATTATCCCCAAACAAGCTGCTTTGTGTATTATATAGTACACAAAAACTATCATTTGCTCTAAACACATGTATATAAGGCAATGTAAATTTATTATGATAATACGCTGAGCAGAAAAAGGAGTTTAAAAATGGAATGTTTACTGTCAGTACAGTCTCACCCTCAGGTAGTGGCTTAATTAGTTTGATGCTTTACCAGTAAAACTGGTGTATGGTGACTGGTAATTTCAAAGGTCATCTGCTTCATCCCTTTCATTAAATACCGTCCTTTCTCAAAATATTTTCAATGAAAACTTCAGGGAAGACCTATCATGATAATTTGCCAAAAATCAAAACCTTGAAATAAAAGAATAATGACAGAGTGCTGCATGACTGTCACAGAGCAATATTCATTGTTTCCAGTGTTGCCAACCTGCCACAATTCAAATCCAGGAGGTGGAGTGTAAAATTCAGGGAGTTTGATAAATTAATATGAAATATACAGTGTAGAAGGAAAATATTAATGAAATTCAGGGAAGTGGCTAAAAATTGCCAAAATCCTACAATTTTTCAAGAATTTTCAGCTTAAAATTCCAGCAGTCTCCCAGGTAATCCGGGAGTGTTGGGAACACTGGGTTTCAGCTGTGTTTTATAAAGGTAGGAACACCTACAGATTGGTTCTCAGAGGTCTGTATGGCAGACTGGTTTTACTGTTCATGATGCTGGTTTACTCATACCACCAGGTGGCACTAACATCACATAGCTCCACACCTGACAGCATCTGACTGAATGAATACATGTACTGTCAGCTTCAGTCACACTATAAAGCCAGCATCTTGCATACACCAGAAATGTGGTTCACAAGACTAGTGGCCTTTCTTGAGGGGGGGGGGGGGGGGGAGAGAGAGAGAATACAATAGGAATGTGCCACTTGCTCCATCTATGGAGCATTTCACTTTGTAGAAGGGTCACTGTTCTTGATGGGAGCCCTCAGAGACCATAATCATTGTGTCATAACCAAAACATTTTCCATCATAAATAAATAAGTTTTCATTCAATTGGGATTTTTATCTGCTTTTTTTTGTTACACTTGTGTACACAATACCATGTACATAAACCTATTATGTTTTACTTGTGTTAGTTGTGTTCTGTTTCAAATAGTTCAATACAGCGGTCCCCCACTTATAAGGCCACCCCAAATGCAGCTAAAAAGTGGCCTTATAAGAGAGGTGGCCTCTCTTGAGGGGAGAGAATATAATGAAAATACCATACTTTCTGCACAAGAATGCTGGCCTTTCAAGACGGATGGCCTCTGGTGAGAGGGGCCTTGTAAAAGGGGGACCACTGTAGTCAGAGACTTTTTCCATTAAATATTTTGCTGAGTTTTACAGATTCATCCCACTAGTTCTGTGAACCACATCAAAAAGAAAAGATTTTTGTTTAATTTTGAGTACAAACATTTTATTTTCAGTTAATTTCAAAGTATTGGGACTCGTGCTATCCATTTCACAAACAAATTTCAACTCACACATTTTCCGATCTGCTTTTTGAGCTGTGGCCTCATGGGAATAAAAAGCTCGTCCTCCACGTAGGTCCATCGACTGGGGTAGGCCTTGTGTGTGTTCTTATAGAACAACTCCAGTGGTAGGGCTAGGCTCACTGCTTGGCTCAGCGCGTTCTAGTGGCACACAGAAACAAACAAATATTTAGCATCCAAACATAGAGAAGAGTCACCATTCAAGTCTTGTTACAGGTGAGGTCCACTGAGGTATGTTCAACTGCAGCTTTTTAGCAAGCCAATAACTTTATGTACTGCCACAGTGATAAGTGAACCTATTGTGACAGGTTACTCCTGCACGACAAACATTGCACACTTGGCTCTGGCCAAACTCGGCTGCGCTCTGTGTATTGATTTAGTAAAGCTGTGTGTGTCGGAGTTACTCATCTGTTTACCAAAGACTCCCAACTGGCTGTCACATAAGTAAAAAGTCTGACACTGAAGACTTTCATAAACATGTAAATGTGTCTATGTAATTTTATAACATTTCATTCAGTGTCAGTTTACATTTGTTTTAATATTGATTGATGGAAAATAGAGTTCAGTCTGGTCAGTGCTTTTTTTCCCTGCAGCCATCCCTTCATCTTAATTATGAAGACTTGCACAAGAAACCAAACATTTGACTTTTTGTTACCATATTACAATTGTGACATGCAGACTTGACCTTTAAGTCATTGAATCAGTAAAGTTTGTATACTGATGGTTTATGCTAATAACTCAGAAAGGTGGAACCAAAGACACCATGCCTGGCTGACATGATATAACAAAATCAACAATGCCTCAGGCTACAGCCAATAGAAAGTCCACATTTCATGCACTACAACACAACAATGGAAACCAAGGGGACAAAGTGGTGCCCCCAGGTGGCAGGAAATGCGACAAGTGTAGGATACATCAATTGAGGCTGCATCTCATTTGTCAAACATCAGGATAAATAAAACAAACACTCGGTGGACAATAAATTAGGAAATCGTGCATCTCCTGTTGTTTCATGTAACAGAAAATGTTACAGAGACCTGCTTGGTACCTGGCCTAATCAGGTTTATGTCTAATTATATATTAGACTAAATGCATATTTCTACCATAATTCAACAGGACTGTCCAACTGGAGCATTCTAGCAAAATTTTGCTACAAAGCTCTTTAAAATTGCTACAGATTTTCTCAAAAATAAGTGGTTCTTTTGTAAAGAAGTGGCAAAAATGCTACAAGGAAAGAAAATTTTGCTACAGATATTTTTAGCTGGACAGCACTGTTCAACAATGAGCTTCCAGAATGGTCTCAGGCCCTGATATATTCTAGTGACTCTTCACCCACGATACGAAGCCAAACCTAGGGTTAAGATGCAGATTTCAATGTGCTGCCCGTAGTATAAACAATCACAGATGAGATTGGCTACTCGCAGCAGTATGCTGGCTTGACGCCCTGTTTTTGTCCCAAAGAGAAAGTAGTGTGATTTCTTTCTTTTCAGGGTTGTGGAGTCATCTTCACATATATACCACGTCATTTACATAAACATTATTATTAAATGGGATTAGGAAGTCCTAAGGGAAAAACATCACATAACCACATCAGCTCTTTTCTGCTGCTTAGTTTCTAGCGTACTACTTACAGCATGTATCATGTGTATAGTGAACAGTACCGTGAACCACAAGTACACATGTATGTCTGTATGTATGTATGTATGTATGTATGTAACCACATATGTATCTATGTACCTACATATGTACATTGTGTATGTATCCACATAGTTTGTACCTATATACATGTACGTACATATGTTGCAATGTATGTATGTATACATGCACACACATGTATGTATACATCATATTATATACTAGTCCATTTGTATGTCAATTTATGTTTTGACAAATTTGTGTATTTGGCACTTTAATATTCAAATCTAATATCACAAATGTACTCTTTTTTTGATTGTTGAATATTCTTAAGATATTAGGTTATGCAGCTGATATGTTGGAAGGCAACATAAGAAAAACGATATAACAAATTATACCCAGCAGGAAAATGAACACATTAATATTAATCACCATTAATGACCAGCACACCATGATACCAACATTTAAGTGACTCTAATGCTAGCAAATCATCAACATTACAGCAACTCATTGAAATTTAAAATGAAGACACTGCAGCAAATAAATACATACAGTGGTACCCCTATGGTACTCATACAGTACCCCTAACACCAAGTGGACCATATCAGAAGGGAATAATTGTTAAAGGCACAGCACAGTTGTACCCCTCTTCTGAGTACCCCAACCCCCAACCCCAATGCAGCAAGTATGGTACTATACATCAAATTTTGTTGTGTTCTTATTTTTGCTTATTTGGCTGATTCTTCAAAACTGTGACATTAACGCACAGTGAAAAAGTTTCTAACATGGCATTGATTGCAAATAAAAACTAAAATAGTTTATTTAAAGTCTCAGTGAAAGGTCCAAAATGCAAAAAAACTGTCAAGATAAATGCCCCTGAAAATAACTGTTTTCACAGTATTGGGGTGGCTTACAAGAGGTTGGGGACATTGGATTACATTTGTACACAGTGTTTTGGTTTTGTGCCATCTTGTAACACATTATACTGGGAGAGCCAAAAGGCCAAGAAAGGGCCACTCTCAGCGCTTTTTGCTGAGAAATGTCGAAGAAATTTGTACAGAAATCCTTTTCTCTGCATCTCTTGGCAATTTTGCGAGAAATGCCAAGGTCTGCTGCAATGCTACTCTACCCTCGGCATTTCTGGGCAAAAATGCCGAGAAGCACCGAGGTACCTTTCTCCCTTATGTTACCTCAGCGTTTCTTGGCAAATATGTTCCTAGCATGTTGGAAAATGCCAAGGAATTCAACTCTCCAATCCATACCTAGGCATTTCTCGGCATAAATGCCGAGGAACACTGAGATGCTTTTCACTCTAGCTGTTACCTCTGCACTATTGGGTGTAAATTCCGAGAAATGCAAAGCTAAGGAGTAGGGTGAAAAGTACCTTGACGTTCTTGGCATTTTTGCCAAGAAACATTGAGGTAAGAATTAGGGCGAAAGGTACCTCAACATTTTGCACCTTTCACTGAGACTTTAAATAAACTATTTTAGTTTTTATTTGCAATCGATGCCATGTTAGCATTGCAGTAGACCTCAGCGTTTCTCAGCAAAACTGCCAAGAGATGCCGAGAAAAGGATTTTTGTAGAATTTTCCTCTCAACATTTTGGCTCTCCTAGTGTAAGGAGTCCCTCAATCGTCTGTCTTTGCCCTCCATTTTAAACACTACTTTCCACATAGATCTGCCCTGGGTGTCTTTCCTATACATGTAGGTGCACCACTGTAAATATCCACTTGCCTTTGCTTGACATAAGCTAAGTTACATGTAGTAAGGAAGACTGAATGAGCCAGGTTGAGGGGCTGTGAGAGGGACTGGCAACACTGTGTCACAGGGAGGCCATGGGTTTCTTGTGGGGACATGTACCTATGCCTGGCCTACTGATCATGCCTGGGACACCATCATGCTGCCACCAGGTGGCGCCTCCATCCCTGCACTGACACAGCCATGACTCCATGACATGTATGGACTGCTACATGCATTTCGCACACCCATACTGACACATATCATGGACTGTTCCATGCATTTGACACATCCATACTGACACACATAGACTGTTCCATGCATTTGATACATCCATACTGACACATATCATGGACTGTTCCATGCATTTGACACATCCATACTGACACAGTTGGGCTGTTCCATGGATTTGATACATCCATAAACTGACACATTTTGACTGTTCCATGCATTTGATACATCCATACTGACACAGTTGGGCTGTTCCATGCATTTGATACACCCAAACTGATACGTATGGACTGTTCCATTTACAGCCTGCTGACATGTATGGATACACGTATATAGTCCATGCATTTGATGCAGTCATACTGACATGTACAGCCCAGCTGATACATATGAACTGCTCCATGCTCTCAACACAGCCACACCGACATGTACAGTTACGGACTGTTCCATGCTGTCATGTATGAAGAGTTGCATGCATGGAATACACTACGGTACACTAATGTCTGAACATAGCAATGCAGTCGAACATGTATAATTGTTCCATGCTTTGGACATAGCTATGCCAACTTGTGTGAAAAGTTCCATACCCTGAATGGAGTAACACCTACATGCTGGCATGAGCTGTCCCATGCCTTCAATAAAGCCACGTTGACATGACCTCTTCCACACCTAAGACATGCCTTGGGGAGTCATGCTAAAGTGTATGACTTGTTCCATGCCTGGTTTTCACCTTTGCATAGCCTGATCCAAAGTGAGGCTGAGACATGTCCAGCATGAACTCGGACATGACCTCACTCAGCGTCTCGTCCCAAGCAACCTGGCCGCCATATTGGAGAGGAACAACCAGCTTCATTTACATGTAATTCAGTACCAATTCAGTCAATCTTTTGAACCAAGACTTGTCATGCAAGAAAGGAAATTACTGTCACAAAGTTTATTAGTGCTCCGCTTTATAATCAAGAAATGATGGTAGTAACAAAGTACTTGGAATAAGGGAATCAGCACAGACACTTGTAGGAAGATGGCAGATTAAATTAATCAAATAAAAGTATAAAAAATGGGACAAAACTAAATCTACAAGTATTTCTCAGTCATGATCTCATGGAACACAATGTACTTGGTACTTTGAAATTAATGAGGACAAAGGAAGAGTAAAAAGAATGGTCTGACTTGGCATGCAAGAGTAAAAAGAATGGTCTGACTTGGCATGCAAGAGACAGTTGCTTAGGCATTGTAAGCTGGTTTATGGCAACAGTTCTGGAGTACAACAGCAGACTGTGGTTGATCTTCCAGTCTGTTATTCAGTTGGATTTCTTCTGTTTTTAGCCTCAGTCCTGTTCCCACGTGGTGTCATGCAGATTGCAGATCATAACTATAAAATCAATACACACGTGCAAATGCTGACTCTTCCAAAGCATTTTTGTTTCATCCCACATACCCAGGTTAGTGCTAGACCTTTAAAATTAGTTAATGTATAATTCCCAGTTTTCCGTGAAAAACATCCATGCATTGGAGAAGGGACTTTCATTTTTGGCCTTGCCCTTGTGTACTTTTTGCTTTTTTCCCCTAGAAAAGACCTCTGCACAGATTTTAAATCTGTTAAATTTCTTCACAAAAACAAGGAATGTTTGGGAAATTCAGTAGCTGTTTGTCCCTTTCACTACCTTTTGTGAAGTTTTAGTAGTACTTGACTGTTTAAGCTGCTACAAGCACTAACATAGCATACTGTGTAATCACTATCTAGACATGTATATACATGTATGGCATCCACACATATGGAGCATGCATACTTATGACCAACACACATAACATGGTATAACTCTGCCTTTCTATTTGTAATAATCTAGAGGTCAAGATGATAAATGAAACGACATGTACATATATCTGCCTTATTTTTTGTAATTATGGACCAGAACAACAGAATGTGTTATAGTTACCCTACAAATTTCGTGTATTGTCTGCCTTTCAATTTTTGTGTGTTCCAGAGATCTAGAGGTAATATGATAAATGAAACTAAGTACAGACACCCCTTCCTCCTGGGCATAGTCCCATGGTTTTGGTAGCTATTATGGTTCACTTGATTCGTACTGTAAATTCCAGCCCTTTTTCCCCACAACTTACTATCTTCTTTTTCTCGGTACAATTGTTTGTACATGGATCAGGTCTCCTAGCAATGGAGTATCATAAGAGTCTCTGAAAAACTTTCCTTTGATTAAGTTTAGGGCAATCAAATGAGATCTCTGTAAGCCTAGAATACTGAATTAGTTAAAAGGACACCTATGTCAAGAGAGATCACCTGACATATTCTGCCCAATCAGATGGTGCATGAGGTGTCAGGTCATCTCTCTTAACCAATGCTGCCCTCAAGCATTCATGGCCTAATCCCATTATGAAAAAATACAGTTTGCTTACTTGCAGAGCGACTGCAAAGTGTCATGTTTCAAAAGATTTTTTTTTCTTTCAAAAACAAGATTACAGCATGTCTGCAAAACCTCAGATCTGTAAAAATCTGAAATTGCTTTCTTTAGCAATCTCTTCTCCTCTGGTATGCTAAGTGGCAACAGGACAACAAGCCTGTATGAGTGTTAAGTCTGTACACAGGTGACTACATTAGAACCAACAATGCTAGAGTCACATACTACAGACATATTTAAACTGAAAAATTGAGATGTTTCATTTCTTACTATATCTTGACCTGGGTCTGTCAGTCTGTCATAATGTATCTCGTTGATCAGCCCAGTGCAAATACATGCACATAACACAGAGCACAACTCAATATAAGGACAGGAGATTAAAAACTGAGAAGCAAATAAACAGACAATAACCTATAAATGTGATCCTCCACCTTGCTATATATATATATATATATATATATATATATATATATATATATATATATATATATATTGTGTTGTGGTCACCAGTCCAGAGAGCTTACACTAGTTTACATGTACAGTACTGACTATAACACTGCATGTGCCGTACTGACAATGTAATTTTACTGGATAAATTTCAGTGATCACAGGAAATAGTTTTTACCCCCTGTTACCATGTTTACAATGCAAAGTGAGCAGCGGCACACACAACAACTGCTTAACTCATTCCATACAATGGTCAAAGGCCTTGGTCAATGGTTCTGGCACAGCCTGGTAAGTCATGCTGCAGCTGCCACAAGGGCAGCTGCAGCATGACTTGCCAGGCAGTGCCAGAACCACTGACTTGAGACTGCAGGCATGTTGGTACTTGAATGAAAGCTCCTTTCATGAAGAATTTAAATATGCAATTGTCATCTGTCTTAAATCTAAGTAAATATACTGAAAAATCAGGGACTGGCATGGAATGAGTTCAGTTACGGACCTGCCTTTAACAGTTCTAGTCCAGTGTACTAGTTGATCTAACTTGCCCTTCATTTTGGGTCATGTAACAGGAGTAAACTTGTTTTTTTTTCACATTTGTTTGACTTGAGTACACTTGAATAAACATCAAAGGCTTTCGACATTTTAACACATTCTGGCAACACACATGAAACCTTTTACAAAATCAGTAGCACCAGCTGAATATAACCAGCCTTTAACCAAAAAGTGGTCTTATATTCACAACAGGTAGTTTTTCACCAAAGATAAATTTACAAACATATTGACTCCTGCAGCCCCAGATCTGTGGTCACAAACATCAAGTTGCCTGTGATGGGAGTTGTCACACACAGCCGGTACCACTGTAAGTAATCTTACCTTAGTATTCTGAATGAAAACTATATACAGCGGTACATGCTGTATGCAACCACCACCGTCAGGAGCTGCATGGCTTTTTGTGGTCACTTGGCTCTTTCTTTGTAAAATTTACCTGTGGTGATAGGTCACCTGTTGTATGTGGCCACTTTTTCTAGGCAGAAGGGGTGGCCTCATACAGCAGGTACCACTGTGTATATATATATATATATATATATATATATATATATATATATATATATATACATACATACATGTATATATATACATGTGTATATATATATGTATATATAGATATATATATATGTATATATATATATAAATATATACATACATACATACATAAATATATGTACCTTCATACACACACACACATATGTGTCTATATGAATGTATAAAATTTCATTTTAACCCTGGTGCTGTGGGGTCCATGTTTATATGTATGTGGTCCAAAATGCAGGTTAAAAAACTATCAGAATGTACCTTTGGGACTGACTATTCACTACAGAAAAACCAACTTCATTCACTATAGCTTCAAATAACTGCTATTATTTGACAATTAAACAGACTCAACGACAAGAGAAGTTGTACAAGATATTTGTACGTACATCCACAGCCTTCATGGTGACACGGTCCTTGCCATAGTTGTTGTAGAGGAAATCTCTGGTCCAGTTGAAGGCCTGCCACTGAGAAACGATGTCTGTGATCAGCACTGGCCTATAAAACACAATACAGTGTATATCTATCCATCTGTCAAAACTGGTCTTTCAAGGAAGACAATAGACCAGTTCATAGGACTCGGGTTTATTGGGTTCATTTCGGGAAGCGCACCCTGCTTTATTTACATAGTCCAGTGAACCTGGCTTAAGGGACCACCCACAGGACTTGTGAAAAATGGTCCTTTCTGACAGGTGGTCCCATTAAGGCAGTTAAATTTAAACTAAAATATGCTAATGGGGAATGTTGAGACTGGTCCTTTAGCATAGGTGGTCCCTTAGCAGAGGTGGGCTCATAGCCAGTTTCTACTGTACATGGATTTTGCCTTGGCTAGATACTAGCCGTGATTGTACCTGATATTTTGTTAATTGTGTGTGCATCTTCTGTTAGGTGAAGATGGGAGTTCTGTTATGCATGTAATTTTGTAATAGACCATGTACAGGCTGGTATACCAGTAAAATTTTAAAAACACAATGCATTCCTCATGCTTCCCTCAATTTGATTTTACTGTCAAAATCACATAATTGAGCTTACCTTTGATGTTTAAAATTAGATACCTGGCTAATTCGTGTCGCTGTTTGATCTTGTATATTAATGTTTTAGGGCAGTTGCCCAGTAATCAATATGGCTATTACTAAGAACATCGGCATTGACATATAAGTTATGAGCATGCTGGCAAAAAATGCTTAACTATATTCAGTACACCAAGCTTGCAGGTTAGTTTCTTATAGATTCTACATGCTTATCACAAGTTTGATATTGATTCAAATTCAACCCAAGGATTCTATTGATGATTTGCACTTGCTTTAGATGTAACAAATGTTACTTTGTACGCAGCATGCAGATACGTCAGTGGTTGGTTCCTCAGGGGGCTGTACATCGGCCACCAGGGTCAGGTGTGACCGGCATTGGTCCACAGCTGGCATGTATATACACACCAGAAGGGGGTGGGGGGTTTACAAGGAGCCCCAGCATACTGGCAGTACAGGTAATATTTTGGCCTACTGGTACAAGATACAGAAAATTTAAAAAATTAAAAAAGAAATAATGGCTGGTGTGAAGTATGGAAAATAATGGTGCTTCCAGTATATATTGTGAATAAAAATTTAAGAAAAAAAAATAGTACAGACAACTCCTTTACCCTCCCCCAGCCAACCTACATGTACCTCCATGTTTCAAAAATCTTCAAATTTCCGCTACGAAAGAGTAAGAAATGGTTGAACTTCTATTTACATAATAGTTATTAAAGAAATGTTGTTTTTAAAAAGCGGGAAATATTCCTTTTTATCAAATTTCATACTATTTTGTTACTATGCTGCCTCAAATAAATAGTATCTTCATCCAAAAGAGTAATCATTGGTCAGTCTCTTTGAGAGGTCACTTCAGTAGCCTGGGATGCACATGCAATGCTAGACCTGGCTTGGTCATAGCATTTACTTAATTTACCAGTGGGCTGCAAAACTACAAATCTGTCTGCTATGTCAGTTCTGGGGGTGGTTCCTCCTGTGGTCAGTAGATGGCATTTATCCAGATGAGGCCTGATCAAAAATTTTCCCAGACCAGTGGTCACTGGCTGCAGTAGACCTGAAAGGGGAAGCCATCTATTTGGGGACTGCTCAAGTGGGCAGTGCATGATCAGACTGCGCTGTAGAGCTTTTCCAGTGATGTAAAAGGAAATAAACATACTTCGTCTATGATAAAATTACAAAAAAAATGCAAAACCTGACTTGAAAAAATTAAATAAATGTTGAATATTTTTTTTAAAATCCTGACCAGTGGCAGGTCCAATGCAATGCCATCAGTTACCAGCCTTGACCAAGCATGCAATGGACAATATCAATTCCACCATGTTTATGTCACCTCACTGAAAACTGACGATAACCAAAACAAGCTTATGGTCAATGAGTTGCTTGTGTGGCTACTTTGTTTCTCTGTGTAACCCATCAGGCACCAATTCATGATGTGTGTGAAAATTAACCCTTAAATTGCTGATTTAACACTGAGTCAAGAGCTTTCCTCCAGACACTTTGTGCACAATACACGCATGTGTCCCATGGAAAGCTGTTGACTAAGACTACCTTTTGTTTTAGCCTAGGCTTGCTGGTATTTGAATGAAAGGTATCTTCATGAGGAATTTGAATCTTTTATGAAAAAAAAAAAAAAAAAAAAATAGCTGTGATTAGCACTTTAAGGGTTAAGTTTGCATTCCTGGGACACTGCCCAGTCTCAATTGCCAAGACCTACAAACCGTGATCATGAATATGCCACTCCAAACAACCAACCAGAACAGAAGCTTTCATTGTTATGAATAGGAAAGCTGGACAAAGCCTCATTTGGTCTAACAAATTTCCACTGGTTGTTGATTCAAATGTGTTGTGTCCTAGAATGTCTTTGCACAGCATGTTCTGAGTTGCCCCCTGATGCTGTATTTACTGCATAAATCATTAAAAATTTGGTTATAATAACTCCACACATCGGCCCCCTACTGCCAAACCTGCCGTCCAGTAACTCTTCAGTGCTAGAGGTAAGAAAACCACAAAAATATTCCTTTCTGGGAACAAAGAACCGCAAGTTCGCACATATAAATGTGTCACAATGTACATCAAAATTCATTTGTCTTGTCATTAAACAGGTGATAAATGTCTGATAACTGATAAATTTATAGATATCAACCTTGGTTAAAAATTGGCTGATAGAAAATGCCAACATGCGCCTCCAAAACCAGAGAGTACTGGAGGATTTAGCACTAGGGGGCACATGTGTGTCCTGAATGTACAACATGCTATCCTACTTGAACCCAGTAGTTTGGTAGATTGTACACACTGCACTCCATCATATTCAGTAAGAGTACTTTACTCAACACTTGCCATCTCGATCATATTCAGTAAGAGTACTTAACTCAACACTTGCCATGTCGATCATATTGAGTAAGAGTACTTTACTCACCACTTGCCATGTCGATCATATTGAGTAAGAGTACTTTACTCACCACTTGCCATGTCGATCATATTGAGTAAGAGTACTTTACTCACCACTTGCCATCGTACACGTCCCTAAATTCCTGTAGACTGAGTGCAGACCGCCTATCCACCCCTGTCCTGCTGTAGTTGTAGGTGTATTGCTTCATGTTCTCCTCCCGTACAGCCATTACCTTTGCATAGTCCACATTGTACTCTTTGTGTAAAGGGTATACCTGAGTGGCATCTGGAGTGACCGGTGCTGTAGGCTTTAGCAGTGTGTCCTGAGTAGGTGATGACGAATACAGTATCAGGTATATGAGGGCAAACACTGGCACCAAAGCACTCAGTCCCAGCCCTGTGTATATACACCCTGCCGGGGCTCCTGATACAGATTTGACAGTGGTGCCATCTGGTGGCAATTTAGCAGCGGTGCCATCTGGTGGCTTTGTTTTTGGTGATGTAGTTTTTGATACACCCTGGTTGGACTTTGACCGTGATTTAGCCACCGATGTTCTATGTTTAGCCATGGCACAGCAGCGCCACCACCCAGCCTTGGTCAGGACTACAAACAAACAAAACAATAAAGACTAATTCATCTGCAACTAACATATTTATCAATGAATGCTACCACATATGTGAAGATCCTGGTACTTCCTGTCCAATCAATGTACTGGTCCTGAGAACCTGGAGGCTGACAGGGTTAAAACATGACAGGACACTAACACATGGCTGGACACTAAAACATGGCAGAACACTAACACATGGCAGAAAACTAAAACATAGCAGGACATTAAAACATGGCAGGACATTAAAACATGGCAGAACACTAAAACATAGCAGGACATTAAAACATGGCAGGATCATTAAAACATGGCAGAACACTAAAACATGGCAGAACACTAAAACATGGCAGGATCATTAAAACATGGCAGGACACTAAAACATGGCAGAGCACTAAAACATGGCAGGACATTAAAACATGGTAGAACACTAACACATGGCAGAAAACTAAAACATAGCAGGACATTAAAACATGGTAGAACACTAACACATGGCAGAAAACTAAAACATAGCAGGACATTAAAACATGGCAGGATCATTAAAACATGGCAGAACACTAAAACATGGCAGAACACTAAAACATGGCAGGATCATTAAAACATGGCAGGACACTAAAACATGGCAGAACACTAAAACATGGCAGGACATTAAAACATGGTAGAACACTAAAACATGGCAGAACACTAAAACATGGCAGGATCATTAAAACATGGCAGAACACTAAAACATGGCAGGATCATTAAAACATGGCAGGACACTAAAACATGGCAGAACACTAAAACATGGCAGGACATTAAAACATGGTAGAACACTAAAACATGGCAGGACATTAAAACATGGCAGGACATTTAAACATGGTAGAACACTAACACATGGCAGGACATTAAAACATGGCAGGACATTTAAACATGGTTGGACATTAAGATGTGGCAGGATGCTTGCTCCAACTTCAAATCTATTTGTTATATTTCTAAATATTATCTTTTCAGTCTACCTTCTAAACTTTCAATATTAAATCAGCACTATAAAGTATATATATATATATATATATATATATATATATATATATATATATATATATATATATATATATATATATATATATAAATATACAAACATATATATACACACACACACACACACACACACACACACATATATATATATATATATATATATATATATATATATATATCAGACTATAAATCAGTCTGTTGCCTTTAAATTGTGTGTTTTGAAAATGTAGTTGCCCAGCTTTAACAGGCAGCCTCTAATGTTGAGTGATCAGTACAGCAGAGCAGTGCAAGGAACTTTGGAAGGTTAATTACAGTGACACACGAACAATTGACTTGGTATCTGGCTAAGAACAGCTGTGCCCATGACCTTGTCTGCCCAGTCTGCTGGCTGCACAGACCCAGGACGTCTGGACTGTATCATAGCCACTGTCATTGGCAGTGAGCACACATCTAGAGAACGTGAACAACTCATCCCTAATAGGCACACACAGGGCCACCTCAAACAGCTCTGATTTGAGGGGATGGCAAAGATGATGAGTCTGACCTTTATGTACGTGGTCAAGGCTCTGCCTTAATTTTCTTCAATTTTGAAGACAAAAAAAATCAGTCTTGAGTGCAGCAACATTCAATACATAGTCAAGATCTGAAATGACAGTTTTTCCCTAACCAGCCGTTCCCTTCTTATGAGGTGCCACTGTGGAGAGGCCACTCAATCCTCTCACAAATCAACAGTTCTGGTGAACTTGGGGTGGACTATAATGAGAGGGGGCCACTGTAATTCCTACTGCAAAGTGTGCAGCATCTGTCATTAACAACTGCACATACATGTATGGCATGCCATGCAGGCTCTGAAACATGCTCTGAGTGGTTACCTGCTGAAAACCCTTTAATTTAGTTGGGCTAATATAGCTTATGTCAAAATTCTACAGAGGAATGTGTTTAATAGGAATAATAGTACTTCCACATGTATATAGGTCAGACAATGACATTGGTCAGCTTACAGAGAGTAATGAGTTCCGACTGCAGAATAGCTAGGGTAATGACTACACTAGGAAATGGTTCTGGACAAAAAGACAGAAATATAATGGATACAATTTTCAAGGTTTATCTGTTTGTATGGCTTAACATGGATACACCTGTCAAGGTACTACCTGTTTGTATGTCTTATAATACATACTATTATTGTCAAGGTACAGGTGTATGGCTTGCCATACATACAGCTGTCAAGGTGAAGGACCATACATACAATTTTCAGCTTCTTTCTATTTGCATGGCTTACACTACATACAACTGTGTAGGTAAAAGTGTATGAATGGGTTACCATCAAACTGTCTAGCCAGAGGTACATGTTTGCATGGCTTGCTGTGTGTAAAATTGTTTATAAATTGAGATTTGAGCATACAAAAATAATTGAGCTGGTATGGTTGGGACAAATTAAAAAGTGATGGATTCTCTGAAAATTTAAAACCTTTGGATCAAAGGGGTTAAATGAGATCTACCTCATGTTTGTTATGTATATCATACATGGTCTCATGATTAAATGAAAATCTAATCTATTTTAATCATGGCAAAAAGTTGATGGTTACCAGGGCATTGCAGAAACTATGTATACAAATAGAGATAATAGTCTCAGTGTAGTGTACATGTATTGTTGGGCCTCCTACTTGAGGAAGGAGAAACATTAATGAATGTAGACAGTACATTATGCAAATTGAGTGTTCAGAGAATATCCTTGCCCACATACTTTATTTCCTCATTCCCCAAACCTATATGCACAGATTCCCACCATCGATGTAAAGCTGATGAAGGTATACAAAGAGGCATTACACTGAAGCCATAACAATACTCCAAGGCTTTCCTCCACTTAATGTTATAGGATATGGCTCCCCCAGCAGCCATCTGTTGGCTTCAGCTTTCACCCTCTGGGGCTCCTACTAGGAGATTCAACATGATATAGCACCCATTTGGGCCTCTTTAAACAGATTCAATAAGACGGGAAGCTGAAAAGAGCAGTCAGTGACAGAGGTTTGCAATACCAGCCAGTGGTGTCTTTGAACAGACAAGTCACTGGTTGTCAGGAGGGAATCTGGCTGTATCTGTACTCTCTCACAATCTACATGGGGTGGGACATGCAAGCACTTTGTTATGACAAGGGCATGTAGACTGGGACACCTTGACCCCCACACTGTACATGCACATTGTTCCAAAAATTAGAGGGTCAAAATTTTACATTTTCACCGAGGAAAAAAAATAAGACATATTTTCCATTGATGCACCACGAACTCCAGTCAAATTTGTCATTTTTACCTTATGCAATTCTTCTCACTTGTTTTAGTGTATGTACAGGTAATGGTGGGTCAAACCTCTGCACACAGGGCCATATGGGGGTAATTCTTATGGTGCCAAAATGTCAGGGTCAACATTTTGCATTTACACCAAAAAAAAATGGACACATTTTCCATACATGCACCATGAAATCAGTCAAATTTGTCATTTTTATCTGAAGCCAAGCAATTTTTCTCACTTATTTTATTCTATGAAATGGTGGGTCAAAACTCTACATACAGTTAAGCCAGCGTTAGACTTAACACTCACCAAATGCATCAACCTTTTGCAACCTTTTTCCCAGCATTTGAGTGAAAGGCAAACCTTTTTCAAACACTTTCCAAACCATTTCCTCTTACTGCATTAAAACCCTTTTAAACACTTTTAAAGCTTTCTCTAATGGTTAACAACCATTTCACACACTTCCTCAACCTTATTATGAAGCTGTTGAAATGGTTTTCAACCGTTTCAACCATTTGAAACCGTTTGTCAATCTTTTACAAACCCTTTGTCAACCTTTTGCAAACCTTTTACAATCTTTACAAACCCCAGTACAACACTTTCGAACACAAAAAATGTATTTGGCTGTTAAGTTTTAGACAGGCTTGAGTGTAAGGTGCAAAATAAGGACGATTCCTATGTAACCATGTCTACATAAGAAGTAAACCCTCCTCCATGCAATAAGTATGATATTTCCATCTTATCGCCCCCTCAAGAGGTCCAACCCTTAACCCTCGGGACCCTAAGAGCTCATGTGCTCTTAATCCT
This sequence comes from Hermodice carunculata, assembly GCA_964020975.1. NCBI lineage: Eukaryota > Metazoa > Annelida > Polychaeta > Eunicida > Amphinomidae > Hermodice > Hermodice carunculata. The sequence continues at coordinate 96,030 of OZ026626.1, read as the reverse complement.
TAAAACACTGCTTTAAGACCGAGTCAGCAGCTTTCTTCAGGACACTTTGCACCAAAATGAGCGCAAAATGTCCTTAGCAAAGTGGTTGACAAAGACTACCTTTTGCTTTAGTCTAGACTCAATTGCTGATATTTGAATGAAAGGTATCTTCGTGAAGAATTTTAACTTTTTAACCATTATATGTTTAACAGTAATGAGAAAACACCCATAGCAGTGATTCGCACTTTACGGGTTTATACATTGAGTTAGAAGACGTTCAGGGTCCAGAGGTTTAAAGCCACTGCCCTTGATATTCTGTGGTAACTGTAAAACACGTCTCAGACCTTCATCATACATGTACATATATTTTTATATATGTATGTTACTAGATTTACCTGATATACATTTGAAACCTTTGTATGTACATACATATGCAAATACATACTCACACACACACACACACACACACACACACACACACACACACACACACACACACACACACACACACACACACACACACACACACACACATATATATATATATATATGACATATGGTAACCTGCATCATGTGTGCTCCATATATTTAAATCTTTGTATGTTACTAGATTTGCTTGATATACATTTTACAAGTTTATACGCACATGTACATACACACATATGCACATACAAATACATACTCGCACACAAATATATATACATGTGCATGTGTGTAAACATACACACACAGGTTTTTTAAATGTTTAATGAAATTGTTACAAAGGATCCATTTGGAAATAAGTGTGCAACTGACTTGAATGAGTCACCCTTGGTCAACAACATTTTCTTGTACATAAGTGTTAAGATTTTGTTTAATGTATGTGTTCATGGATTTATCTCACTATAAATTTATTCTACTGAATAAAGTCAAGTTAGATCATTCTCAAGTTTCATTTCTCCGGGGGTATCCCAGTGTCACACTATTACAAGTCCCCATCATTATGTCTGGTCAGTCTACATGTGCCAAACAGCACGTGTGTAAATGTATCAAATATACGTAGATTATAAAGGTGCAATATAGATTTCAAATAACCTGATGCCATCTCACTTCACTGTTATTAATGCAAAGAGCAGTCACAAAGAGATGATTACAAACCAAATTTGACTTACTTGTCACTTTGTGAATCTGGACTATCAATCTGTCATCAGCGAGTTGCACAAATCATTGCCATCAAATAAGATGTAGGCAAATCCACGTGGATGTAGTCCTATATTTTGACGAGAAATTCCACCCACAATGCACACAGCTATCGACTGTGGCTTAATCATATACATAAATTAATAAGCTTGTAATATATTATTAATAATCTTCCCAGTCTGTCTATAGCTGGGTCAGGTTAGACCTGCCAGATGTCTTGCTATCTGACTGCGTATCAAGGTGCCAGGATGTTGGTACATACAGCCTTGTTGTCACAGTCTGACAGGCACTGGGTGACAACATGTATACACTGTCTGTACATCACACACTCTGCTATAATAAACAAACACCTGTCCCCTTCCTGTCTCTGTGTACACAGTACAGCATATCTTTTACATCCTCCTCTTAAAGATTTGTTGTCACTGTTCACTTCTGCTCATTAAAGATTCATTGTCACCACTGGAGACCTCACAAGAAATGTATTTTACTGCACCAGTCTTCCTGAGCGAATAAACACTGCCATATATTGATCTTCTGTAGTCCCAGTTGCAAGAACATATGCCATAAAGAGACTCGAGTTATTAAAAGTCATCTCACTGGACATTGATCTAAGTTGACCATGTGTTTTAATATAAAGTAACTTTTTGCATGACATTCACACAAAGACACCACTGCACACAGAAGAAAAGCATAATCCATCAAATCAAACTAAAATTATTGCAAATCTTCTTGTAAAGGGTCTTTCACTCAAGAACCTGCATTTTGTCTCTGGTTTGGTTTTACGGTGGTCTATCCTTTGAGAGAATATTCCAAAAAGACACCATCTGCCTTTAAAGACCACATTGATATCTGTGATTGTGATATCTATATTTGCAAAGTTATTTGGTCTCCATAGAGGGACTATACCTGATTAATGTGACCACTTTTGGATCATCCCCAGGGATGGTCTGTCAAACGAGGATCTGCTGTACGTCCTTTATGAGTAATGCTCTACCTGTCAGGACATACAACATGCCCACTTCACACAAAACTTCTCTCATGAACACAACTCACCCACTTCATGCAAAACTCAGACTCCTCTCATGAACACAGCATGCCCACTTCATGCAAAACTCAGGCTCCTCTCATGAACACAGCATGCCCACTTCATGCAAAACTCAGGCTCCTCTCATGAACACAGCATGCCCACTTCATGCAAAACTCAAACTCGATCCTCTCATGAACACAACATGCCCACTTCATGCAAAACTCAGACTCCTCTCATGAACACAACAAGCCCCCTTCATGCAAAACTCAAACTCAATCCTCTCATGAACACAGCATGCCCACTTTATGCAAAACTCAGACTCCTCTCATGATGACACACCCCCTTCATGCAAAACTCTGACTTTTCTCATGAATACAACTCACTCACTTGATGCAAAACTCATGAACACAACATGCCCACTTCAAGCAAAACCCCCTGCTCTCATTAACATGACACGCCCACTTCATGCATAACTCACATTCCTCTCATCTCACTTCACGCAAAAGTCAGCTACTATCATGAATATGACATGCCCTGCTCATGCAAAATTGAGACTGCTTTCATGGCCACTTCTGGCAAAACCCAGACTCCTCTCATGAACATGACACGCCCCCTTCATCCAAAACTCAGACTACTCTCATGAACATGACATGCCCACTTCATCCAAAACTCAGACTACTCTCATGAACATGACACGCCCACTTCATCCAAAGCTCAAAGTCCTCTCATGAACATGACACGCCCACTTCATCCAAAGCTCAAACTCCTCTCATGAACATGACATGCCCACTTCATCCAAAACTCAGACTCCTCTCATGAACATGACACGCCCACTTCATCCAAAACTCAGACTCCTCTCATGAACATGACACGCCCCTTTCATCCAAAACTCAAACTCCTCTCATGAACATGACACGCCCACTTCATCCAAAACTCAGACTCCTCTCATGAACATGACACGCCCCTTTCATCCAAAACTCAAACTCCTCTCATGAACATGACACGCCCACTTCATCCAAAACTCAGACTCCTCTCATGAACATGACACGCCCACTTCATCCAAAACTCAGACTCCTCTGTTGAACACGACACGCCCACTTCATCCAAAACTCAGACTCCTCTCATGAACATGACACGCCCACTTCATCCAAAACTCACTCCTCTCATGAACATGACACGCCCACTTCATCCAAAACTCAGACTCCTCTGTTGAACATGACACGCCCACTTCATCCAAAACTCAGACTCCTCTCTTGAACATGACACGCCCACTTCATCCAAAACTCAGACTCCTCTCATGAACATGACACGCCCACTTCATCCAAAACTCACTCCTCTCATGAACATGACACGCCCACTTCATCCAAAACTCAGACTCCTCTGTTGAACATGACACGCCCACTTCATCCAAAACTCAGACTCCTCTCTTGAACATGACACGCCCACTTCATCCAAAACTCAGACTCCTCTCATGAACATGACACACCCACTTCATCCAAAACTCAAACTCCTCTCATGAACATGACACGCCCACTTCATCCAAAACTCAGACTCCTCTCTTGAACATGCCCTACTCATGTAAAAATCGGCTCTTCTCATGAACATGAGATGCCCACTTGATGCAAAACTCGATTCCTCTCATGAACAGGACATGCCCTCTTCTTATAAAACACACAAGACTCCTCTCATGAACATGACATATGCCCACCGCACACACAACTCATGGATTTCTCTCATGAGCATAACACGCCCACTCAATGCAAAACTGACTAACTAGTCTTGGGAACATATGACATGTACCCACTTAATTCAAAACTCATTGACTTGTCTTCAGATCACCACAGGCCCACTGAATGCACAACTCACTGACTCATCTTTGGAAAATGACATGCTCACTCAATGCTAATTCAATGACTCGCCTTAGGAATATGACATGCCCACCCAATGGAAATCTGACTGACTTGTCTGAAAAACATGATATGCCTACTCAATGCAAACTCACTGACTTGCCTTAGTAGGAACATGACATCCCAAAATGAATGCAAAACTCACTGACTCATCACAGAAATATGACATACTTACTCAATGCCAACTCATTCACTCATCCTAAGAACATGACATGCCCCCCCCCCCCCCCCCAATGTAAAACTCACTGATTTACTATATAGCCTTGCACTTAATGAGAGTCAGGAATGAGATAACCTTGTAGCTTCTGCTACAAAGACCATTCCCTTCATCCCTTGTGGATGACTTCAGCTGTCACTTGGTCCCACCCATTTAACCCTGGGTAGGGACTGACACCCCAGATCTCCTCAGTGCATTGTTCCAATACAGTGCATCACCGTAACTGTCAAATGTTGACATATTATCTTTAACCTGGACACAAAAAGCAGACGTCAGTTATGACATCAGTCTCTCTCTGGTAATTTTCAAAAGGAAAAGGTTCGATGGACATCAGGTCCCTGACAACTTAGACATAGGTTTCATTATTGCCAGCCATACTGGCAAGTTTTACTGTTGGCTGGCAGGCACTATGCATGCTTGGTCTTACGAGACAGTTCATACTGCGGCAAAAACGGGTTCCACCATAGACAGCTTATGTAAGTGCCATATCCAGTAGAAACTCCATTAGCGCCATTAAGACAGACACAGGAACTAGTCTTGTTATGTCGCTAAGTGTTGCAACTAAAGCTAATCGTCACCTGTTTGACTGCATGAACTCCCGCGTGAGCAGTCAGGCCTGAACGCTCAATGACAGATTGGATGTGATCATGCACAATACTGATTGATTGGCAATTTAATTTATTCTTGGTAACATACTTAGACTAATGTAATACTATTTTGGGATGACAGGTACCATACTGATACTGTCCAGTGTACAATGTCACACTTAGAAGACTCATACCACAACCAGAAATAAATCAATATTTAGTCTGTCTGCTGGATTATTTGCCTCCAGTCTTACTCATGTTCATCACACCTCACAAAAAATAATCTGTTTGCCTCTATGGCCAAATCTGCATTGGACTTGCACGGGCACAAGTATATCTGGCTGATTGTTCCCAGAACTACACAGTGGAGAAAAACCGAGTGAGAAGACAGATAATAAGCAAGGAAATAAATGAGGGAGGCAGATGCATAGAAGACGGAGACAAACACATTGGGAAGATTCATTTCCACTGCAGGCTGATACATGCACATCTTACACTATGATTGGTCATATTGAGTCTTCAATGACCATCTTCACTTACTATATATGTCTATGTGATATAATTTAGTAAATGTATTAATGTATGTGGATTAACGCTGACCATAACAGGGCCAGAATTTCGCAAAATTTTGCGAGAATCTATTTGGATTTTTGTCAATTAGTTTTCTTTTTAAACAAAGACAAGTTTAGGAGAATCTTTACGAGAATGGATTCTCGGATTCTCCCCGAAATTCTGGCCCTGCATAACTATCATAAACAAGATGAAAATACTCAAGCACAGTGGCACCTTTTTAAAAGGCCCCTCTCACTAAAGGCCTCTTATATAGACCACTTACAGTCTTCCAGCAGAAACTGGCAATCTCCATTGTTATCTGTCTGCCATCTGCAAACTACACAGACCAACCTCTGTGTTTTCTCCTCTCCATTTGGCCTGCTCTTTGACTAGATGATCACTGTTTCAGAACTGAAAAAGTGACTCAGTTTCTAATTGGTTTACTTTGGTTACCATGGTAACAGATAACTGTGCAACAGAGCACACATTCGGCTAATAGCCAAGGTGATAATATTAGATCAACTTTCCGATTGGTTCATAAATCCATGATAAGAGCAAAGTTCCTATAACTCTATATGGGGTGGAGACCATGGGCTGTTGCCTACACTGCCTTTATACCCCAGCCACCACAGAGGAAGTACCTGCTTATCTGGTCCAAAAGGACACACAATGTGTCATACAGGCTCCTTTTTGAGGGAATGATTAGGTACAAAGGTATATTAATACATTTGATCCTACAGGTGTGTTTTCTCCTGCTCTGTCCCACCACGCGTACCATTTATATGCGACGAACTTCCTGCTACAACTGGTCAAGCTACAAGCTGGAAGCTTATTTTCTAAGTCCCATCATATTAATGTACTCCAGCAAAATTGTTGACAGAGTATTTAACTCTTTTAGTACCAAATTTTGAACTGAATCAACAGCTTTTCTCACCACATATTGGGCACAATGCACCCAATGCTGGAAAAGCTGTTGACCTGGGGTTTCTCTCTGGAACTTAATATAATAGGCACACTGGTACTTGAATGAAAGGTCTTTTTACAAGGAATACAAATCTGGGATCCTAATGATAATTCAGACTAGTTTGACTTCAGTAGATCAACTTTAGTGGTGATTGGCACTGAAAGAGTTAATAATTGCAGGGTGAAAGGGTGACAGTGAGCTGGCAGCCACCAGTGGGCTGTGTGCCTGGCAGCAGTGTACCCGAGACTGGTAACCTACCCTCCACACATCATTATACTCTCATCACCCGCTCTCCTCTCATGCCACCTGCATATCTGTTGTCATGGAAATAAATGTTTCCTCTTGTAAAACAAGAAGTCTTGCACATTTGCTTACATGAAAGAACAATCCTGATTGAGTGGTTTGTGTTGATTTTGTGACAAGTGGAAATGTATATATTTGAACACTAAGTGATACATGTATGAGATCTTTCAAGACGACTGGGGCATGTTGAATAGTGATAGGTAGAGTCTACACAAATTGTTATTGCTTAAGGCAGGCTCTTCTAGGACCAGTAAGCATGGAATACCTTCACTCTGACGCCAGCAATATACATCCATAAATATACTCCCTTCATGTCCTTCATGTAAACTTTTTTTTTCATAAGAGTCTAAACGAAATGGATGAAAGCTAGGGCATATATCACAATGAAAATACACAGACCACTTTCACGATAAGAGCACAGGACGAGAGTTAAATGACTGTATATACATGTTTAAAACAACAGTCACATTAACGGCAAGGAGTGGTGGGGAGGGGGCCATGGGATTTTTTTATGAACTGTGATTGGGGCTTATTATTTTTTGCAAATTATAAAACTAAAAGTTTAAATTTGATGATCCATGAAAGGCCTATTACTTCTGAAATGTTATTCTGCATTTCAATAAATTGTAAACCACAAAAGGACATTTCAATATATTGACGAGATCCTACAGTACATGATATTGCAAGTAAACCTTCAGATATATTAATGGACATTAGATGGATAGATTTTTCCCAGTATAGGGATAAAACTGGTTCTGCAGTCACCCTTGGATTAAGGGGGTACAAGTTTGTACGTCCTGGGTGTACAGTTCTGTACCTCTCCTGGGGTACGCTTTTGTACGTCTCCTGGGTGTATGGTTCTGTACCTCTCCTGGCGTACACTTTTGTACATTCCCTGGGCGTGTGGACTTGTACGTCTCCTGACGTACAAGTTTGTACACCCAGGCGGGTATATAAAGCCAGCTTTGCTGCAAGCCAGAGAGAGTTGATGGGACTGTCACAGGAGCAGGAGACCTAGTGCTGGATAGCATGCTAGGGGTCTCATACCTGTACATGTATATATTCAGTAGATTCCTGGAATAAATAGATGCTAAACTGTATTTCAGCAGTTTAAGCCTGGAACTTGTATTTTTACAGCAAAGAGAGATACTTTGGCCCCTGAAGCTAAAGTATTCCCCACTTGGAGGTTTAAAACAGAGAGATACTTTGGCCCCTGAAGCTAAAGTATTCCCCACTTGGAGGGTTAAATCAGAGATACTTTAACCCCTGAAGTTATGTATCTCTTACTGGTGGCAAGTTATGTATATTTTTCAAGAGAGTGTCCTAACTAAAACTCGGCCATAGTTGGGAACCCTTCACTGGTGGCAGTCAATGGTGGGATATAGACCTGTCTAGTAGGTCTACTTACTCAAACACAGAGGAATTGTCTGGTGGAGTACTTTGTTGGATTTAACCTATGGATTACTGCTGCTTCCAGAATTGCACAATGATACTTGGGGATTCATTTTGCAAGTAAGTTATTTCATTTAACCACACTACAATTGTGACCCACTGGACCACTGAGGATTTCACATTGCCTTTGGATGGATTTACTAGCTGTGGAATGCAACCTCTGTTATTCAGTATTACCAAGAGCTGACTTACCGCACAACTGTCCCGATATAGAGCTGCAAAATGGAGACAGTTACATTCAACAAGTAAAACAACTGGAGTGTGCTTTTCAGCTGTTCAAGCAAAGTGGATATAAGCTCTGTGTTGTGAAATTACCTGTGTGTTTTACTGCAAGACAACTTATTAAGGATACCAAGCTGTAATCTGTCAACATGCCACCCAAGAAAGATACTGCTAAGGAAAAAGTTACAGTACCAGAGCAGTTGGATGTTGTAAAAATGGAACATCGGGAAGAGATTGCTCACCTTCAAAATGAGCTGGATGCAGCTCTGACTGCAGCAAATGATGCACGAAACCGTATGTTGCAGGCAGAGAAACTTCACCAGGAAGATGTACAGACCTCAAGAGCCAAAATAAATCAAGTTGAGAAAGAAAAAGAGCTGTTCATGCGGGATGCCAAGGAGGCTTTATATTCCGCAGAACAAGCAAAACAAAGGGCCTTACATGCAGAAAAGTCCCTTGTTGAAGCCAACAGAAGGGCAGAGGAGGCAGAGCGGCGATCAAGAATGACAGTCCCTGCTAGTGCAACCAGCATAGGTCAGCCACCGACTTTTCTGAGTGCGTCACAGCCACAACATTCGGTCCAGGCTGACACTCGCCAGTCCAGTCTGCTCAATGTGATTGGACAATGGAACCAGCAGTACACTCCGAGACCCCCTGCTGCACCTGGATTTACCATGCCAAGTCAAGGCAGTGCCTTTAAGGCACCAAGTCTGGTAGCACGCCCAACTGTCACCCCAAGTGCTACGAGCCATCAGCATACCAGTGGTGGGAGACACCTTCAGGATGTACCATTACCTCGCCAAATGTTGTTTGATGGGAAACGACCATGGGAAAGTTTCATCCGCCCATTTGAAAACTTGGCAAGCTCATGTGACTGGGATGATACAGAGAAATTGTTCAGACTGTGCAACAGCCTGCGTGATGATGCTGCTGAATTTGCTTTCTGTCATTTGCCAGCAGAAGTGATAAATGACTACACCCTGCTTGTAGATGCACTAGAGGGGAGATTTAAGGAAAGGCAGGCAGTAGCAGCTTATTTGGCTCAGCTGGAGACCCGTAAGTTGCTTGCAAAGGAGAAAATTTCTGAGTACCTAGCTGATATCCGGAAGCTGGTGATCATGAGCTATCCGACCGCTGATGATCAAACAAGAGACACGATAGCCTTGCGTCATTTTCTTAAGGGCTTACCAGATGAGCAGTCCGTAGTGGCTGTCGGCATGGCTAACCCAAAATCGGTAGAAGCAGCACGCACAGCATATGAGACCTACATCAGTCTGAGAAATGATCTTGGACGCCCAACCCGTGCTCGCACCGTGCAAAACACAAAGGATACAGCTCTTGACAGTGAAGTTGCAGGAGCTCAGTTTGTTACAAAACAAGAGTTGAAAAAGTTTGGGGATGAGATTAAAACCTCAGTCAATGAGAAGTTCGACAAAATTGAAACCCTCATAAAAGATGGTGCTAATTCTGCTGGAAATGGACGCCGCCGGAGAATAGACATAAAGGACGTAGAATGTTTTGAGTGCCACGAGAAAGGCCACTACAAACGTAATTGCCCGAAATTACAAAGCTCACAACCTGCCGAACAGGCGGAAAACTAGTATGGACCAATCCTACCGGCCAGGATTTGGTCCGAAATTGCAAAGACAGTGTATCGAATACAGCCAAACCTGCTACTTCGGCAGGTATTTCAGTTTTTCTGCCTGTGACTATTAATGGTACTGAAGCAAAGCTCTTGATAGACACTGGGGCAGAAGTTACTTTATTGTCCTCTAAGCTTTATCAAAGTATCAGGGACACCAGAAAGCCCCACCTTATGAAGCCACAGAGCAAAGTGACAATTGAGGTGGCAGATTGTGGACTTGTGGGAGTAGATGGTGTGGCCCAGATATTTATGAATGTGAATGGACGGGAATTTACCTGGGATGTATTTGTGGCTCCAATTGGTGGAGATGGATTATTAGGCATGGATTTTCTGTTTGCACACAACTTTGTTATGAGTGCAAGCGGTGGTTTAGAACTGGATGGCGAAGCCGTTGCAACTGAGGTACAGGGTGTGGTACCTTGTTTCAGATGTGTGACCCTTGCCCAAGATGTGGTGGTTCCAGCCTATGCTGAGTGTGTTACCACAGGCAGTGTTGACGTAAAACCCCTTGGTACAAAGTATGGTTTGGTGGAGCCTATACCACAAGGACTTGATGTGGAAGATGTCATTGTGGGGCGTACTCTAACTGACCCTGAAAGGACTGATATTGGAGTGCCAGTGCGGCTTATGAATACCAGTTGTGAAGACGTTCTATTACGAAAAGGGATGAAAATAGCTCACATGCATGAGGTTCTGGGTACTTCGGAACTCGCTGCGTGTGAAAATACAGAGCAAGACCAGCAACACAGACTGTTATCTGTATGTCACATTCACAGCATGGGTCTTGCCAGAGGAAGTATTCTGGACAAATTTGTAGTGGATCGGGACAACTGGCATGAAACATTGAAGGACTTATATAAAAGTAGCAGTGATGGCCTTGACATGGACCAAAAACTAGAACTGGCAAGACTGCTGGACAAGCACAAAGATGTGTTTTCTAGATCTCCCGAGGACTTTGGTCATACTTCTATTGTAAGCCATGCTATAGACACTGGAAGTGCTAAGCCAATAAAACAGCCACCTCGGCGCCCCCCAAGGGCATTTATGCAGGAAGAAGAGAACATAATCCGGAAGCAGCTAGATGCCGGAGTAATAGAGAAATCAACCTCTGCATGGTCATCCCCAATGGTGTACGTGCGAAAAAAGGATGGGACCATCCGACCCTGTGTCGATTACCGGAAGCTGAATGAGGTGACACAGAAGGATGCATACCCTCTACCTAGGATCGATGACTGCCTGGACTGTTTAAGTGGGTCGAAATGGTACTCTACGACGGATATGGCCTGCGGATACTGGCAAATCGAGGTCAACAAAGACGATCGGCCGAAAACTGCTTTCATAACCCGACATGGACTGTACCAATATGTAATGATGCCCTTTGGATTGTGTAATGCACCGAGCACATTTACGAGGTGCATGGAGCTTGTTTTGCAGGGCCTACAGTGGCGCACCCTACTGGTGTACCTCGATGATGTAATAACGTACAGTTCTAGCTTCACTGAGCATGTGCAGAGACTGGACGAAGTGCTCACCAGGTTGGGGAAGGCAGGTTTCAAGTTAAGGCCACAGAAGTGTCAGTTGTTCCGCAAGGAGGTGTTGTTTTTGGGACATAAAATCAATCAGGAAGGGATTGGCCCTGACCCATCCAAGTGTGAAGTGGTTAGAAAATGGCCGACACCAAGGACGATCCATGATATTCGTTCCTTCCTGGGGCTTTGCTCATATTATCGAAGGTTTGTGCGGAACTTTGCTACGATCGCAAGTCCACTCACCAGACTTCTGGAGGCCGGTCAGAAGTTTGAGTGGTCTGATAATTGTCAGCAAGCATTTGACTCTTTAAAGTGCCATTTGACTGGTAACGAGATCATGGCTTATCCTAACGATACCGGGATGCTAATTTTAGATACTGATGCCAGCAATTTCGGGATCGGGAGTTGTCTTTCCCAGTTACAGTGGTCCGCGAAGCTACAGAAAGAGGTTGAGAGGCCGATTGCATTTGCTAGTAGGTCTCTGACCAAAGCTGAGAGGAGATACTGTGTAACTCGGAGAGAACTGCTGGCTGTTGTGTATTTTGTACAATACTTCAGACACTATTTGCTTGGCAGGAAGTTCTTAATAAGAGTGGATCACAGTGCCCTTCGTTGGGCCATGTCCTTTAAAAATCCAGTAGACCAGATGGCCAGGTGGCTTGAAGTTCTGTCACAGTACTTCTTCACAATAGAGCATCGTCCTGGATCCAAACATGGGAATGCAGATGGACTCAGTAGAATCCAGTGTGATCCGGATGAATGCATGTGTTATGATGGAATTTCTGTCCTGGAAGAGCTCCCCTGTGGTGGCTGTGAAACATGTAAGAAAAAGCACAACCAGTGGTCGTCTTTTGCTGAGGTAGATGACGTTGTGACTCTTACATCTAAGCAAGTTACCGTAATGAAGCCAGCAGATAAGCAGACAAGTCCAGGTATGCAGAAATTACGAAGGTGCACATGGAGTTCCCCCCTGTGGATTGTATTTGTAGGAGTAGTGACACAACTACTGTCAACTGTAATGGCGCCCGTGTCCCCTGCTCTTGGGGCAGCAGTTTCCAAGATTAGTGTGCAGTGTGGGCGGGTGAAGTCTTGGATGTATCACAGGCTACTGCCTTACAAACTGACAATAGGAAGTGAACGATATTTAGCCATGACAGGCTCGCGGCTAAGTGGGAAATCCTCCCACACCATGGGAACGGAAACTTGTGCTAAATGTGCTATTGCTGCTGTAGGACCAGGAGTCAGTGATGATGAACTGATGGATGCCCCTAGTGATGTTGCCTCTAATGATACTGTTGGTTGGATTGGTGGTTACACAAAAATGGAAGTTGCTGACATGCAAAGAAGTGACCCAGACATTGGGAAAATTTTAGTCTGGCTCTCTGCTTCTATGATTAGGCCAGCGAGGGACAAAGTCGCTGGAGAAAGTCCTGCGACTCGTCAATTGTGGTTATCATGGGATCAGCTTAGGCTCATAGATGGGATCGTTTACCGTAAATGGGAAGCTAACCACAAACTTGAATCTTACATGCAACTTTTGGTCCCAAAAGGTATGCAGTCAACTGTGCTACATGCTGTGCACAATACTGTTGTGTCTGGACATCTGGGATTCAAGAAAACAATAAGCAAACTAAAACGGAATTTTTATTGGTATAAAATGAAAGAAACTGTGAGGAACTGGATAAACCGGTGTGCTGAGTGTGGTGCACGCAAGCGACCCCACCATACACCAAAAGCACCACAATCCAGCTACCGAGTTGGTGCCCCGATGGACCGTGTTGGAATTGACATTTGTGGCCCATTTCCATTAACGGATACAGGAAACCGATATATACTGGTTGTGGCAGATTACTTCACAAAGTGGACTTGTGCTTATGCAATGCCCGATCAAACAGCAGAAACGGTTGCAAAAACATTTGTGAACAATTTTGTATGCTATATGGGCCCTGCATTAACGATTATCTCAGACCAAGGACGTCAATTTGAATCGAGGCTGTTTCAAGAACTGTGTAGGTTACTTGGGATGAACAAGACCCGGACGTCACCTTTCCATCCCGCAGCAAATGGACTTGTGGAGCATTTTAATTACACACTGCTGAATATGGTCTCTATTTATGTGTCAGAGCATCAACGTGATTGGGATGTTTACCTTCCCTTGTTGACGGCAGCTTATAGATGTTGTAAGCATGAAAGTACTGGATTTAGTCCAAACCTTTTAATGCTGGGTCGGGAGGTGTACCTGCCTATTGAGCTTGCTTTAGGTGGCCCTCCACATGACGATAATGCACCTTGCCAAAATGAGTGTGAATACATTGAGAATCTGCAAGGCAGAATGACCCAAATATTTGAACTGGTTCGAAAAAATATGAATGCCACAATGGAACGCCAGAAAAGGGACTATGATACAAGGCTTTCCATGCATAATTACCAGGTTGGAGACCTTGTGTACTATTTTGATTCCACGAGAGTGGTGGGTAAAAGTCCAAAGTTGAAATCAGACATATGGAAGGGCCCATGCCTGATTATAAACAAGTTCAGTGACTTACTGTTTCAACTTAAAGCTGGACCAAAAAATAAACCCAGAACTCTTCATCATGACCGTTTAAAGCCATATATGTGTGATGTGGTCCCTGATTGGGTCAAGAAGGCAAGAGACAGTTTATCACGGCAGAACAAGTCATGTTTGCTAAATGAAAGCAGCAAGAATCTGGACAAGGACATACCAGCCAGAGAAAATGTGGATATACCAGCTGATTTGAGCAAGAAGGGGTTAACACCAAGTTGTTTGCAGGACAACATGGCTCCCTCCCATGAAGACAGAGGATTTAATTCTGGTGAAAACTCTCCACAGGAAAATAAAGATTTGTGTGAATTAAATGGGGCAGTAACTTCACATATGGAACCAAGGAAAAGTGGCAGGAAAAGAAAATGCCCGGAGAGATACCAAGCTGGACTGGGATAAACAGTTACATAAATGTGCTTAACATTTCCGGGGTATCAGCTGGGCACCCTCCTTGGTGTACAGGAAGTTGTCCTGTGAGGCGTGGTGATGGAGATACTTCATAGCAGAAAAAGAAAAACAACCTGATAGATTCTAGTGTAGGCATGTTTAAGTTGATGTAGTGGACTGGTGTGAATGTATACAAGTTATACAACTTCCTGCAAGTGGATCGGACTGTCACTCTCACAAGTGCAGGAAGCACCCGTTGATCAACTTTATTAATTAATTAGTGTGGTATTTTTCACCAGGCGGATGCTATAGCAATTCTAGGCCCAATTGAGTTTAGGAATGTGTGAGAAACTGGCAGCATCCCATTAAATAAAGACATTGCATTTGACAGGGTCCACTCAGTATGAAGTCACCCTCCGGTAAGAAACACAGTTGTTCACTCTGCTGGGTTAAGTTATAGTTAGACTATTGAAAAGTGTGGTCTAACACACCTCCGAGCGGTAGCGAGGAAAACACCTTCCCTGGTTTGCTGGCAGATACATTTGTGTCCTGTGTGCAAAGCATTTTACAAGATTGAGGCGACTCCAGGAACACATTGAGGGCACAGCTCATAAGAAGCTACTCGCTGCCAAACTTGCAAGTGGGGACTCAATTTGCAGTGGTGAAATTGTCAAGAAATTGAGGCAAAATTTCTTATTGGCCAGAGCCAAGGGGCCAAACAGCAAATACTTTGGGCCAGGGAGTGCAGTGCATGAACTGTTGACTGGCAGATTCAAAACAACAGGCGGGATGGACAGCTGTTCTAAGGAGTACGAAGATGTAACCCCTACCAGGGATGAAACTGATGGTGTGGACTTTGTAGGATTGATGGCAGAATATTCTCCCGAATATGTGAATGGGACTGCAGATGCTGCTGTCAGTGCAAGCCAGGACAGTACAGCTGACCTAACTATCACAGAAGCAGTAAGTTTAGAAGACTTAATTACTGATGGGGTTGTCTATGCAGAGGCCACCTCCCCTCCTGCCCAGGCAAACACCAGACAGGAGGCCCGGTCAGTTGAAGCCCGAAGCTGGAAGTGTAACCCTTCCACAGGCCAACCTGCTAAACGCAGGTGTCCATCCACTGAAACTGTGACTCCAGTGACAGCAGCCATGAGTGGAACCACCAGGGATGCTGGTCTATCAGCGTTGACCTCTACAAAAGCCAGTGTGGCCCTGCCCCCTACAACTACTGGTGCATCTTCTGTGCTTCAACCCAGGGGTACAGAGCTTGCAGCCTCTTTGTTTGGGTCAAATGAGTTAACAACAACATCAAGAACCCCAAACTTCCTATCTGTTTTGACTGGAATGCCAGCCCTCAACAGCCGTATGTCTGCAACAACAACAGCTACAGTGCCAGGAGTACCCACCTGTACCCTCCCACTGTCAGACACCACCATAGACCAGCGTCTGTCTGCCATTGAGGAGAAGCTGAACAGTATTAGCAAGAAAACAGTCCTCACAGCCCAGGCACAGGCCCGAAACATCATAGAGAAAGTGCTGGAAAAGATGACTGGCAGGTTGAATGATTCTGTTATCGCCATGGCTCAATACAACCTGCAAATGCACGGGGTAATCAAAGAAGAGGTGCAAAATCTGGCCAGACAGATGGAAGCCGTCCAAGCTGACTTGAGAGGTCACACCCCAGCAGTTAGCCCAAGCAGCCGACAAGCAGTGTGTGACCTGGCCAGAAATCTGTTGCAGGCCTATGGGGAGCAGGCAACTGATCAGCAGGATCAGTGAAAGTTTGTGTGTAAAAAAAAAACAAAGAAAAAAAAAAAAAAAGGATTACCTATTGGGCTGAGATGTGTGAAAGTTTTAAGCACAATGGATTAACTATAGCTGTTTGGGCCAAGACAGATGGATCAAACATGGATATTTGGACTGAAGCCAAACACTTTTGAACTGTCAAAGTAAGATATCAGTAATACCTCGCAATTAAATTCTGAGTTACTTTTCATTATAAAAGTGAAGTTTTAATCTTAATGTTTGTAAGAGCAACTGACCTGAACTGTGTTGAACTTTACTGTGCCTCAGGAGATGCACAATCAAGTGGGAAATGGTGACGAGATCCTACAGTACATGATATTGCAAGTAAACCTTCAGATATATTAATGGACATTAGATGGATAGATTTTTCCCAGTATAGGGATAAAACTGGTTCTGCAGTCACCCTTGGATTAAGGGGGTACAAGTTTGTACGTCCTGGGTGTACAGTTCTGTACCTCTCCTGGGGTACGCTTTTGTACGTCTCCTGGGTGTATGGTTCTGTACCTCTCCTGGCGTACACTTTTGTACATTCCCTGGGCGTGTGGACTTGTACGTCTCCTGACGTACAAGTTTGTACACCCAGGCGGGTATATAAAGCCAGCTTTGCTGCAAGCCAGAGAGAGTTGATGGGACTGTCACAGGAGCAGGAGACCTAGTGCTGGATAGCATGCTAGGGGTCTCATACCTGTACATGTATATATTCAGTAGATTCCTGGAATAAATAGATGCTAAACTGTATTTCAGCAGTTTAAGCCTGGAACTTGTATTTTTACAGCAAAGAGAGATACTTTGGCCCCTGAAGCTAAAGTATTCCCCACTTGGAGGTTTAAAACAGAGAGATACTTTGGCCCCTGAAGCTAAAGTATTCCCCACTTGGAGGGTTAAATCAGAGATACTTTAACCCCTGAAGTTATGTATCTCTTACTGGTGGCAAGTTATGTATATTTTTCAAGAGAGTGTCCTAACTAAAACTCGGCCATAGTTGGGAACCCTTCAATATCATGTATTGTGAAATCAAGACCTTCTCCAATGAATTGTAAAATATACCTTTGTCCATAAATTGTAAAAACAAATTTTGGGACCATCCGCTGCATGGTGTTACTTTTGGTAATCTACTTAGAGATATTTCAACATTATCATCATTTTTGAATTAGTACTTAGGAAAGTAAATTTCATGCCCCCCCCCCATTCCTCCCCCACCCCAAAAAATTGTACTTAAAAAATGATTTTCACACAAAAGCATAGCAAAATTGCACAAAAAGGCCAAAAAATTGTCCATCATTTTCCATATTCTGTGACAGTGTACACACCCATCTAACACCCACCCACCCACCCACCCACCCCCTGCATACTGTAAGTACCGTACTGAATCAAAAATGATGAAAATGTTGACCCATCCCTTATTGAACTGCATATTATGGAGTGGCTCCAAATTGTAATGAAAAATCTTGTAGGTGTTACGTACATGAAATGACACGCACTGGCACAATTTTGATATATCACAGACCAGAAGATAAAGCATAATGCAGACATAATCATAATACCATAGACCTCGAATTCTGCAGGCAAGCACACATGTAATCATGGCCATAGAGAAGGTAACTCTCATGAATGATAAATAAGGCCATTATGATGATTAAACTAAATGGTACATGTAATGGAAACACTGTGGCGATGCAGGAAATACACCTGTGTGATAGTGCCTACTATGTGTTAGTACAGCCTGCTCCACCTGCTAGGTGGCACTTGGAGTGTGATCAAGTGAAAGTTTAACACAAGACGGGGGCACTATGGTTCTTTGTTGAGAAAACGCACCAAAAAGACAGTGTTTTATGGCCCTTATGGGTATTATTCTGGCTCATCCATTCATATCAGAAATACAGCCTAGTATTTTCTCATAATATTGATTTTCAGTTTAAATAGGCTGTAACCTTGAAGGAGTGTAACACTCAATTCACTCATAATAAAGAGCATATGATGGCTGCCTGGAAAGTTTGCCCCACCTGACTTTGCTTGACAGTACTTTATCAGGTAATGCTACCAGTGACACCTTGTGGTGAAGCTTGTACTAGCCAGCTGGATCGGTGCTATTGAAGACATACTCATGACAGCCACCATAGATAAAGAGAAACAATATGAACTCTACCTGCACAAATGATCCTGGTATCTGTCACACAGCTCTAAACCCTGTAGATGTAAGCGACTCCTGGCATTCAAAAACAATGAGGCAAACTAAGAGGGACCAATAATTAATGATGGTAGCACAATGAAGAATGAGTCTGGTGTCTCACAGGAACCTCATTATTCCTACAAGGCTTTCATTCATTTATCTACAAGACAATCACATTTTAACTCATTCCATACCAGTCCCTGATTCTCCATATAGTTACCTAGATTTAAGACGACAATTGCTTATTTAAATTCTTCATGAAAAGAGCTTTCATTCAAGTACCAACATGCCTATAGTCTTAAGTCAGTGGTTCAAGGGCAGCTGCAGCATGACTTGCCAGGCAGTGCCACAACCACTGACCAATGCCTGTCACCATAGTATGGAATGAGTTAACCACTGGGATTTGTTTGTTGTGATGCTCAAGTTCAGAGCAGGGCAGCTGCAGGATTGGTCCAGAGATACCATTCTTTGTCTGAGTCCCTATGAGGATTACATGTTGCAAGGCAACTCTGGTATCACAGGGCATATGTATACTGACCTTATTGATCAGCATGCTAATGCACCAGCCTGGGTATCACAATGACTCCAGTCTAATGCTATCTTTTCTTTAAAGTAGTCTTTGTTGATGACTAAACGTAACATTTAAACCATTTATCAAACACTTTTGTATCCTCTATTTCCACATATCATATTTGGCCACTCAAGTAAATTAATGAATAATGATATCAAATTATAATGTGTGGTAGCTTTTATCATGAATTATCCCTTTTCCCCTTCAACCAGCGAAAACCAGCTGGTGCTGAAATGCCATCTACTTTAGTGTTTCTGACTGATCTTAAATGCACAGCATTGACAAACAATTTCAATATGGCTTATGGATGAGGTACATCAACATAACATGCCCCAGGTCAACAGCATTTCTTGGACTGGTTTGGGCGCTAAATGCCTAACCTTCACCAATGAAAGTTATTGACTCAATCTTTAATACCTGGTCAACTCATCTACATCCATTATTCACTCCACTTAATTGTCCTAATTGTCATCACACTGAACCCTAACCCAGTTGCCCTGACACTGAGTCAACAGCTTTCCTTGGTGTGGGATGTATTAACTCATTCCACCCTGATAGAAGACTGAGTCAACAGCTTTCCTTGGCGCACTCTGGGCGCATTGCGCCCAGAGCGCGCCAAGGAAAGCTGTTGACCATGGGCATATAATTTGGAATGATCTTCCATGCAAGTCTCATCCAAAATATTGAAAAATAATCCCTAAATTAGTAAAATGCAATTAGCAGACGACATTTAGATATTAGCGGGAAAAAGCGTCATCAGGGTGGAATGAGTTAAGCCCAATGCACAAGGAAAGCTGTTGACCCTGGACCTGCTATCCTGGTAGATCTTTATAGACACTTCACAGTCAAAGTGTTTTCTATAAATGATACATCAAAGGGACACAGATTACATTTTACATCTGGATGAATCTGGGTGATTTGAGAGGGAAATATTTAAGTAAATCTACATCAACTGGTACTTGACCTGCAGGTAAACATTGACCTGTAGGTAAACCTTTCTCTCTCTCTCTCTCTCTCTCTCTCTCTCTCTCTCTCTCTCTCTCTCTCTCTCTCTCTCTCTCTCTCTCTCTTTCTTTCTATTCCCTTCTTTTTTCTTTTTCTTTCTCTCTTTCCTTCCTTTTTTCTCCCTCTTTCTTCTTTTCTTGCTTCCTCCCTTCTTTCCTTTCGTCTTATACAGAGTACCATGATTATGCTCTTTACTATCATATTTATCAGCTGCCAAGGGCAAATCTTTTATGTTCTTTCAGCTCCATTGAGAGACCACCTGCCTTATATGACCACTTTAACATAAGCCCTGGGGGTAGTCTTTCAAAGGAGGGACTAATGTATTGTCAATTAATCAAGTAGACATTGAAAGGAATATAACAAGTCATTTACAGGATATAGTACAATATTCAACATAATTTTGTACATTAAAAAATTCTACAGAATAGTATTAATTTAGAGTGTTTGTATTATTCTGGGGAAAAGTTGTATTCAGATCACTTTAAAATACAAGAGTGTAAACCTTGCTGTTATCTAAGAATACTTGTATTCACATCCCCATAAAATACAAGAGTAGAACAAATTGGCTGTTATCTAAGAATACTTGTATTCAGATCCCTGTAAAATATAAGAGTAGAACAAATTGGCTGTTATCTAAGAATACTTGTATTCACATCCCCATAAAATACAAGAGTAGAACAAATTGGCTGTTATCTAAGAATACTTGTATTCACATCCCCATAAAATACAAGAGTAGAACAAATTGGCTGTTATCTAAGAATACTTGTATTCAGATCCCTGTAAAATATAAGAGTAGAATAAACTTGCTGTCAACTCAGAATACTTGTATTCAGATGCCCATAAAGTACAAGAGTATGTACAATAAACTGGCTGTTAACTAAGAATAATTGTATTTAGATCCCCATAAAATACAAGTGTAAGCCTGGCTGTCCCCTCAGCTCACCCGTTGTGCCCAACAATTTGGTGGTTTCACATATCATCTGACAAGTAAATTTCCAAGTGCCTTCAAACTGGGCTCACAAAATAGAATCAACAGCTGATCAAGGTTACGGGTAGCCCTTCCAACTGATAACATTATATGGAAATATACCACATGTATAACAGATTGTTAAAACACTTGGTAAACACACACGTGTTAGCCTGCCGGGCTTAGTTAGCCTAATTAAATTGATCCAGACAGGAGCATATTCCAATTGAGTTTCTAAGGCATAAATGTTATCTTAATGATTCATATGCACTCTTAGCTCCTCCCCCTTGAATTCAGATTGATTTTAAGACTGAGTCAACAGCTTTCCAAGGCATAGGTTAGGTGCTAAGTGTCCAACCCATGCCAAGGAAAGTGATTGATCTAAGACATACTGTATAGATCTCACAATTCTCACTGTAATCGCTAATTTACATTAATTTGGAAATCTGTCATAAAAATTGAACCAGACAACATTTGACCATCAGCCAGTTTTGGCCAGTTTCAGGGTTGAATAGGATCGTGCATTTTCTCTTTTGTTTGTACTTTTACAAATTCCCCTGTTTTCATATCAGAAACAAGACTGACTGGTTTCATATCAGTTTTTTATTTTGTGAGTCTGTTGCAGTGTATTTTCCACAGATTTTCCACATAATTGGTTTTAAGAATTTGCACCACTTTGCCCATGTTGTGTTGCTCTGTTCTGTCAGTCCTATAGACAGCGCATCAATGCCTCATGTGACATGTCACAATGACTTAAGCACAGACACACCATAACATCACGGAGGCTCAGGGCACAGCCATGAAGCCCATGACATGAAGCCACCGGCTGCTACATTCTCCAGTTGATGTATAGCCACCTGTCTCATATACCAGATTTATGATGGTCATTGTCTGCTAAACTGGCCAAATTAAACCCATCCTCGTATCAGGCTCTGTCTAGGAAAAAGTCAATTTCTGAAGTTTGACACTGTTCGTTCATTACATTCATCAGCCACTGTATGGACTGGGGTTGTTCAAGCAGCTAGATCATTATATACTACTGGGCTCATCCACCTTAATAAGCCACACATACTTCTCTTGCTGCCTAATTTACTCTCCTAAAATAGCAGCGAGGGCAGCCTTTATTTCACTGTAGCATCATTTTTCTGCACTAAACACCTAGTGACGCTCCTTGTCTTCCATTATCATTTCCCACTATATTCAGAAAAAAAAATTCTTGCACTAAAACTGAAATTATGCTGGAACTATGCTGTGTCCTCAGCATAGGATCAGCACATGCATGCTTATAACTAATGAATGCTGAAAACATTGGGAAACAAGACTGACTCTCAACTGTGGTTTAGCATGTGTATGCTGAACTAATGCTGGGATATAGTATTTGCTCAGCATATATTGCATAAATGCTGAAATAATGCTGAGAAAATTCTGATTTTTAGCATTGGCTCACCACATGTGCATGTACGCTGAATAAATGCTGAAATATGGCAATGGTCCAGCATACATGCTGCACCAATGCTGAAACAATTCTGACTTTCTTAAGTAGTATACATGTGTGTATGCTAATAGAAAGCTGGAAATAATAAGGGGTTTGTTCTAGGTAGCAGGAGTGACACCCAACACTTTTGTTGTGGATGCAGAAAGTGGCCTACAATTGTGCTCCACATTATTAACTCCATACAACTTACCAAATATATCAGAAAAACATCTCCATAGAGCAATCACAGCCATCTTGTGCAGCTCATTTTGTGGGCTCGTTTGATTGCATTACACATGTAATCAGAAATCTCTGATAAGAAATGCCATTTAGTGAGCACCACCCCTCCATTCTGCATAACCAGCTTCTCAGAACAAGATCTCTCATTGCATGCCTCATTTCCTGTATGTATGTGGCATCAATTTCTTCTGATTGCCTTATTTTAGTCTAGCCAGAGCTATATACCCAAATATGCTTTTCACTAATTGAAAATAATCGATTTTAACCTTCTCCTGATAGCAGACATCTTTCCTTTTTTCTAGTTGTAACAAATTATTAAAAATGGCAGAATAGGGGAGACTGCTGGGGTGGCACTAGTCATTAGCCAATTAACCAAGGGCTAATAGAAGTGGTATTTGGCTTCAGAAATTTACCAACGCTTAGCAAAATTGGCTTAAGAGATTTTTAATTTCTCAAATGTATATTTAAACTTTGCTCTTCTTTACCAAATATCTTATTACAATTTGATGGGAAAACAGAGAGAAATTTAGGCTTGAGACATAAAGATTTGGCTAAAAGTTTTCGTCTTTTTGGCCAAACTAGGAACAATACATGTTTTAATTCTTGTGCTTGCCCAGGACTGGGTGGTCAAGCAGGCAAGTATTATACCTTGTACATATTGGAGCTGTTACAAGAAAGCAAGCACGCATTTATTATGCAGGCAATTGTACAAATTCCACAACAAAGGTATAGAAATAACATTGCCACATGTCATGGGACCTCAAACTCAAAAGAAGAGATGTGTTTTGTGTTTGGTATCTTCAAGACCTGAGGAATGGAAATTAATGGAAGTGCCTCTTAGGCATGCTGACACTGACACCTCTCATAGGAAACTCAACTTTTACAACTCTGATAATGATTGCTCATGATACATATTTCCGATTGACAGGTTCTTGATCGCCCTATCTGAATGACTCTGGCCTTTGACACCAGTGCTTCTGACAGTACAAAAACATCAGGACTACATTTTTATGCAGCCATTTTGGCATCTTGAGTGTCCACTTTCATCAAAACTTGCCTTGATCATCTTTCTATTATACTGAATGACTCTGGCCTCTGTCACCAATGTTTCTGATAGTGCAAAAATATCATGACTGCATTTCTATTTCAGGCATTTTGGCACAATGTGCATCTATTTTTTATCAACATTTGCCTTCTCTTTCTATAACATTTTTATTCATATCACTGTTCCTGAAATAAATTTCATCTTGTACAAAGCCTAGTATGTTGACTTTACTCATATGTACCACAGGCAACCACAGTAATCAGGAACCAGACACAAATTGAAACCTGGTAATCAGCAAGATGGAAAATCACAGGCTTTAAAGGGAGGCGGTTAACAATAGCAGAGTTGAAGAAGCAATTTCTTTACAGATGCACTCTGGTACCAGCAATACAATATGATGAGACAAGCTGCCATACATGGTGTCAGCTGTGGGATGCATTGTGTTGTGGGATACGTCTGCCATTACTGGGACTGGTCAGGCAGATTGAACTGTCCACTAGACTAGAGTAGCTCTCATCCCCATCCAGTCCTGGCTGGCAGCCTTACAGCCCACACAGTACCAGGAGACAGACGGCTGTACCCAGCTGCCCTGATCAGTGTCCAGGCCACTGCTTCCAGCAGACAAGGTGTCCCTTACAGGTCAACCTCCCCTCACTCCCTGCCCCTCCACCAGCGCCTCCTTCTACACCCCTCTCAACTGGCCACAAATGCAGCGTGAAGGAGGCCAGGTCATTACCTACGAGGTGATACCAATCAATCACATTGGCTTCCACCTCACAGACCATGCACGATGCACCACCATTCCATCTACAATATTGCAAGACTTTGCATGTCGCTATTACTCTTCTCCAAGATGGCTGTTCCTGAGGAACCTAACTACCTGCATGTTAGGCTTGAACTCATACCAATGTGCAGGCAGTCAGTCCTGCATGCTAGGCTTCCCCATCACATTAACTCATTCCACCCTGATAGAAGACTGAGTCAACAGCTTTCCTTGGTGTGCTCTGGGCACATTGTACCCAGAGCGCACCAAGGAAAGCTGTTGACCATGGGCATATAATTTGGAATGATCTTCCATGCAAGTTTCATCCAAAAATTTTAAACAATAATCCCTAAATTAGTAAAATACAAATAGCAGACGACATTTAGATATTAGCAGGAAAAAGTGTCATTACTGTGGAATAAATTAAAGACTCACCGTCATTCATTAGCCCTTCCCCCTTCGAATTAAGACTGACGTCATTCATTAGCCCTTCCCCCTTCGAATTAAGACTGAGTCAACAGCTTTCCTTGGCATGGGTTGAGCATTTACTGCCCAACTCAGGCCATGGAAAGCTGTTGACCTGGGGTATGTGATCTTGGTACGTCTCATGTACATGTACAATTGCATTCAATTTTTTTTTTTTTTGCCATTGTTTTATTTCGTCAAAATCACTGAAGCTGATGACATTTGACTAAGAACCAATTTTGGCCAGTTTTGGGCCAGTTTTGACCAGTCACTAGGACTCTGAAATCACATCAACAGCAGGGAATAGGCCTTACTCTATTGTTTTTGTCGACTTAGTTCTTGTACGGTTCAAATTTCCAGACCCGGCCATTCCATGGACACAAAACAATATATTTTCAGTGCTCTTTTGATGCTGGTGGACTTACATAGTACAGCCCCCCCCCCCCCCCCCCGATCTAAGATGGTGCTCCTAATGGTCTGAATGTCCGAATGGCCAACAGTCAACTAGGTACCTCATATCATTTGGCCTGAAAAGCACATGTAGTAAACAAGAAATGTCACGTGCCAGTGAACAGTGTCATCATCAGGGAAAGTTTCCCCAATGGATTCCCTGTACCG
Source organism: Hermodice carunculata (assembly GCA_964020975.1). NCBI lineage: Eukaryota > Metazoa > Annelida > Polychaeta > Eunicida > Amphinomidae > Hermodice > Hermodice carunculata. The sequence goes on along the minus strand of OZ026626.1, from coordinate 70,390 downwards.
GAAATACCTGCAGAGAGTGTTGTCCTTTGGAGTTAAGAACAAGTCTCAGCATAATGATGTAAATATGACGGTTCAATCAAACAGTTGCACTCCTAAAAAATGGAGAAAATTAAATCTACTATAAGTGGCGATCTGTTTAAAAATAAAGTCAACAGCTTTCCTCTTAACATTCTTGGTGCATGCATTGCAGTGTGCCAATGAAAGCCAATGGGTTCAGTGTCTAGGGGGTTAATGACTGCTTCAACAGCCAACACATGAAAAAAAAATCATTTTCCTATCAGGAATTTTTGCTCTTATAAATCATTTTTATTCTATAATGAAAACGTGTACAGGTTGTAAAGCAATACCACTGGAGAAAATGTTTCCTTGTTAAATGCCAGTCTTCATTACTGTTTCTGGTCCCTCTTGCCAGGACATTAATTTCCCAGAAGATATAACTCTAATTTACACTTAAACCCTTAAAATACCACCACTTGATGGCATTTATGTCTAAATAAGCAATTTTGAAGATGAAGCCATGCCAGACCTCTGGGAAGGAAGTCACCCAACAATAAAATAAGCCAGACACGTGGTTGATGTGGGATGACAACTTTGTTGCAGTACAATCATCAGCTGAATATTACTATAATGGCACTGGGTGATGGTAACGTAGATGTCTGCCCAGTCAGTTTGGCTGCTACTTTCCCAGCCATGCAGCAGTCCAGCAAACATAAAGGCCTTCCTCCAACCTTTGGCTGCAGAAGATGACAAAAGAAATCAAGAGAGCTGTGTGAACAGCCCATGCTCAGCTGACATATATTCATCACACTTGTGGATCTGTGAACTTCGGAAAGTATCAAGGTCACCCATGCACTGAGTAAGTCTGACCTTGATGCAAGAACACTAACATGTGCAACATCAAGGTCCCAGTTCAAGAAGTTCTCAAGTTATAGTGAAGAGTATAATTTTTGTATGTTGCACTGTGACCCCAGAAATGAGGTCAAGTTCACTCATGTATTGCTTAAACATGACCTTCACAGAGAAACATTAACATGTGTGATATCAATGTCTTAACTCAAAATAGATCTCAAGTTATCAAGTGAACAGTTAATTTCATGTCAGTTGTCCTGTCACTTTGGGAATAAGGTCCAGCTGTAAAGACACTGGAGAATGATCACTTACACAAAATAGGTAGACACTTGTCAAAGATACGTCACTACCAATGTTGACACATATATAGCCAAGATTAATTAAGTTATAACCATTAAGAGAAACTCCCATGTTAAACTTTTTTAAAGATCCCCCCCCCCCCCCATAATTTGAAAATACCGCTCAGAGAACGGATTACCCTCAGTGCCCACAATCTTTTTTTCCTGAATTCTGCTTTTTTTTGTGTGAGACTTCGCAGTAGAATACTTTACATACAATTTCCACATTGTTGTATATGAAATGAAAGAGCCCTTTTGGATGTGTTCTTGGGGCAGGTCCTGGCGACAGAGACCACTGTACTATCTGTAACTCATATGGCCATCATATACATACTTCAGGATTTTCATAACAAGTTTAAATATAATGAACGAAAGCTAGTTTTCAATAGAAATGTGGTCCACTATTACGTGTGCCTCTGAAAAAAAAATTTGGTAAAGCTGCGTTGGATCATTGTTGAGATATTTTAAAGGTAATATTGTCCCCTTGTGCACCACTCACAGGGCCTCCAAATAAATATTTTAAAGTTTCATAAAAAGTTTATAAACACAAAGAGGAAGCTGGTTTTTCATTGGGTTCTGGTACATCATAAGATGCAACTTTGGCAAAAATTTGGTAAAGCTGTGGTCAGTATTTTTTGAGATATCGTGTTAACATCATCACGGTTGGTGCGACTTAGACGGCTTTCAAATAAATGTATTAAAAGTTTCATAAAAAGTAGAAAAAATACTCAGGGAAGTCGGTTTTAAAGAGTGTTCTGGTCCAACATAAGATACATCTCTGACAGAAATTTTGTGACCAGTATTTTTTTAGATATCTCGTAACATTGTCAGGGTTGACGCCACATACACAGCTTTTAAACAAATATATTAAAAGTTTCACAAAAAGTTTTAAAATAATCAGAGGAAGCTGGTTTTCAATAGGAACCTGGTCCATCATGAGGTCCTTCTGTAACAAAAACTTGGTACAGCTACTGTGAATATATTTTGAGATATTGCGGTAAACTCGACAACACGGACAGATGGATGGACATCTCCTTTGAAACTTAAGAGCTTCATACATTATTCCACCATACCGACACTGGTATAAATAGGTAAATATCAATACAATTTTTAGCACCATAAAGTTGACTAGAGGTGTTGTGAGGTAAAGTGTACTGAGGTATTAGCTGGAAACCACCTTTTCCACTATACTGGATGACAGTTAATTGAAAAGAAAAAAATCCTGCAAAAACTGAGTATGATCATGGTTTTCCGACTTAAGATGGACTACAGAAAATTCTCTAGTTGGGTTAAGTATACTTTACCCCAGGTACTTTCCCTCTTACCACTCTTAACACTTTGAGGACTACACTTTGTCATTTCAAGCTGCATCTTAACATTGTTTGACTAATGTTCTTGAGTTAGTGTTGTATTTTTTAGGTATTTGGTCAAATCTCGGGAAACATTTCAACAGAGCTTTGTATAATTGCTGTTTTTTATAACCTTTGCATTGTAGTTTTTGCAACAAAGTTCTGAATCTATTGACAAACTGGCTAAAAAGTGTGGTGTTTCTAGCAATACGTATCACTTGTCTGATACAAACTCCATATGTTTGTTTATCTGGAATGTTTCCTGTCAGATCAGGGTAGGAGACAATATCAAATTTGAACTGGCCTCTCTTGTCAAATATTTTTGTTACATACTGGTTGTTCTTTATTTCTATATCCAGATCAAGGAAAGTAGCTTTTGTATCACTTTCATTTTCAAGATTTAATATTAGTTCTGTGGGATATACATTTTTCCAATTTCCCGTTATTACATTTCCATTGTTTAAAGCACACAGGTCATCTATAAATCTTCTTGTGTGAGAATTTGATATTCCTGCAGCTGTAAAGTTTGTTTTTGCCAATTCCTCCATCCATTTTGATTCATAATAATGTAAATAATGGTTGGCAATATATGGGGCTGGATCTGTTCCCATTGGTATGCCTACTATTTGTTGATAGACTCTGGTTCCAAAGCAAAAGTACAATGTATGCATTGTTGATAATATAATCTATCATTTGAGCACACTCTTGCTTCGTGTAAGATATTCCTTCGCTCTTACCTTTATCAAATTTAGCCTCAGTGCAGACGGATGAAGAAAGGGACGACAATACCTCCGGCACTTTATGTGCTGAGGGTAAAAACCGAAAATCAATGGAGCGTGACCATTTGACCAAACTTGGTAGAGACCCACCCAAGGTACATTGCCACCAAGTCTGAAGACTATCTGACAGACAGTGAGTTTCTTCTTCAGAGTCCAAAATATACTGAATAAACATTAGAATGCCCATTACTTGCATATAGTAATCAATAGGAGGTGTCAATAAGTACCCAAACCGAAAAATTATTAAAAAATCAGGACTCCCCACAGCAGTGCCACCTAGTGAACAACTTCTTTTGACCCTTCCACAAGAAACATATCCACCAAGTTTCAGCTTAATATGAGTGACAGTTCTGGAGAAGTCACAAATAGCATAAACACACAAAAAATTAGAAAAAAAAAAAAGCAGTGCCACCTGGTGAACAAATTAAGAACTTGGAGTGCCTAGGAGTGTTCCTAAGTGATATCGAAGCAATTGGTTGAGCCATTTTCAAGAAGAAAATTTTTTTAAGGTTTGCACAAAAAAAATTTCAAAAATCACTGCAGCGTGACCATTTGAACAATCTTGGTACAGACCTACCCAATGTACAATCTCACCACCTTTGAGGGGAATCTGGTAGGTGGTTTTGGAGAAGTTACAAAATGTGAATTGTGGATGCCAACAGAGAGACGGACGAAGAATGGATGACGGGCGGAGGGACGATGAATGCTTAACCACCACATAAGCTCAGCTGTCGACTGACAAGCCAGCTGAGCTAAAAACAAAACACAAAATTTTGACATTTTGCCTGTCCATAAATTTTACCATTTCCAAAAGTAATGATCATAGTTCTTTTCAGAGCACATCAATAAATAGGTAGTTCCTATACCAGGGACATTATTCCTGTTTATCAGTCTTGATAAGTTTACCTTCTTGGAACAAGATGACAGACTGAATGTCAACTAGTAGAGGGGCAGAGATAAGTGGCACCGACATGTTTTATCCATTTAAGAACACAAGCTATGCATTCATCTAGTACTGTTCAGCGTTGAAGTACAATTTTAGGCAAGATCCCATGACAATGCCTGAGCATTAAATCTCCATATCTCCCAGGATGTGAACAAATTGTATGTATGGCATGACATGACTGTGGTATCTCCATTAGTACACAGTTAGAGGCTTCACATGCAATTCTTAGGCATGCATTTATGAATTCTATGAATTCATTTGCGTTCAAGTAATACGTGTACATTAAGCATATAATGAATGGAATAAGCAACCAGAAAAGAAGATTTACTACAAAGAAAATCTGTCTGCGTGCCTTGAAAATGTGCTTACATTTAAATGCTACATTATTTTTTCATTTGTGGTCCATTGCATGTACCCACAGCACAACCTAAAGTGAAGCTGGAACAGCATCTGTAACTATAATACTTTTGAAGCTGTTCAACATTTAAACTTTCAAAGTGCTCCTAATTAGCATAAGTGAAAATTCTAAAACTTTTGTTTGTGATACGTTGGATGCAACTACAGCATAAATTGGATGTCTCATGCAACATTATTGATAACCAAGCAATGCACAATTTGTGCATACCATAGGGAAACAAACCAGTTGGGGTGTGCAGTGTTACTGAAATACCAATTTATTACACTAGTCTTACAGCGATTCTGTATCAAACTGTACCATGGTACATTTGTGGTGTTCTGGCATTTTTGGGTACAGAAAAAATCTCAAAAATCATTTTTACATATATATTCATCAAGTGAATCCTTACCATTTGGTTGTCAGGCATACCAAACATGTAACAAGACTCTGAACATCATTTGTCAGTCATATTCCCTGCAAATCTCTCCAAATGTAGCCTACAATCTCAGCACAAATGTCACTCAAGAAGCACATGGAAGTTTGAAGTTCCTCATTGGTGGATTTGATCATGTGTCACTCACTGCCCAATCAAATGCATCAGATGCCATGTGCTTTCAACATGGCACAGTTTTAGAAGGTAAAGGTGATTTGTCCATGTAGAGTTTATGAGATCCACAAGTTAATTTAACATCATAGTTTCACAACAAGACTTGGGTGGAACAAATCTTAATACAGATTAAGACAGGTGTCAAAAATCGTGACAGAAGGTGAGAAAAGTGTGGGACTCATCCCCTCATTGTGCAGTGAGGAAGGTCAGTGTACACACACACACATGATATATGTGTTGATCCGTGTCAGATAGGTCATGTCCTTCCATATTTGATAGGCACAAGGTTTTATCTCTTATAGAAATGTTCAAATGTAGGAAATCTAGAACACACCAAAAAATAGACCTGATATGAAATTTATGACTGCGGGAAAAAATACACGGACATAACAGAAAATCATATCCTGGATCGTGAGAGCACATTACATCTGACACTGTACATGTTTTGTCTCCATGGATTTCTGTTGGGATAAATTGACCTTGTATTCTGTACAGGAATTTAAGTCAAGCATTTTGTGACAAGCTTTGTGGTTGTCACTCTGATTAAACAAAATGGCAAGTGATGCATTCCACATCATGTGCTTGACCACGTGTGGTAACAAGTAAGTTGTGTAGACTACAATGTCTTCCTACGTATCACAAAACAAAGCTCAGTATCGAAACATAATGTGATACAAAAATTAGGCACAGTACCACTCGTACAAGTAAGGTGCAACTGAAGCAAGAACTTATTTTTCGTAAAACACAAATTAATGGCCACCACCAGGTAAATGTGATCATCTGACACCTCTTGAAATATCTGATTGGTCGGAGGATGTCAGGTGATCCATTTCGACAGTTGTGACTCTTGATTCATGTGTTGTATATTTATTTTATCCAGTACCTGTAGTTGCATCACCCATGGGGGGGGGGGTGCAAACTGGAAGGTTATTAACCCTATTCATATCACCAGAGTGCAAAGGTCGGGATAGCCTAGTTCTGCTGGTGCTACTCTGGTAAGAACACTGAAAATGGACAGGGAACCGGAAAGTTATTGGATAAAAGTAAAACAAGCCATGCGGAGCATATCTGTCATACAGACTGGCCTCATACAAGTACTGGGCATTTGTCTGACCACTCCTATGCTCCACTCGACTGGTTTTACAATTGCATTTGCCAGAATTTGGGACAACAGTGAATCACTTCTTCTGGGAAATGAAAAATATCCATGAAGCACATATTTTGTAATTTGAAAAGGTAGGGTAACCTTTAATAATTTAATTAGGAGCAGATGAATATTTTTCTTGGAAATTAGAAAACTTGTTTTAGACACAACCTGGTATGTCAGTAACCTCTCATCACTTGTTTACACCCCCCCCCCCCCCCCCGGCCATAAAAATAAAAATAAAAAACAAAATAAAATAAAAACAAAATAAAATAAAATAAAATAAAACAGCAGGAGGTCAAATATCAAATTTCTCAGGTTGACAGCCCCCAAGTAAGCTGTTGGTCAATAACCCTGAACCCTTTCTCCTGAGTTAGACTGAGTCAACAGCTTTAATGTGCTGGGCACTTAAGGAAAGCTGTTGACCTGGGACATGTTATCTTGATAGGTTTCACCACCAGTTCTCATTCAAATCATTTTTCAGTCAAAAACGTTGAAGCAGATGACATTTGGCCACCAGCTGGTTTTGGTGGCTTTAAGGGACAAGGGTTAAGTCAGGGCTTCTGCATAGCATGCACACAAACTCATACCTCACTGCTCCCTACACATCATGAAATTATGAACTGAGTAATGTCACGCAATGCGAAAACAAAAAAACAAAAAAAAAAAAAAACCCCCCCCCCCCAAAAAAACTCCTTAATAGCTACCTGGGCATGAAAGGAGTTAATGTAATTGCTTCCACTTCAAGACGTATTCCTTGCCATTTGCCAGCATATGTGGACTCTCACAATATTGAAGAGCAATAATACTCAGGAGTTATTCCATTACATGAAGGTTTTCAATCAAATGTGACAGTAAAACACGCATCACAATCAACGTGCCTTTCATCTGACAACCACTGGCAGACCATTCTTTCAGTACGTACAGCTACAAATAAATAATGTGACATAGCTATAGTGGTACCTACAACAAAGACCATCTGCTATGAGAGACAATGTCTTTTCAAGACCCCAATGTGAAAATACCTGTATGTGTATATTTGTCAAGTCTACCTTAACTCTTTCACTGACAAATTTTGGACTGAGTCAACAGCTTTTCTCTGAAACTATAGGCATGCTGGTACTTGAATGAAAGGTCTTTTCATGGGGAATACGAATCTGAGATGCTCATGATAATTCAGACTTGTTTGACTTTGGTAGATTGACTTTAGACATGATTGGCACTGAAAGAGTTATTTTTTGAGACCAACTGTGGGGCAAGTTCACTTTGTGCTGTCAGCAGGGATAGTTTCATGTATATATATATATAATATAGCAATCCTTGGTTTGTTTTGCTTTGTTTCTCAGAATTATCTTGCATATATTTTGCTGTCAAGAGTTAACTGTTAAATGCCAAGTTTTAGACAGAGCCAACAGCTTCCAGCAACATACTTTGGGTGCATTGCACCTAAAACATGTTGAGGAAAGCTGTTGACCTGGACCATAATATTCTATGGGACCAAAGGAAAGCTGTTGACCTGGACCATTGTATTATATGGGACCATAGGAAAACTGTTCACCTGGACCGTTATATTATATGGGACCATAGGAAAACTGTTGACCTGGACCATTATATTTTATGGGACCATAGGAAAACTGTTGACCTGGACCATTATATTTTATGGGACCATAGGAAAACTGTTGACCTGGACCATTATATTTTATGGGACCATAGGAAAACTGTTGACCTGGACCATTATATTATATGGGACCAAAACGAAAACTGTTGACCTGGACCATTATATTCTATGGGACCAAAGGAAAGCTGTTGACCAGGACCATTATATTATATGGGACCATAGGAAAACTGTTCACCTGGACCGTTATATTATATGGGACCATAGGAAAACTGTTGACCTGGACCATTATATTCTATGGGTCCATAGGAAAACTGTTGACCTGGACAATTATATTTTATGGGACCATAGTAAATCTGTTGACCTGGACCATTATTTGTTCTATAGGACCATAGAAAAACTGTTGACCTGGACCATTATATTCTATGGGACCAAAGGAAAACTGTTGACCTGGATCATTATATTATATGGGACCATAGGAAAACTGTTGACCTGAACCATTTTATTATATGGGACCATAGGCATGAATTTTCCAAGAATCTGTTTCAATTTCTGTCAACTGATTTTTTCTTTGTAATGAAAGACAAATTGCCGCCTTGTCTCCTCAAGTGTGTTCCTGACCTCTATCATCAAGATTATACAGCATCTCATTTTGTAGATTCTTTTTTGTCTTTTATACACTGACGGATATTGATCACAGTGTTCAAATTTTACAGGACAAAATCGGGCTCCAATTCTCTTTGTAAAGCAAATTGCCTAATAAAGTAAATAACACAATTTGGCATGATCCACAAAGATGTAATGATTTCCTAGAATTCCATTGTGCCCATTAACATGATAATAATCCGCTCAGTTGCCACAGATTATATGATGTATGTGCTCCAGGCCTGTAGCAGCTCCCATTACAGGATACTGATATATGGCACAGATACTACAGTGCCCCCTCCTGCCCCATGCATGTATAATCTGCAGAACAATTACAACAGTGTTGGAATTTGTTTCTCTTATGTCTGTGTGCCAACACAGACATACTGTTTTCTTTCTCTCTCTCTCTCTCTCTCTCTCTCTCTCTCTCTCTCTCTCTCTCTCTCTCTCTCTCTCTCTCCCTCCCTCTCTCTCTCTCTCTCTCTCTCTCTCTCTCTCTCTCTCTCTCTCTCTCTCTCTCTCTCTCTCTCTCTCTCTCTGCCCTTTTTCCCCAAAGACAATTATAGATAGAAACTCCAAACTTGGCATAATTATACTTCTATAGATGAAGTCTTGCCTTTTCATAATGAAAGGTCATGCTTTTCAAAACTGTCATTTTAAAGGTCAAGGTTCACTTCAGGTAAAGGTCATATCAAGGTCACAGGCAACTTTCCATGGTGGCTTTCTTCTAGTTTCTATGTATAATACTTGACACTTTCCTTGCCAAGTTTTGACCATGTCAACAGCTTTCCTCCACACAGGACACAATGCATCAAAGGGTTAATACTGTTGACCATTGTTATGGCCATGCACTTCTCTGGTATGGCAACTGCAGGTATTCTGTCACTAGAATGAAAAGCTGGTTTACAAGGAATATGAATCTATAGTACTGGTATGTCACTGTAACTGGCATATCACGTCACAGCAAATTGACTTCTGGCAAAACTCATGGCAATGAAAGATGTAGCAGACAGTTAAACAAACCAAAATGTGATGACTTCTGGACAATGTCGTGTGATTGTCATCTCCAGGTCAATACTCATTACACCCACTGGAAAAATGTAGTTTACATTTTATGTGGAACAAATCACACTTGCACAATTAGGTTATGAACAAAAGGCCAAATCAGCCTTCGTACATGCAATGTCAAGATCTTTGGAAGGTACTAATGGAAGTAATTCCAGTGCCAAACACTGTATTTATTCAGTTTGCCAGTGTAACATGGATTACAGTGACTTGTGTAACCTGTCAAAATAATACTCCTTCAGTTGCTTTCAGATCAAAAGAAGACCAGCATTTGATTGCTATGAGCACAAGATCCAACAGTGACATCTCTTGGCCTCACCCACACAGTTATAGGCATATATTAACCCCTTCAATGCCAGTGACCTCTCTTGGTAGCATCCACACATTTTTAGGCTGACATATTAACTCGTTCAATGCCAGTGACCTCTCTTGGCAGCATCCACACATTTATAGGCTGACATATTAACCCCTTCAATGTCTGTGACCTCCCTTGGCAGCACCCACACAGTTATAGAGTTTTTAAATACATAATGGAGCTCACTTTGTGACAAGCCAAAATGTCAAATGAGTATACCTTACAAGGAAGGAAGATTTAATATAACAAATAACAACCCAGAAAAATAAACAAATAAATATTCATGTCAAAAGCCATGTGCTGCATGTATCAAGAAAGTACCTTCTACTTTCTCTTTGCATGACTGAAATTTTGCCCCTTGAAACAATGACCTCATTAATTAAAAAACCTTTGCTTGGCTAAAGATGGGCACTTAAAAAGCACCTTACTCTCGAGTAGTAAAGCTGTTGACCTGTGGTATGGTATTCTAAAAAGTATCAGCTACAATTCTGATTCAAAACATAAACATGCTTTATTAATTAAGTTTTATGTAAACACACTACAGCTGTGAACTTTTAACATCCTGTAATTTGGGTCCCTAAGAAACAGACTCCACTGTGGGTCAAAACGGTTCCTCTCTTGCAGACCTTATAGGTTACAGACCACAGCTGTGATTGGCTTGTTGTGCATCCCAACAGAGATAGTCCGTAATTGTGAAAATACTGTGTTTTCAGTATGCTGTAGCTTCTGTTCAAATAAAGTTAGCTAAGTCAGGTTTGCTGCATCACAGAGTTGCTTAATTGGTGGTCATATAGGTGCACTGTCTTCCAGGCCAGGTGGGAACTCTATGGTGGGGAAGGACAATGATGTGACCCTGACAAGAGCACAGTTCATACACCTGTATAAAGCTGTTGTTTCGTATTTCAATTATCACAAATTAACGAGCTGGGAATTATACGACAAAAATCCATTCATGTTTTTCTGACATTTTTATCTGTTAAATGCCGTTCACAGAATTTTAAAATACCAAAATGCTGATTTTTTAAACTGAAAAAATGCTAATATGAAAAATAGAAGGATATATAACTGTGGTCTGTGGCCTATACAGTCCCTGTAGCCAGGAAAGATGCAGCCTCTCTATCTATTAACATGTATGCTAAGCACATCCCTGCTTGCATGAGTAGTCAGGGGCTGTCAGGGAGTTACCACTCAGTGAAAGCCCTGCAGGGAGCAGGATAAGCCTAAGAACTCCTCACCCACAGGGACCTCATTAATCACTGCCCTTTGCTACATCACAGAAATCATTAATATCTTGTACAGCATAGGAATCTTACTCGCATTCAAGGAATTCCTCAAATCTTGCTGCAGCTTAGTGAAAATTCTTGTTTAGTGAAAATTGTCCTTACTTTTCGGTCTACGTGTAGGTATTTCCAATGCCTGCTTGTAATGTCTTCAGTGCCTCCCACTCTCACTTTCATCCAGAGTTTCACTTTCTTATTTGTGTTAGCAGGTAATGGTTGTGAAAACCCTGTCATATACTTATATTAAGATTGGAAAATATATATGCTGATACACTTATATTATATCAAACATCTATATATGCTTTTGTTTATTAATAAAATTATTAAATTATGTAATAAAGGTCTTATTAGCATTTATGTATATTATGCGTGATATACTTAAGACAGGCAATAAAGAACAGATGAAGCTAGTGACATACAAGTTCAAGACACACGGAGGAATGCCAATGTTATGCTGGACACTCACTAGTCATCAAACTTTGATTGATATGATACTTAGTTACCTGCATAACAGACCTATTTTGGCTGTTGGAGTCACTAGCCCATGATTGGCACAGACAGCCAATTTGCTCACCCTCCAAGGTAAACAAGAGACACCAGGAGGACTCTAGAGGGCAGCACTTGAGGGTCATCATTTGCATAATTTTACTTCTTGCACAACAAAGACCTTTGGAGCTCTTGTAAAGCAAATAGCTATATTAATGCAAGTGAATTTGAAGCTCTTGATAAGCAAATAGTCATTTTAACAGGCAAGCTTTGATTCATCCACATATAACTATGTAATTGTACGCTTACAATATTGTCATAAGCACATTAATCGTGGACTGTCATTTTTTGTATGTTCAATTTCCCTGAAAAAAATAAGACAACAATGAGGAGATAAAAGAGATGGTCGCAAAAATTATTTTAGAACTCTTTTTCTGGGCCTTGCAATCTTCAATTTTAGCAGAATCACAAGAATGTGTAGGGTAAACATTAACGAACACAACTTATTCACCAATGGGAACAAGTGAACTTTACAACCTTCCCTCAACAACATAAGACATGAAAGCCTGCATTTATCACATTCACCATGTACCTAAATATCTTATCAGTGCTGTGGTATCTTAATTACCAGAATTTGCCTGGTTTGAGGAACCACTTTGTGACATATCAGAGTGTTCTGTGGAGGAATCACATAGAATGCAAACTAACATTGAAACAAGAACGAAAGGGAAAATAATATACAGAAGAGGACACACGAAAACTGACAACTACTTGAACTATGAAGGAGGCAATTGTCGACAACTCCACGGTGTTGCGACCTTGCAGATTTTCAATTTTCCCCGTATTTCTCCGGAGAAAAGAAGCCAGCCAGGCTCATATGAAAGACATGTCATTTCTGTGTCTGACCATGTCACTGAGCCACAAGACTGCCATGTAACATTGGACATAAACACCCTGCCTTACAGGATTACTTGCTCTGGAGCCACACAGCCAATCAACCTAATCTGTCCACACTGAACCAATCTGCCCTGCAGTCATCCAATTTACCCCACAGTTACCCAATATACCCCATTGTGAAATCCACTGTGATTGACAGTCACCAAATCTACTCTCCCCCCTCCCCCCCCCCCCCCCGTCACCTTATCTACCCTGTCACCCAATCTAACCTAGTCACCCAGTTTACCCTACAGTCACCTAGTTTACCTCCTGGTTACACAATCTACCCCAAAGTAACCCAATCTGTCCCTCAGTAATCCTATCTATGGCCCAGTGACCAAATCTACCCCCCAGTCACCCATCTGCCCCCCATTCATCCAACCCCCCCCCTCCCCATCACCCCACAGACCTAACAGTCACCCACTCTACCTAACAGTCACAAAATCTACCCCACACTCACCAATCTACTCACGGTCAACTAATCTACCCCACAGTCAGCTGATCTACCCCACAGTCACCAAATCTACCCCATAGTCAAACAAACTACCCCACAGTCACCCAATCTGCCCCACAGTCGCTCAAAACCCTACCAGGTCATCCAATGTACCCCACACTAGTAGCCACTCTACTTTCCAGTCATGGATATATTTCTTGCCTTTCTCACATGGGTCTCACAAGCTAAGATTTCTGGGCTTCCATTAGTGTGGCCCAGCCATTGTGCTACAATCAGAGTTATTGTTAATATATTGACTAAGGCAACCTGCCATTTGACACTTGACACTGCTCACAAATCACCACCTACTGCCTTATATTATTCATACAGCTCCCTACTCAATCTCACGATGTACCGATGTACCACTTCCTAATCTGTCCACATATATATGCAGCTGCCTCATCTGAGCTCACAACACTACTGCTACACCAGCTGGCAGGATTCTCTAAATTCTATACTGTATAAAGTACAAATTTTCCCGAGGTACTAATTTTTGTGAATTTTCCCAAGTTGTGTCATTCGGTAAAATAAAAACCAGGAAACAAACAAAACACTCAATGCACACATGACACTGTCTGGAGTTTAGCGTACTGATCAGTGATTCAGGAAAAAAAAAAAAAGTGAAATTTTGAATTTCTGTAAATCCAGGAAAATAAATGTTGAGGAAAATTTGTGGCCATACGGTATGTAGCACTAAACATCTATGTCCGATCAAACTTGAAAAATATTTTCTTCACAAAATTTTCATTGAACACGTGCAGTTACCAAAGATCGAAATTTATGTTAAATTATAGACTCCAGTAATGATGATAAAAATTTCAGCTCATCTTGCGCTATTCCAGACAACTGACCAAATTGTCAGACACAGCTGGCTGTGACTTGACCTACACTTCAACTGATAATAATGGTGTTAGATTCATATTCTTTGTAAAAAGACCTTTCATTCAAGTACCAGCATGCTTGTAGTTACTGTAAATTGCTTTATTTTTGCGTGTATAAATTTTCATGTTTTTTTTTATTTTTGACATTTCGCTGTAGTTTTAATTTCACTGTTTTGGACATAATTCCCATTCAAACAATGTTAAAATACTATTTTCACTGTGTTTTTATGTTTATGGTTTTATGCCATCAGCGAAATAAGCGAAAATAAGAATACAGCGAAATTAAAGCAACTTACAGTACATGTAATATAGTTTAAGTCCAGGTCAACAGCTTTCCTCAATGCCCTTTGGGTGCACTGGGCCCAAAGCCCACTCAGGAAAGCTGCTGATTCAATCAGAAATGTGGCACTAAAAGATTTAAGGACAACTGCAAAGAGAAATAAAAAAATTAAAATGACAGAGATTGACAAAGGTTTTTACAAACTTAGGGCTCCTGACATTTTTTGCCTGCTGCATAAAACAAATGATGTCTGAACAGACACGTTAAGACCATTATTTGTTGAAGTGTTCATGTCCTACAGCCACAGAGAGCAGGAAGGGTTAATGCTTATTTCCTAGATCAGATGTCCTACAGCCACAGAGAGCAGGAAGGGTTAATACTTATTTCCTAGATCAGATGTCCTACAGCCACAGAGAGCAGGAAGGGTTTTACCCTTTCCCCCTTGAATTAAGATTGAGTCAACAGCTTTCCTTGGCATGGGTTGGGCACTAAGTGCCCAACCCATGCCAAGGAAAGTTGTTGACCTGGGGCACGTGACCTTGATAAGTCTCATGTACATTTCTCAGTCAGATTGTTTTTCATAACTGTTGAAATTAGTTGAAAACACTGAAGCAGACGACATTTGACCACCAGCCGGTTTCGGCCAGTTTGAGGGGGAAAGGGTTAATACTTATTTCCTAGATCAGATGAAGGCAGCAACAAATATGGATTTCCCAGGACAAGTCATTTTTTCTGTTTAGGTGAACACTTGCTCACATGAAGGAACACCATAGCAATCAAACAATGGATAACTTAATTTAACTGATGGAGGTGGTGATCCCATAGAACTCATGATTGTTTACCTTGTACTTTAACACAGCTCTCCATATATTGAGGAGACCTTTGGATGTTGTGCTCCCTAAAAGGCTCACTGGGGTTTCATTGAGAACAATCTGATCAAAACTTAGATCTTTTTAGATTGGACACACTTTGACCTGGGCAAGTCTAAACAAATCTCAGAGATTATGGAGATTGGACAAACTACAGCTCAGCAGGATATTTATATGAACCTAGGACTTTCCTGGAATTGCTTGGATTCAATCCAGTGTAAAGGTCCTAGAGACCTCTAGCTCCAACACTGTTCAGAAGCATAAAATATTAAAATAAAACTATGCTAACAGCTGCTGATAGAGTTGGCTCTTTCTTGAAATAACAACTGTGGCCATGTTTTATGACACATAGGTCTGTCATTTGATGACAGTCCCTATTATTTATTTTCGTGTTAATTTTTTGAAGTACGTGTCAGATATGAACAACTATTCCTCATGTGGGCATGATTTATCAATATTCAATGAATCTTAACAGTCATTTTAAAAATTGGCCACATGAATTTCACTTCAATATATTTTCAGTTCATGCAATGTGGTAAGGGCCCTGCATCAGTCATACTTGCATTTTGTGTCACGTGGCAAGGCAGCCAGTCTGTACCTTTACTGCAGTGCAAGTGGGTCAGAGTTGTGACTGGCCACTTGAGGGCAGCACTGTTCCTGGTTGGTAATCATGCATAAGTTACCATAAAGGGTGACTGCATTACAGTGTTTTCTTCCTGTAATCTTTCCAGTGTTGTGGGATTTTCAGATTTTGCCAAATTTGAACCAATTTCAAGAATTACAGCCCTATTCTCCTAGACTTTATAATGGGAAGCTGAAGCAACAGCCCTAATTTCAAGATCACAGCAATTTATAGGGCTGTAGGGCTCTGGGGAGAACACTGCATTATGGCTACATACATGTTTTGGTCCTTGTCTTGACAGCCCACTCCAACAGGAGATCACCTGCATTAATTGAAACACCTTTTTCAGAACACTTTGCTAAGTACTTTTATGCAATTCATACCTCGTGTGAAAGACCACGTGTCCTGAAAGACCACAATGTGGGCATATGTAGGACGTGGTCTGTCTTGAGGCAGGTTACATTGTATCTGAGGCAGGTTTCACTGTGTCTCTTAATGTAAAGTTCCTTGGCTCACAGAAATCCCAATTTTGTATGGATGTATTTTCTGCATTACTTGAAGGTCCTTAATTCACGGGTTTACTTTCCCATACTTCCTGCCTGAAAGATATCTGACCAGAAATGACTAGGGCTCAAATATCATTTGCTTATATTTATGACTCTAATTTCAACAGTTATATAAAACAGTTTGGATGAGTATTGTATGTAGAAGAGACATATTACGATATTGACTCAGAGTTACTATATGACAATGGCAACATTCCTACCTTGGCCAAGATTTTCGTGACCCAGGCATATATAATTAAATCAACAGCATCTTGGAATAGCCAAATGTATTGCACCGCAGGCCCATTTTGCCAGAAAGGAAATTGATTTTTTTCTTTTTTTTGAAAAATAGTGAAGATATGGGACAGGAACATCTCACGTCAACATGACACTGTCTGTTACAACCGCAAGGCACAATGTCTGTTATAACCGTGAGGTGCACTGTATATATATATTTTCAAGCATCCCATGTGAAAAGGACATGTGTAAATGCATCTTTGCCTGCAATTGGTTGTTTATAAATGTTCGTTTCTCATTCAATGAGGTCATCTTGGCCATCTTAATGTAAATTTTTGTGCCAACAATTGGAGTATTTTCAGGTACTAGGATTCGTACCCCTATAGTGGAGTTTAACTGGTTTCCTGGGTGGAGGTTGGGTGCTAACTATGGGTAACCACCAATATCATAAGTTAACTGAGCCAAAAGTTTTCAATGACACAATCATGCTAGCACATGAAAAACTTGATGGTTGTAAGCGCTACCATGACTTTCAACTCAGGACATGGAGTGTCATTAACTCTTACCCCCTTGAATTAAGATTGAGTCAACAGCTTTCCTTGGCATGGGTTGGGCACTTAGTGCCCAACCCATGCCAAGGAAAGCTGTTGACCTGGGGCATGTGATCTTGATAAGTCTCGTATACATTTCTCAGTCAAATTGTTTTTCATAACTGTTGAAATTAGTTGAAAACACTGAAGCAGACGACATTTGACCACCAGCCGGTTTTGGCCGGTTTAAGGGGGAAAGGGTTAAAGGACTCTTCTCCTGCTTCATGCTATTCATAATACAGTGAAACCTGTTTTGAGAGATCACCGTAATGAAAAACCACCTGCCTTTTAAGACCATATTTCCAAGGTCCCTTTTGCTATCTTTCCCATGTTACTGCACCTTCATTGAGAGACCATCTGCCTTATGTGACCACTTTTTAGCTTGCCCTAGGGGTGGTCTCTCAAAACAGGTTCCACTGTATGTGTATAGGGATGATAGACCAATCAGATGTAGAAAAACGTCACATTGTATCCAAAGCACACCAAGGAAAGCTGTTGACTCAGTCCAGAGTGTGGCAGTGAAAGAGTTAATAAACATTGTGGTCAAACATCCATGCCATCAATACGCACCATTACATGTTGAGATCCATCACCTCCTATTACTTTCAGTGCTGTCCAGCTGAAAATCTCTGTAGCAAAATTTTCTTAACTTGTAGCATTTTTTTCCACTTCTTCACATAAGAAACACTTATTTTTGAGAAAATTTGTAGCAATTTTGAAAAGCACTGTTGCAAAATTTTGCTACAATGCTCCAGTTGGACAGCCCTGACTTTGAAATGAGGAAGATTCATGGGAAACCTCCGTTCTTGATGTGAGAATGAGATGCAAGGTATGGATGTATATATAGACACCATACAATCTTTACAATATACAGTATGGTCTTTTAACAAGGGAATCCCATTTACTTGCATCTTGTGGGAATTCAATCTCACTTTCACCGAGGCACCCAGCCACTTATGTTGCACATTTTAATGAAACTCTGAAGAAATATGTCCTAATCTCTGCAGGGCCCATTTGAATTATGAACACTTTGACCTTAGTTAGAATGCATGCAGCTCGTCAGATCATATGAACTGTGCCACTCACTGGATAGAAAGGACAGTTGAGTCATGAAGACTAGTTTCCCGCTCAGTACACAAATGTTATCAAGAGGGGCACCTGGCACTCAGGAAATTGTGTTCACAATGACACATTACCTGTGATGTACCTGCATAAATCTGTGGGCAAGAACGTGTTTCATTGAGCACATACCTGCTCCGCACACTTCACGTTTGGTGAATCTTTTTCCCTGTTCTGGGTCTGAACAATGCCAGGTTGGTTTTGAGTAAGTGTACCAGATAAATATAATTGGGAGGACCAGCCCTTTTATAACGGGAGGAAACAAGTGCTAGGGTGGACGATTTCAGTGAAGCAGATGTAAAAACCTCACAATCCCAGGATGATGTATTTTTGTGCTTTAATTCTTATATTATGGAAATGACATGGACTGGGACTGTAGGCGCAGAAGCAGTCATACAGGGGTTAACCCTTAACGTGCTGATTTAAGATTGAGTCAACAGCTTTCCTCGGGGCACTTTGTGCACAATGCATGCAAAGCGCCCTGACAAAAGCTGTTGACTAAGACTACTTTTTGCTTGAGACTAGGCTTGCTGGTACTTGAATTAAACGTATCTTCATGAGGAATTTGAATCTTACAACCATTATATGTTTAACCGTAATGAGAAAACAACTATAGCAGTGATCAGCACTTTAATGGTTAGGCTTAACTTCTACTTCATCATGTACAAACTGGGCAACTGTCTACCCAGACCAAGTCAACCAGAAACATACTGATACAATTTGAGTTATTGACTACTATGACAATAATCCCTCATATTTTTTCATGCAAGGAAGAGAAAAAATCAATTTTCTCTCATAATACTATCATGGAAAGGTTACAGGAACTGAAGTGGAAGCAAGCCTTTAGTTTACACAGCCCATAATACAGTTGTGCTCAGCATCACAATGGGCCAGGCTGGGCCTCCCATTGGAAGCACATCACCAGCAATGACATCATGCCCATCACCACAACTAGAGGCATGGACCTCACTTCTAAAGCTCTGTGGCCCTCAACAAAAGTCTCCAAGATGTTCCCCACTTCCTATCAGACAGCCCCATCATACTTATCTCACATGCATGATTTCCTGAGTATAGCGCAGGGCCTCATGCCACGAAATTATCTCATCAATCTCTGAATGCACAATCAGTCATTCTGGGACCCAACAACAGGGCAGGAGCCAGGTCTGTGATGCATACATGAAGTGCAGCAAGTTTGTTTGACACACTCTGGCCCAGGAACTATGTCCTGTGACACACAATCTGTCTCTTCCACAACACTGGCCAAAGAACCACATCTACTGCTTCTAATACATATAGGTCTGATATTTTGACAGCACGGTTGCCGCTACATCTCTGTAGACAGGTTTCACTGTACACTGATGTATTATGATAAGTACAGAAAGGCATAGATCTAATTCCGTTCTTTCTAAAGCCCAAGCAAATGACATTGTCTTTCAGGAAGCACAAAGCCAGATGTCACAGTACATTGATTATCAGAGCAAAAATTAACGTTATTTTTTTCCAGTCATGTGGCTGCAGAACAGTGAAGAGTGAGAGACCATTGAGCTAAGCTTAGACCACCTGCCTTTTCAGACCATATTTATCGTGTTCTTTTTGCCATCCTTCCCATGTTATTGCACCTCTATTGAGAGACCACACACCTTATATGACCACTTTTTTGCGTGCCTTAGGGGTGGTCTCTGAAGACAGGTTTTACTATATTTTCTAATTAAAATGGCTGGCCATATGGGCCCCTGGGAATAACCAGACAGTGGTCTCTATAGACAGGTGGTCTTTCATAGAGAGTATGAATAAAGAGAAAAGCACAAAGCAAAGTATCCTCAAATGGTTGTCTTTACAAGTCTGGTGGTCTATTGTTACAGAGTGGTCTCTCAAGACAGCCCACTGTTGTTTTTATATGCTTTTGTTGTAATTGCTACTTTGGCAACCTTTTCTCTGAACAAGGCCATAAAATAGTCCACGTTTCACAAACCACTCCAGTTCTCAGAGACAATTTGAGACCACATTCTCCAGGTCCTCAAGTCTAGCCATTTGTTTTACATGTATCTCCAATGACAGACCACCTGCATTATGTGACCACTTTAAGACCTGTCCTAGGCGTGGCCTCTCAAAAGAGGGACTAACATTGACATGCTTTTGGCTTCATCCCCTGCCTGTTAGGAAGACTATGGAAACATCGGTCCAATGTCTTGATTTCCCAATTTAGCACTTGGGTTGTGACTAACAGGGAGCAGGAAGGGAGGAAAACCTGTTACCCCATCCCTTGCATGCTACCCCACCTCTTACATGTTACCCCACACTTACATGTTACCCCACCCATTACATGTTACCCCATCCCTTACATGCACTAAAACACATCATATCTGCAAATTTAAGACAAAATTCAAAGGATTTTGAAGCAATTATTGTAAACACAGAAAGAGGAATTGCTCAGAAAGGAGGAAAAGTCACGTCACCAATTAAAGATTCATGTGGTTTTCTGAGGAGCTGCTCAATGCATGCCATAGAAAAAACTCAAGTGTCAGTGTTTTTACATTGCTTGAACAATTAAGTCATGGTACAGCTGTTTTTAAAGCTGTAGCATGACTTGCTAGACCAATTCACTGCCTTGGTTTAGATGTACATGTAGATTGGTAGTAGTGGATGAAGCAACTTTAGGGAAGAATTTGACTTTCCACTTCAACTAACAATGCCGCCATAATCCTGGGGGACTAATCATGTTGCTGCCAATGTATTGGTGAGCAAATATTGTTCTATTAGTGAATATCAGAAATGGTCTAGTGCCATGGATATTGCCTACTTCCCTTTTCATTATGACATAGGCCATTTAACCCTTTCCCCCTTGAATTAAGACTGAGTCAACAGCTTTCCTTGGCATGGGTTGGGCACTAACCCATGCCAAGGAAAGCTGTTGACCTGGGGCATGTGATCTTGATAAGTGTCATGTACATTTCTCAGTCAGATTGTTTTTCATAACTGTTGAAATTAGTTGAAAACACTGAGGCAGATGACATTTGACCACCAGCCGGTTTTGGCCGGTTTGAGGGGGAAAGGGTTAAGTCAACAGTTTTCTCTCATCACTTGAGGCTCATTACACCAAGGAAAGCTGTTGACTGAGTCCTATAATGGTTAACACATAGACCAACATGTGTGTGTGTGTGTGTGTATGCATGTATGTGTGTGTATGTGTATGTGTGTATGTATGTGTGTGTGTATGTGTGTGTGTATGTATGTGTGTGTGTGTGTATGCATGTATGTGTGTGTATGTGTGTGTGTGTATGTATGTGTGTGTGTGTGTGTGTGTATGCATGTATGTGTGTGTATGTGTATGTATACCCAAGGTACATACATACATATGTAAGTGTATCATATACAGCTGCCCGTATTTGTCCAACTTTCCTGACTCACAGTTCACAGCCTACCCTAAACTCAGGCTTCTCTTGCCTGCAGACCATTGATCTCAAGAATCATCTTGTAGCTATATTTGTCAACCACCCTCCAGCAGTATTGGTCACTTCCTAATAAACTAAGTTAATACCGGTATTTCAGAAAGACTTTCAGTAATCAAAGGACCTGTGTTCTCCAGGCCCCATCATTTGTGGCATGGCCAGCCATACCTAGCCTGACCTGTCTGCCTGCATCATCTCAATGCTATGGTAATAACAACCATAGGCTGGTCGAGACCTCAGGGGAACCACAATCAGTTTGAATCAATCAAGCTCCCCATGTCCTGCTGCTGTGTTTGCTGGCAGGCTGCTAGCTGCTCCTATCAAACAGGCAGACAAAAAAAAAACAAAAAAACTGTAAGACGCAGTGTAAGTTGAAAAAAAAAATGAACTAATATTTAAAAGACCAATGTATGTGCACTTGCACTCAATGAACATATTCATGTACATACTATATTATCTTTGCTGACATGGCTACATCCATAGTTAATTTGTGCTTTAATACTGGCATAGAAAAGTTCCTGAGAGAGACAGGGAGAGAAAGAGAGAGAGAGAGAGAGAGAGAGAGAGAGAGAGAGAGAGAGAGAGAGACAGACACACAGACAGACAGACACACAGACACACAGACAGACAGACAGACAGACAGAGACAGAAAGACACAGAGAGAGAGTGAGAGAGAGTGTGAGAGAGAGAGAGAGACATTATATCTAGTCACTAGATGGCAGCACCTGATGGTTAGAAACATATATTTCCATTATGAACTGTGTAAGACTAAGCTACCAAACATTTACAGCTGTCTATGGCCATATTTTGCACAAGTTTGAACTTCTAACTTTGTAAATATCTGAGGATCTGGCCTAAGACAAGCCTTAGATATTTGGCCAGCAACCTGATCAATGTCAGGGCTTTTTATTTTCCACTTGACCAACACCAAATTATCTCACGGTTTTAACGAATATTGTGTCTGTAGAGGTATCCTAGACTCACTAACGTTTATGATGTGGGTGCTCGTGGGCCAACAAAAAACACATAGCTAAGTCATGCCTGCTATGGATAAAACAAACAAGATCATAGAGCTAAGAATTTTTACTTGCAAGCTAGGCCTTATAATTTACTTTTCAAAGGAAAGAGGGCTTGCATGTTCAGCCCTAATGATGTCATCCAGTACATGACTGCTTCGTCACTGTGCACGGATGCCAATACTCAACCCTGGTCTGCTGTTGACCCTTTGCACGGAAACACCATCTTCAATTCACAGTGAGACCAGACGGGAAAACTACTTCTGTTGCCATGCAACAGTGAGCATATATAACCAAATGTAATGAGAAAAATTGTGCACAGTTGACCTGTCCCTTCCCCCCCCCCCCCCTTTGTGGCAGTGCAGACTAGCCTTGCCTTTTTATCAGCTGAGCTGACTGCAATCTTACAGTTAAGATGCCAGAAATTAAAAACACAGCTTCGAGGAGGAGGAGGAGGAGAAGAGGAGGAGGAGGAGGAGGAGGAGGAGGAGGAGGAGGAGGAGGAGGAGGAGGAGGAGGAGGAGGAGGAGGAGGAGGAGGAGGAGGAGGAGGAGGAGGAGGAGGAGGAGGAGGAGGAGGTTACTGGTTTGTCATATAAAGTGAGTATTCTTGACACAGTTGCATGGAAGAAAAGGGTGAAACACGATGCTATGAGGAGGTCGAACTCATCTCCCCATACCCACCAGCACCACTGTCCACAGCCCACTCATAAGCCATTACACTTGTCCAATTTTCATATCAATACTCTGGCCCCAGTTGCCCCTTGTCTTGACCAGCAAAATGGAAAATGAAATGTGATTTGGAGATCCAATTGATAGAACAAATCCAAACAGTACTCCCTGTGGCAATAACAGGCAAATCTACAGTGATTCACTTACTAGTTTATTTCAGCAGCATACTGGGAATGCCCACTGCGGCGGCACCTTTATATAGGTAGAGGCACTACCACTGATGTCCTAGTACACAGGGCACTGTCACTGGCCACCAGCCACCATACAAACTGAAGGCACATTGCAATGTTCTGTCTGAATACAGTGAAAACTCGTTATAATGACACCATCTGTTCCCGTAGAAACATGTTAGATAACTGTCAGACAAATGAATCAAACAGCAAAGAAAATGAACTTTTGCCATTCAAAACTTCCGTCATTATAATGAAAATGTCAGATATCTGAGTGTCATTTATAAGGAGGTTTCACTTTATATAATATAGTTTGCATTGGAAGTCTAACCACAATAAATGTATATTGGTTAACTGTCTCATTGCACACTGACAGCATGAACAGGTTACTTACTGAATGTGTTACACTGACAGTTGTCTCAATGCACGTTGAACACATGGACTATACACTGACTGGGTCAAATGGATGGTTGAATGTATGAAATGGACGGTTGTCTCATGTGCAGCAAATTGAATGCACAGACTTCAGATTACAAATTTATTACACTAAATGTGTGATATGGACAGTTGTCTCATTGCACATTGAACATGTGGACACATTATACAATGAACGTACAGTCAACAGCACATTGAAAGTGATCATAGATTATACACTAAATATCTTAACCCTTTCCCCCTCAAGCCGGCCAAAACCGGCTGGTGGTCAAATGTCGTCTGCTTCAGTGTTTTTAACTAATTTCAACAGTTATGAAGAACAATTTGACTGAGAAATGTGCATGAGACTTATCAAGATCACATGCCCCAGGTCAACAGCTTTCCTTGGCATGGGTTGGGCACTTAGTGCCCAACCCATGCCAAGGAAAGCTGTTGACTCAGTCTTAATTCAAGGGGGAAAGGGTTAAATGGACAGTTGTCTCATTACACATTGAACATGTGGATCAATTACCCAATGAATGTATAACCCAAGCAGCACAGTCTCATTGTATATGAATGCATGGACAGATTACACACTTCACCTATCAGCTGGCCTGCACATTTAACTCATTCCATACCAGTCCCTGATTTTTCCGTTTATTTACTTAGATTTAAGACGACAATTGCATATTTAAATTCTTCATGAAAAGAGCTTTCGTTCAAGTACCAACATGCCTATAGTCTTCAGTCAGTGGTTCTGGCACTGCCTGGCAAGTCACCATAGTATGGAATGAGTTAACACATGGATAGATTACATGTACTGAGTGTGCAAACTGGACCACTGTCTCACTGTACATCTGATGCATGGACAGATTATACCCTGAATGTGTCAGTTAGGCTGGGTCTGTGTCTTAAATACACAATATATATGCAGAACTTTCAAGACACATGTATTATGTTTGATCAATATTACACTATACCTTCAGATAACATTTGTCTACAATTAAACTGAGAGGTGTCCACCTCATTTATGGAAAAACAAATGGAAGATCTGCACTAGACCAGTGCATATATATATACATATGCTAACATTGACAATCAATATATACAGGGGCTAACATGTTGCTCTAACAGAGACTTTTTGCTATGTTTATTGTGCAAGCCATGACTGTGCCATGACAAGTTAATGATGTCCACTATTGCTATCACCAGTGCAGCATATACATGGAGGTGTACTTTATCTGTGCTTAATTCTGCCTTCAGTCCAATTTGAGGTCCCACACTTATTGATTTGTCAAAAACTAAGCACATCTGCAAATCATGAAACATGTTGAATAGCCTACACTATGTTATCCCACGTTACACACAGATGTGGATTCCCTGTTTGCAAGCTGTTCTAATATATGGTACGTGTGTTCTCGTGTTTCAGAAATACCTAATTGCAATCAATAGCAACTACAATGTGCAGTAATGATGTTTATATACCCTGTGCCAACCGGCAATTGATTTTCAATTTAATTATTTTTTTTTCTTTGTCCCCCCCCCCCCCCCTTCGAATCTTTAATTGTGGAGCCTACATGTACAATTAACATTATAAGCTTATAACAACAGGGGAGCCCATATCAAAATGCAGACACATATTCACTGTTTGTTTCCTTGCTTGTTCTAAGCCTATAGTTTGAAAACATATCACAGCAACTAAATCTGATAGTAAACTCCATGAACAAAATGAATCATGTCACAAAGTCCCCAGATTTAAAAACATATAGGTATATCTGCATATAAGCTTGATATATAAAATGAGTCCATTTACATTTGTCCTACATGTACATTTGACAAAATGGGTCTTCAAGTGTACCCTAAAATTATTTCAAACTCATTCAAGTGCAGTGGCCCCTCTTTTGAGGGATCACCCCACTGAAAGACAACCTGCCTTTAATACCACTATATCGGGCTCTGGGTACTTCCTTAATGGTTTCTGTTACTGTAGTTCTAGAAATTTTCGCACTCGATTTTATTTTGCGCTTTTGGCGCTACCACCTAAAGTGCGAAATTAAAATGCGTGAAAATAAGTTGCATTGCATTTCACTACATTGTTTGGCATTAGATTGCGTGACACTAAAATGCACGAAAATTCTGTCATTTCAGTAAAAATGAGTTTGCGCGAAATTAAACACGCGCGAAAATTTCTAGAACTACAGTATTTACCCCATTAACAGGAGGAAGCAAGAGAGGCCAAACAAAATGTCTGTGTTGTACACAAACATACAAACATTTATTCATAAGCTATATAGTCACAACATGTTAGCACTGCCTGGTCTTATATATGATACAGTTAAAACTTGTTACAATGACACTATCTGCTCCCTGAGAAATGTGTCAGTCAGTAATAACTGAATATGTCAGATCAATGAGTCAAACAACAAAGAAAATGAACTTTTAGCATTCAGAAGTCTCTCTCTCTCTCTCTCTCTCTCTCTCTCTCTTATACATATGTATATATAATACATAAATATATGTGTCTGTGAGCACTAAATCACCTCAAGTTTGAAAAGTTTAACTCATTCCATACCAGTCGCTGATTTTTCCGTATTACAATATTTACCTAGATTTAAGACTTCAATTGCATATTTAAATTCTTCAGAATTTAAGAAAAAGAGCTTTCATTCAAGTACCAACATGCCTATAGTCTTAAGTCAGTGCCAGAACTACTGACCAATGCCTGTCACTATAGTATGGAATGAGTTGATAGCCTGAATTTTTATTATAAGTGTGAACTTCATGCCAATCAATATTAGAGAATCAACTTCAATGATAAATTAAATCATGATCAAAACTGGAGATCTTGCTTTTGTATAGAAAACCTCTGCAAAACTGAGGTGACAGAAAGACACAAGGAGAGAAATAAAGAACGAAAACTGAAACAAAAGAATGTTTGTGTTTGCACAGAGCACCAGAAAATTCTGTGCAAACAGTATCCATACTCAGATGGCATGTCAGCTCCCTGATTTCAAGAGAAGCATGCAGTCTATACCTAATTTACTAACTCACATGACTTGTTCATGTTCATGTGCTATGTTGCAGAGTCAAGCATTACTCAACATGCTGAACTGGTATGTATACTAGGTCTGACTTTGTATGTATATGTATCCTAGGTCTGAGCATTGTACATGTATGTACATGTATCCTAGGTTTGCGCGTAATGTATGTATACAGGTATCCTAGGTCTGAGCATAATGTATGTACATGTATCCTTGGTCTGAGCATTGTATGTACATGTATCCTTGGTCTGAGCATTGTATGTATATATGTATCCTAGGTCTGAGCATTGTATTTGCATGTATCCTTGGTCTGCGCATTGTATGTATATGTATCCTACATCTGAGCTTTGTATGTTCACAGGATTTTATACATGGCCATCCTGTACTGTGTGGTTAATAAGCAGATCTGTGACAAATGGGATCAGTAAAGATGAAAAATAATTTAAATCACTCTAAATATGAGAAATTCTCCACTGAATCCATGTTGAATCTTTTTGAATCTCCAAGAAATTTGATTGAATCATTCTGAATCATGGTTGTATATTTCTCTATTCATGCTGACTCAGAATCTGTTAGAAAGTTACAACTTTATTTCTCTGAATCACTGTGTTCATTTGCATCCAGGAATCTTTCACAAAGGTTCAAAATGCATTAAAGATTCAGATGCACAACAGTTACAATGATTCAGATTCAGCCTTTATTCAGCAATAACTCAGACCTGATTCTGAGTCAACAGCTTTTCTCGGTGCGCATTGGGTGCCGAGAAAAGCTGTTGACCTGGGATATTTTCTCTGGAACCAGAGGCATGCTGGTACTTGAATGAAAGGTCTTTGTACGTGGTATAGGAATCTAAGATCTTACAGATAATTCAGACTAGTTTCACTTTAGTAGACTATCTTTAAGTATGATTGGCACTGTAAGAGTTAATTATTGTAAGGCAGGGTAATGCCATTCACAGCTGCCTTCCTAAACTCCTGCATTTTCTGTCCCTTTACCATGTTGATAAAACTTAATTAAGCAAACTATTGATTACCTTCTAATTACATGTCCCATCATACAGTAAGACATGTAGCCTTGCATATTCTTGTGCCTATCATACTACATACAGATCCATCATGTGTGCACCTTGTACCTTGTCCGCGGACTTGCCATATAGTCCATAATCCTGCCATCACATACATGTACATAGGCAGCTTGGCCCCATCAATTACTTATATCCTGACCATTTTCTGATGCATTCTCTATTATTACACCTCACTCTCCTGATATCAGATACTATCATCACATGTTACAAATAAGACAAAATTCCCCCTGTCCACAGGTAGGCAAAGAAAAAAATTAGTACATCTGGACATTGACTGAATCATAAATTTAGACATTAATTTGGTGTCAAAATAACTGATCCACTTGTCTCAGACAAATGGACGAGCCTTATTTCCAATGCTGTTATTATGCCCTTTTTCCGTGTGCCATTCCAGCATTTCAGTTCGTGTCAGTACATATGTGTGCCATCTCCTCTGTACATTTGGCCATGTTTCCCAACAGTATATTTCCTTACATGCCACCAAGTTCAGGCACCATGCATTATCTGCTCTTATCCGCTTTCCTTATTACTCAGTCTGTACTTTTACAAGACAAACCTGCAGGCTTAAGAGACAATGTCCCGGCTTTTAGTCATGGTCAATCTGCCTGCCTTTTTTTCTTCCTTCTCTTTCCAGTTCTGCCTTACAAATTGCATGTTTCTCCTTCCTATTTCTCTGCAAACTGAAAACATGCTGTCCCTTATAAAACACAGCTGCTTTGTGTCCATTCAAATGGAAGATTTTACAACCTGCTAAAAGACATGCATGTTCTCTCTGAGAACTTAAATAGGGGGAAACCATTACAAATACTTTTGCCAATACCAGCCTTCTTAGCCTTGCCCCATGAGGCACCCAATCCAACAGGAAAAAACACCATTTGGAAGCACTGCCTCTGGGGACAATTTTCTTGCTACACAGGCCTCACGCTCTTCTCTGCTTGGCAGCACACACAAGATTAACTTAGTGTAACCCTTTCAGTGCTGTGCTGTTCATTGAGTCAACAGCTTGTCTCATCACACATTGGGTACAATGTGTCAAGGCTGTCCAACTGGAGCATTGTAGCAAAATTTTGCTACAAAGCTCTTCAAAATTGCTATAGATTGTCTCAAAAATAAGTGTTTCTTATGTAAAGAAGTGGCAAAAATGCTACAAGGAAAGAAAATTTTGCTACAGATATTTTTCGCTGGACAGCACTGTGTGTCCCAAGGAAAGTTGTTGCCCCAGATCTTTCGGAATTTCTCTGGAACTACAGACTTGCTAGTGCTTGAACAAAATGTCTTCTTTTTGGAGAAAATTGGAAACTGGAATTGTTACAATAATTAAGATCAGTGTGTCTTTTTCTGTGATCAGGGCTGAAACAGTTTTTGGCTTTCAACCACATTTCTCTGCCAGCTGGATGTAGGGCAAAGACACTATGTTCATGTGGCATATGTGTATAAGATATGTACAGTTATGATAGAATCAAACACTTTGAGCACATTCACATCAGGTCAGCTATCCCTTTCCCCCTTGAATTAAGACTGAGTCAACAGCTTTCCTTGGCATGGGTTGGGCACTAGGTGCCCAACCCATGCTAAGGAAAGCTGTTGACTCAGTCCAAAATGTGGCACTAAAAGAGTTAACTCCTTTCATGTGCTGACAGGCCTTGGTCAGTTGTTCTGGCACTGCCTGGCAAGTCATGCTGCAGGTGCCTTGGTGGCAGCTGCAGCATGACTTAATTGCCAGGCTGCACCAGAACCACTGACTTAAGACTATAGGCATGTTGGCACTTGAATGAAAGCTCTTTTTATGAAGAATTTAAATATGCAATTGTCGTCTTAAATCTATGTTAGTACACGGAAAAAAACAGGGACAGGTATGGAATGAATTAAGCTGTTGTGATATGCATGCAGTGGTCAAGTGAGGACCGGCCACCTTATGTCCTATCCTAAAGCTTCACTTGGAGGCAGTCCCACAGTGAAACCTACCGTGAAAGACCAGCTAATGAGAGAGACCATCTGCCTTGAAACATCTCTTGACGGGATGCTTGGTTACTACATGTACATGTACTTTTCATCTGGTTGACACCTCCCTATGAAATGCCACCTGTCTCAAGAGACCACAATTTGGTCATCCTTCCCGTGACCTTTCAAGATAGACCATGTATCACTGTCATTGGAAAATTATGTGTTCATACATTAATACTAAAAAAAAAATTGTTTATCAAAAAAATTGGTTTTATTTGTGAGATTCTCTTATTACTGTGGTTGAGGTTATATGAATGCATACGGTTCCCTTCTATTGGGTCCATGTAGTCTACAATTGCCTCTCCATAAGCATATCTGCTGCCTTGCTTAAGTGGCTGCTAGCAATACACTGGAACTTGATGTATATTGCTTATTGCAGCACCATATTTCTTTCAGATGTACTCTGCAAAAAGCATACATCCAGCCATGCTTGAAAAATATCCACTCAGACTCCTTAAATTAACAATATAGCTGGAACAAATTTACATAGTACTCTCAGCTCTCAAGTTTTTCAGCATTTTGAAGCATGAAGAACCTGAGTGGTAATTGGACTGGAAGCTTGCCATTAGCTGTTTAATTCACAGAGCTGACAAAGCAGTGTTTTGCCTCTGGACTATCCCCAGGGACAACTGGTGATTGCCTGTGCAGTCTCACCCACATCCCCTTTAGCTCAGGCGGCATTGCTTGGTGCACACAAGGAGCTGAGGGTCCCTGCAAGCCAGATCATAAAAAGCAATGCACATTTATAGGTGTTTATTATTTGTCTATCCATTTATCTGTGTTTACTTCTCATGCTCTTGAAATTTTAAGCACCATGTCAAATTAATTTGCCAACTAAAGTGACTGTCTCATGAACCTGGTTTTTTCCTTTCCTCTCAGTCTGTCGTTTGACTACATGATCTCTGTCTTAATGTTGAAAAAGTGACTCAAATTCTGATTGGGCTATTTTGGTTACCACATCACCAGACTTATGTGTAACAGGGTTCATATGCCACCAATGGTCAGGGTGATAAAGATCAACTTCCTGATTGGTCCAACAATGCAGTTTTACAACCATTACTATCACCTGATTGGTCCAACAATGCAGTTTTACAACCATTACTATCACCTGATTGGTCCAACAATGCAGTTTTACAACCATTACTATCAAATATTTTACTCTGTGTTTGAGGGTGAATTATCATTCAAGAGTGAAATTCAAATGTAGAAACTCACTGTAGATCACATAACCTTAACATTGTTACAATTAAATTTGAATGTATGCATCAAAATTTGAATAAACTGAAAAACTCTTAGCCAATTTGGCTAAAGTTTACCAAATTTTGTGGGCCAAACCCCATGGACAGCTGCACTGCCCTAGTATACACTTGTGGCTGTGGCCTGTTTAGTGTCTGGTACATGCACCAGTAAACAGGAAAATTAACAGCCACCAAACATCATAAACTAATGGCTCCAGTGACAGGCCCAAGGATGACCACACAACCCAACCATATTAAACTTTAGGACTTACATCTGCACTGATCTGCAGCTACAGACATATGGAAGGAACAAACAATTGAGAATTAAGATATGGACAAACTGGTACATTGGTGAGTTGCAATGAAGAATATCAGTGCTTTTTCAAGGTATGATGGTGTCAGTAAAGACACTGTGGTGGGGGTCAGTGTTGATTAGCAGCAATGGGAATCGACTGAAATCTCATCATGATTGATCATCGGCTGAGGACAGTCAGGCGATGATCGATTATAATCGATTCACAAATTAATGCCTTATAGCTACCCCATAAGTGATATGTGACCTGCCTGGTTCTCAAGCCATGCCATTGCACATGAGCCAACTATTGCATGATATTTCAGCTAGCCATGTACATGATGCAGTAGTACACATAGGAAGTCATCACTTTTCACGGTAACAGGTAAACATGGTAAATGTCCACCCATGTGCTGGCTTGCCACAGAATTGAATAAAACTGTTTTTTTGGACAAACTTTAGAATATCTTTAACGCATTTATTTCAATTATAATAACTATTGAAAGTGAAAATTGCTTTTTAAGTGCTTCACTTTTTGCAAAGCTAAAACGATATATTTTTTTGCACTCGATGATCAGTGTATCACTATCAATTAGCGTCAGCTCAAACATAATTCACCTCGTTGAAATATTGGGAAGTGAAACATCACCACAGTGGCACAACTGCCTCTAAAAAGGCATCAGGTAGCTGAATGTTAGACAAGTGAATCAAATAATAAGGAAAATGACCTTTTTGCCCAACAAAATTAGTGTCATAACGGGTAAAAGGCTCTGAAACATGTTGAGTAGTTACCCGCTGAAGACCCTTTAATTTATTTGGGCTAATACAGCCTATGTCAAAATTTTACAGAGGAACGTGTGCAATATGGACAATAGTACTTCTATGTATATAAGTTAGACAGGGACATGTTAGCTTATGGAGAGTAAATAAATCGGACTGCGGAATAGGGTAATGACTACTAGGAAGTGGTTTTGGACAAAAAGACACAAATACAATTAAGTGAATATGTCAGATTTGGAGTGTTATGAAGAAGTTTCATGGCATGATGGCTTTATAAGTTGTTTTTTGTTTTGTTTTGTTTGTTTTTTTTTTGGGGGGGGGGGGGGTCATAGTGTTTGTGTTGCTGACTTTGTTGTTTTGTAGAATGTAGTTTTAGTTAGCATTCACAATAACTGCATCAGCCTGGTCTGCAAACTGGGGTGAACATGAGCAATTAAATCTTTTTATTTACATATTATACATAATCCTTGTTACTTTTCTGTACTCCATTTAAACTTAAGTTTATAATGTGTGCTGGTGTCATTCTGAGATGCAACTCTCTTACTGGTTAATGCCAGGGTTTTTCATCCAATGATATGTACTTATACATGTATGTACAAAAGTGAAAGATGACTTCTAGTTAAGTCAGGCTTTGCCTGTCTCAACTAGCTTTTTCTCAAAACATTATAGCACCCTTTGAGGTTTTCTTATTAAGTTTTAGGCTATAGACAATGTACATTTATTCATCACTGAATATATAATTATTCATCATTGAACATACATTTATTCATTGTTTCACTGTGTTTTTATGCAACCAATAATGAATTGTACCAAGGATTGGGGTATGACCAATTGTATTTTTGTATGCCAACTGTATTTTTGTATGACCAACTGTATTTTTGTATGCCAACTGTATTTTTGTATGATAATCTGTTTTTGTATGACCAACTCTATTTTTGTATGATAATCTGTTTTTGTATGACCAACTGTATTTTTGTATGATCAACTGTATTTTTGTATGACTAATGGGTAAAAAAATACCATTTTTGTCAATAAAATTATTACCTCTTACTTGTACCCAATCAGCATGATGTTAAAATAAAAAAACCTTATCAAAAGAGCACTGGAAACATCCCTTATGTTTTCAAAACAGCAAAATTTTGAATGAGATAAAAAATACAAACACGATGAGTAATCAGCCATTGTGACTATACGGCTACCATGAAAGCTGAGATGCCACGATAAGCAAGGAGCCTATATACTTCAAGGCATGCTGAACACTGCAAATGCTGCATAAGTTACTATACCATGGAAGAAAGAAAATTTAAAAACATTCCCTTTCGTTTAAAATGGAGTGATGTGAATGTGACCCTCTGCGGCATGTGTGACGCTTAATAAGTGATCTTGTATAACAATTGGCCCTGGAAGCCAAGTTCATGGATGGTGCAGCCAACAGAAGCAAAAGGCATATCTACTACTCCAACCCCCATCCCACCCCCTCAATGTGAGTGCATGTGGTACCAGCATCATCCCCTGACAGTGTCTATCATGGAGTCTGGCAGCAGCTATATACTTCATGCTGGAAGCATGGTTTGCAAACTTCCCATAATGCAGTTTTTGAGTGTATATACAGTAATATAATGCTCCCTTAATGTTAGAACATTGAATGGGGTCCATGAAGTAGCCCATGTTATAACAAAAGCATATTATAACATTGGCACATTTTACATACAAGTACACATAACAGGAAAAGTGCTTCAGTTTCAAGCCAAGGTGGCCACCATGTTATGAGACGCCTTATAAAGAGGGAGCATCATATACAGCATATCTGTGTACTTTCATGCAGCAGCAAGACTGAAAATGATAAGTGCAGGTCCATACATTTAATGTATTGATATATCATTTTGTAAGTCCAAAATAAAATGTCTATGCGGTGCATTAGTGTGTTAATGACAGTAGTCCTTGATACATATATATATATATATATATATATATATATATATATATATATATATATATATATATATATATATATGTATGTATGTATGTATGTATATATACACGCAGTGTAAACTTGTTATGATGACACCATCAGTGTTCCCTAAGAAATGTGTCGGATAACTGAATATGTTGGATATCTGAATGTAATTATAATGAGGTTTCACGGTGTATAAATATATATATATATATATATATATATATATATATATATACAGTGAAACTTGTTTTGAGAGACCACTGTGAGGAAGGGCCACCTGCATTTTCAGACCATGTTTACCATGTTCCTTTTGCCATCTTTCCAATGTTATTGCACCTCTTTGAGAGACCACCGGCCTTATGTGACCACTTTTTGGCCTGCCCCAGGGGTGGTCTCTGAAAACAGGTTTTACGGTATTTATATATATGTTGAAAAATATAGAAGTTTGCAGTATCAAATCCGGAGACAAAATACACATCCTATTAGATGACCAGGCACAGTACATCCAGGTAAAGTTAAGGTAGGTACCTCACCATCACCTCTACATTTACAGATTTCAAGTTCAGATTAAGGCCACACCTTTTTCCTGGATCACAGAATTCAAGACCTAAGTCCAATTTGTCTGCAAGATGAAGAACTAAATTCATGAAAACTATTTTTCTGTACCATGATTTTTATCATGATTATAGAGAAATCTACATTTTCATAGTTGCAATTTTGACAATCTCAAAGTATTACTGCACTATAATCAAAATAAACCAAAAAAAAAAAGAAACTATGTTATAAATTAAATGAACTTGAAGTATTATGTATACAGTAATCTTCACTCACCCCTGTATTGTCAGTGACGGCTGTTATGTGATGTCAATGAGGCTACGGGGCAGTGGGTGACAACAGCAGTAACCAGAGTTGTCTGTATTGGCGTCAGACTTGCAGAACTCTACTGTTGTGACCAGCAGACTGCCAGGATGCCAGCAGTGTACTCTATTACAGTAGCCACAAGTGATGACAATGTGCTAATCCACACTCAAGTCTTGTGTCCCTGTCCTCAGAGCCTCACATCTGCCTTGGGTAACACACTCAGTGGGACTCCCCTGTTGTTCATTTACACAGGGGGTGTCACACTTCACAAGCAACCAATCATCCGGCTGTCATATACATGCACTATCAGGTTTTCAATTCTTTTACAAACTGACAGGAACTCCCCTCTTGCACACTGAGACAGGGCTCAGGGGTGTAACTATTCATAATAGAGCAACTGTCCATGTGGCTATCTGCCACAGAATGGAAGTCTCTCCATCTGCATGCTGAGTCTATTTACTTCATTCAATTTGCCCATTGTACACTGCAAGGGTTGTCGCTCCTTACAGCAGTAAGACAATTTTCACGGTTTGTTAATTCATCAGTGAAATTACTGTGAACTGCAGACCCATATAATTTCAAATATACAACAATCGACAAATATTTCATAATTTATTCTATAATATACATAACTGCACAATTAACTATGACAGGTTTTTAATTTTTGTTACAAAATGTATTCAGTTTGGATCAAATCTGTACTACTTCAGTGTGAATGGCATTACGTATTGCTGAGCTTGGTCTATGGCTGTCCTGGGCCCACTCAGGCCTGTAAATTAATGCGCCTGGCTGGTCCAGGCTCCTGCCACAGAAAAGCCCTGTCATTTTATGGGACGCAGAGGGCAAAATAAATCAATGGCCATGTAATAACTGACCATTCACTTCTTGAAAAAACATGCAGCACTCAAATGGCATTAACTGTTAGGCAGTGTCCACGCTTTCTACAGCTACCAGTGATTTAAAGTGAGTAACTGAGACTCTTACAAGTCCCCAGTATGCAGCCCAGACATGCTCCCCTCTAGGTGCCACAAAGTGGTCACAATTTTTTATGTATAACAGAGTGGGATCCAGGAGTTCTGGCAAACAATTAAGAAACCAAGGCCTGTGATCCTTTCCCACTCGAATTTAGACTGAGAAAAAAAGACCAAGTCACCAGCTTTACTTGACCAGTATGTACTGGTGCTGTTATTAAGCCAAGGAGAGCTTTTGATCTGAGATAGGTTACCTCCATGGGTCTCATGAATATAATTTGCAGTCAAATTGTTTTATATCATTAATGAAATTAGTCAACAGCATTGAAGCAAACAACAGTGGACCACCAGCAAGTTTTTGCATGCACTGGACAGGGAGAGGGTTAATATTTTCCAAATGGGTTGAAAGGGGAGAGGGTTAATATTTTCTGAAAGTTGGGAACATGCACAGCTTTACATTAACATGATTAAGATTTTTAGCTGCTGGTCCAAAAACAGCTTTCATCACAAAATTTGACACGTAATGGGTTAATCTTCAAACAGAAATCAATTCTTAAAACAGATATTTTTCACAAAATGAATAGACCGTTCTAACAAAACAGAGACCATGGTATGTTTTGATTCTTGAGAACAAGGAACATGAGAATTCTTGGGACCAGGGGACACAGACCTGTATGGGTAGCAACGATTCAGGGTCCTTTGATAACAGAGACTTGCAGTATATTTCTGGGAACACTGACCAGTGCAGGGGGCATAGATTTATGCTTCTTTGGAAACAGGTACTACTGGGCTTTAAAGCTCTGGTGACAGGAAACATGGGAAGCCCCTTATAAAGAGCCCTCCCCAGACAGAAACACATCTTAATTTTGGCCTATGTACAGTCCATTATATAATGGTCATAATGACCTCCAGACTCCCTCAGCTGGTATCATACAGTTTTATGTACATATCTGTGGCCTCTTGACTTTACATGCTGACCTCTGTGACCTTGAAAAATATGTCAAAGTCACCCTGGAGAAAACTCATCCTAATATAAATCTTGATAAGGTGCTTTTACTTTCAAAGTTTGAAGACTACTACTTTTTTTACTCAAGATAGAGTATTCAGGTCAATTTTTGTTATTGACCTGTGTGACCTTTATGGATCAGGTCAAGCACGAGCACACTTGTATAAGGCCTTCATAAGATGTTTCATGCTTGGAAGTTTGATATTGCAGCTTCTGTTGTCTCCAGATGCAGTGTTTACAATGTTTTTTTAATTGAGCCCCATGACCTTGAAAAATGGGTGAAAGTTATCAGAAAGCCATATACTCTTCCAAGGTCTCAACATGGACTGATCTATATGGTCTCAATAAAGTTGCTTCAGGCATATACAAGTAATTACAGTTTGATGGCACAGCTCTGAATGTGGTACTTGTACTGGATTAAATACAATGAACTGGGCTCTGCCTATCCCAGGCATTTATGCATATACCTGCCTCCACTGATCCATTCTTATAACAAATGGGGATTTGGTGCAGTTGGTGTGTGAATTTCCCATTTTCAGCTACATGATTGGTGTTGAAGATTGTTGGTTTGAGACCCAGCCATTCTATGGTCACAAAACATATATAATTTTGGTGCTCCTTTGATGCTGGTGGACTTACATATGTACAGTCCCTGATCTGGGAAAACTCCAAATACAGCACTTGTACTGGATAAATTACAATGAACTGACTTTGTTGATTATGGCATTCATGCATATACTGGCCTCCATTGAACCATTCTTTTTAAGAATGGCAATTAGTGCAGTTGGTATGTGTGCGATTCCCCTTTTTTGCTGTGCAATTAGTGTTGATGGTTGCTCGTTCAAGGACCACCCATTCCATGGTCACAAGATGTATATCCATTTGGCAAAGTAACAATTATTGTGTTTACAAGGTGCCCAGGTGCAAATGTGATGACAACAATATCCCACTGGCTTACAGAGCTCAAGGGGTAAAAGATAGATTGCATACACAGTACGTACCCCTCTTCCTCTTAATTCACCCCTTGAGTGACAGAAATTGGCTTAAAAGGGGTGACTTCTCCCAGGGAAAGTAGTTTTTTGTTAAACATCATGCTGGCCAATGTAGTGGCCCTGATGAGACCAACCACTAGGGGGCACTGTAATCTGTTGGAATCTTGTATGTTTGCCAGCCCATGTAGCTTCAAGAAGGAAGTGGGTGAAACTATACTGAACCCCAATGAAAAGTATCCACATAAAAAAATTAACAAATTAATTTTGTAAGTTACTAAGTACTGTGTGTGCATATATGCATGGTTTGGAGCCTACATCAGGGTCATTCAGGACAACTTTTTAACTTTTGCTGGGTTGTTACATAATGCATGTGACTTTTGTGCACCGAATATGGCTTCTGACCACCACTCCTATTGGATGGCTAAAATGACCTGATGTTTTCAGTGGCTTTAAAAAGGGATGTTCAGCCAAGAAAAAAGCCAGTGGTCTCAGGTGTGTTGAGGCGATCATGCCGCGTCTGAGCCAAGGTCAAAGACACCATGCTTTGGGGCTTGCAGAGGGTGGAGTCCCAATCACTCAAATCGCACAAAGAATGGGGTGTACTCGGCGCACCATCCAATGACTAATTGAACGGCAACAAGAAACTGGATCCGTAGATGATCGGCCTAGGCCTGGCCGAGAAAGAGTGACAACACCTGGCCAAGACCGTCACATCCGGCTGATGCACCTGCGAGACCGTTTCCGTACAGCAGCCCAAACAGCCCGTGAGACTCAAGGGGTGAATCACCGTCCTGTCAGTAGTTCTACTGTGGAGAGGCGACTGAGGAGCAGTGGCCTAACAGCCAGAAGACCTTACAGGGGTAACCTGCTGACCCAACCCAGAAGAGAAAGACGACTGCAGTGGTGTAGAGCACACTCCAGGTGGACTCGCCAGCAGTGGAATACCGTCCTTTTTACTGACGAGTCCCGTTTTTGTGTCAGCAGAGCAGATGGCAGAGAACGTGTGTGGCGCCGGACTGGGGAGAGATATGCAGATGCCTGTGTCCGTCAGGCAGATCGATGGGGTGGACCCTCTGTCATGGTGTGGGCAGGCATCAGCAACCGCTACCGGACACCCCTAGTGGTCATTCAAGGGATCCTCAATGCTAGGCGGTACATTGATGAGGTGCTGGAGCCGCACATGGTCCCATTTATGGAGCAGCATCAAGATCTGGCGATCTTTCAGCAGGACAATGCACGTGCACACTCTGCAAGATTAACAATGAACTTTCTCAATGAGAACAACATCAATGTCATGGAATGGCCAGCGTTCTCACCCGATCTGAGCCCTATTGAACATTTGTGGGATCAGTTAGGCCAAGGTATTCAACGGAGGACACCTAGGCCTACTACCCGAAACCAGCTGATCCAAGCTCTGCAGGAAGAATGGAATAATGTTCCCCAACACAGAATTCAAACCCTGGTCAGCAGTATGCGCCGCAGATGTATAGCATGTGTTGATGCTCGAGGTGGCCACATCCCATATTGAACAGAAAAATTTGTGTGACTTTCAATTAGGGCAGTTAATGACATTTTTTGCCTGTAAGTGACGTTAATGTCGGTAGAGCGTGACATTATTTTTACGCCAGAAAAGTGAATGCTTTGTTAAGTTC
This sequence comes from Hermodice carunculata, assembly GCA_964020975.1. Classification (NCBI taxonomy): domain Eukaryota; kingdom Metazoa; phylum Annelida; class Polychaeta; order Eunicida; family Amphinomidae; genus Hermodice; species Hermodice carunculata. The sequence goes on along the minus strand of OZ026626.1, from coordinate 30,305 downwards.
TAAGCACGTCTAGGTATGAAATGTTTCAAGTATAAACAATAAAATACTTCAAAATTGGCATGTGGATACTTTTCATTGGGGTTCAGTATACAAAGCAACTGTTTCACACAATGTGCCACTGACATCTCTGTTGATGGCACAAATTGTAACATCTAAATTCAGCCCACAGGTCCAGTCCCAGAAGAACACGGATTAATGTTTGATGAAGTACTCTTATGGAACTGCATTACTGTACGTGTAAATTAATTCCAGTTGTGTCTCTTAGGAAATTTCCACAGTGAATTCTACTTTAGTTAATCAAGCACAGATCACTATTTGTGTCCTGGCATTCACTGTGGTCATTCCATCAGTATAGCCTCACACTTTTTGTCAAAAACAACCAGCCAGAACTGTTTGTCGGATAGTTTAAGGGAGCTACTATCTGATCTGTGAAATTGTCTAAATTGGCACATAAAATGTACAAATATTATATCAGTTAGGCGGACATCTTTAACTCTTTAGGCTTTGCTTGCTGGTGATTTTCAACAGGCAAAAGTTTTTGTAGCTGTTACACTGGCAATGAGTCAGAGAGGGTTAATCCCCCATTCCATTCATTCTGCAGACTGCAGGTATGGGTACATTAGCAGGAGCCAGCAGGACTTCTGTTTACAACAAGACCTGGGAAACTGTGACAATTTAAAGTCCATAAAACTGCAAAGGTGAAAGCCCCTAGAAGTTGGTAGGCCACAGTGTAACCCTTTCCTAACTGGCTGGTGGTCAAATGTCGTCTGCTTCAGTGTTTTTGAATGAGTGCAACAGTAAAGAAAAACAATTTAAATGAGAAATGTTGATGAATGAAATGACCCATGCCATAAGCTTTAAAGGTACTATTGATTGACCATGTCCAAGTTTGATACATGGGTGACTCATGGGTTGTTCCCACCACATGGTACACTTTAAAAAAAAACGGCTGTGAAAATAATACTTTTATTCACATTCTTATTTTGGAAAACTCACTGCCCCTTCAATCATTGCTTTCTGCTCATTTCCAACACCCATAAGGCATGAAAGGCTAGTGATGTCTGAAACGTAACACCGCTGGCTGACAGGGAAGACTCCCACCATGCTTGCGACCATGCTTGCGAGCTATGGCTGTCAAGTGTCACATAGTTTAAACATATTTTATTCACCCTTCATCAACAGGATTAAAATGCATGTAGAATATTCGTTTTTGTCCCTGTTCCCACCCAGGATGGGTCGGTGTGTTGCTGTTAATTGTAGCAATACAAGCAACCACTTGTTCACATTCCCCCCAAGGACCTGAAATTACAGAGAGCGTGGACCCGTGCAGTCAAGATTTACAGGGACAAGTGGCAAGGCCTTGCGAACCGATGATTTGTCTAACCTATGTAGCAAACACTTTGTGAAAGGCTTCGGAGAAGAGGTCAAAAATGTGAATTAACATTAAAATGCCCATTGACTTACACAGTAATCGGTATGAACCGTGCATTTGCTGGTAAGTGCCCGAATTGAAAAAATTGTTAAAAATCAGGAATCCATAACAGTGCCACCTAGTGTACAACTTTGTTTCATCCTTCCACAAGGAACATATCCACCAAGTTTCAGCTTAATCTCAGTGACAGTTCTGGAGAAGTAGAAAATATCAAAAACATACAAAAAATCAGGAAAAAAACACAGCACCACCTGGTGAACAAATTAGGAACTAGGAGTCCCTAGGAGTGTTCCTGTGTGATATAATAGCAATTGGCTGAGCAGTTTTTGAGCAGAAGATTTTTTAAGATTTGCCACCAAAAAGAGCAAAAAAAAAACAAAAAACAAAACAAACAAACAAGTAAAAAAATCCCAAAATCACTGGAGCATGACTATTTAAACAAACTTGGTAGAGACTCATCCAAGGTTCATTACCACCAAGCTTGCAGTCAATCTCGCTGAAGGTTTTGGAGAAAAAGTTGACTGTTGGTGCTGGATGATGAAGGAACATAAGATAAATTCATGCAGATAAAATCATTTCCTGAAATGTTTTCCCTCTGTCACCTTGAGAAAGTAGGTCAAGGTCATCCAGATGTAACATAAAATTTCTCCATAGGAGCACTCCTGTGATACATTTGGCATCATTAGCCTTAATATTATTTCTCAACATATTGAATTTAATTTGTTTTCAATATCTCTTGGTGCACATCTTTTGTAATATTGTATGGGTGGCACCACTGAATTTCAACATATTTTCATCTTTTTGCCTGATTGGTATCCCTACAAATTTCTGTGATGATTCATGCACAACTCTTGGAAAAACAGCATTCTCAATATTTTCACATCTTGGCCCATATACTATATTAACAGGTGGCACCACCAATATTGAACTTAAAATACACTTTTATACACCTGATAAGTCTGGCAGTTTATATGGGGCTAACTTGAAAACTGTGGATGTATCTTGTTCACAAGTAAGTTTACGGACTGACAGATGGAGAGACAGACATTAGTGATCCGGTAAGATCTGGGACGTACATTGTATGGTCAGCAGAGCTAAAAAAAAAAGGTGGTCACAAGTGACCACCTGTTAGCATTTAGGTTGCACTGATTCATCAGTCAGAGGCTTTAATAACCTCACTGTTCATCTCCTAACAATAGTGATACCCTGTAAACTTGAGGACTGTCAGTTACTTGTCGGCTATGTGGGCCCATGACCCTACTCTTCATTAACAATACAGAGTGACCGCCCTGCAGTTGAAGGGTTGCAGTGGTTCAGAGGCCCCTGAGACCTGGGTGACCACATGCCTGCCCTCAGAGCCAGGGAGTCCAATAAGTGTCCCTACAGTCTCTGCCAAGCCACATCACATGATGTATGCCGCCTCAAGGCTTCTCCACACCATCAAACATGTCTTGACTGATCTTGCTTCCCCAGCCTACAAGTCAGATTTTATTTGTCCATGTTGGGCCATTTGCCACAAAGCCATTTAAATCAGTTATAGATCTATCCACAGCCAACAGTCTTTCCTGAGCCATCACTCCTGTATGCATGCACTCCACTGAGCTGTCAGCTGTGGCTTCAAGCTGGCACAAGGAGACGGCTCATATCTACTGCTGTATGTGTATAGGCAATCCACTTCTGCAATATATCTCTTGTAGGAGTGTACTGAGAACTGAAACTGTAGTCAGTTCCCTATGTCTTATTAAAATTTATCAGTTACTTTGTAGTATTTAATAGCTTTACTCCACATTGAAGTGAAAACAGAAATCTCATTATGCTCATGATGTATAAGTCCATGAACCATATGGGTCACTTATAATAATAACTATTTCAGTGCCAATCACAACTGAAGTTGAACTACTTAAGTCAAACTAGTCTGGATTATCATGAGGGTGCCAGATTCGCATTCTTCATAAAAAGACCTTTCATTCAAGTACCAGTATGCCAACAGTTCTGGACAGAATATACCAGGTCAACAGTTTTTCTCAGCACCCATTGGGCATACTGTGCCCAATGCGCGCCGAGAAAAACCTATTGATTCTGTCCAAAATTTGGCACTGAAAGAGTTTGGGCTGCAGAATTTACAAGGAATTTTATAATTTGTAATATGCATTCAAACTGCCAGACAGATCAAAGCATTGAGTACTTTGAAAACTTCATCACCACCTGATGTATAGAAAACAGACTTCTAAAGTTGATAAGTTTAAATTGTCGAGAAGGTTCTTATAAGAAAAGGCGGTCATCTGGTCATTGTGCTCTGTAGTGCAGTTCCATCAGCTTAATGCAGGCCGGATGTCTGTCTTGCAACAGTTGTGCAACACAACTGGACAACAGTCAAAATTTGACAGAACAAGGGCACTGTGACAGTCCTGTGCTCTGCTGACCTTACATGCACAGACTGAAGTGCTCCTGTGGACTTCAGAATGATATCAAGGTCATCTTTGCTTAAGACAATCATCACGGTTGCCACCATGATGAACATATCCCCTTAACGCTGTTTCTGAACTTTAATAATTTAGAATCAGGAAATGGCAGCTCTGCCATTTAGTGAACAAATTTGGTGGAGCTCAAGTCCACATAAAGTCCCAGTAAGTCTGAAGAGAATCCAACTAACCATTTGGAAGAAATGGTAAAGAAAAATTAAAATAAACAAAAATTCTTTAAAAACCAAAAAATTAATCGCAGCACCACCAGTTGAACAAATTAAGGACTAGAGGTCTCAAGAAGTGTCCCTTTGCAATTTCCAGCAATTGGCTTGGCAGTTTTGGATAAGAATATTTCGTTCCGATTTAGTGCCCCCCCCCCCCCAACTCCCCCTACCTAAACAAAAAAAAAAAACCAAACCCCCCCCCCCAAAAAAAAATGAACAAAAAGAATAAGAAGTCCAAAAATCACTAGAGCATGACCATCCAAACAAAATTGAAATAAAGACCCACCCAACATACATCCCTACCGTGTTTGAAGTGAATCAGGTTGATGGTCTTGGAGAAGAAGTTCAAAATGTAACTTACCATTGCACTCCCCATTGACTTATATTGTCATCAATGGGAATATATACATATGCATTAACTGATCGGTACCCAAATTAAAGAAGTTGTAAAAATATCAGAGATATGAAGCATCATAAGCTAGTGAACAACTTTGTTTGGCCCTTCCACAAGTTACATTTCCAACACATTTCAGAACAATCTAAGACATGTTTTTGGAGAAGAGCAAGAATACAAAAATTTGTAAAAAAAAAAAAAAAAAAAGAAAAGAAAAAAAGAAAAGAAAAATAAAAAAAAATTAAACAGCGCTGTGCTAACTGATGAAAAAATTAAGGTCAAGGGGTCTCCAGAAGTGTCAGTATGCAATTTTGAAGTAAATGGCCTGGCAGTTTGAGAGAAGATTTTTCAATGTTTTTACCAAAAAAGGAACAAAGAAATTCATGAATATTTATTGGACCATGACCATTTGAACAACGTTGGCAGACACCCACCTAAAGTACATCCCTACCTGTACCAAGTTTGAAGCAAATATGGTCTCTGGTTTTACCGAAGTGCAATGGTGAACAGGCAGAGGACAGACAGAAGACAGACAGACGACAGATCACCATGTACCCTTTAAACTCAGCAGACTGACAAGTCATTGTTGGCGAGAAAAATCACTCGTAACCTGTGGTCTTTCTTGATTTTGTTAACCAACAAGGATCTCTCGGGTGACAGAAAAATAACAACCTGCTCTATACCATTTAAGATTCTCTATGTACTGCGTGTTGTGGTCCCTGTCCTGATAGACCACTGCAAGCAGAGACCACCAGCCTCTAAACCTCACCTTTACAGGATCTTTTCTCAGTACCTTTCATGTTATTTATATATTCTATGAGAGAGCACCTGTCTTGATAGGCCATGATTTGGTCAGCCTCAGAGGTAGCCTGGCAGGTCAGGTTTCACCATACAGGACTTGAACAGGACTGTTAATTGTCAAGACACATTTCAAGAGGCAACACAGAATCTGAACTTTCAACTCTCACCTCTAGGACATCCATGGGTGAAAATCTGTTGGTGAAAATATTGCCAGATTACAGTCATGTAATTTTCATCAGACTGGCCATCATGTTCACACAGTCTGGCTCTATGTTGGTGACAACTTCTCTAATGATGCTACACGTATGGACAGAATGACATTTGCATGATTTTAGGGACAATTTTTGATAAAAACCTAACAAGTCATTTAAAAGCCTACTGAGCTGGCCTCGGTATGGATGCACGCAGCACACCAAGTTTAACTCTGCAACATCTGATTCTGATATCTGCAGTCTTGAACTTGTAATGTATGTGGAGTCCTTCCTCCCCTGCTCCCTGTAAAATTCATCCCTGCTCTCCCAATATTTGTCCACCTGTTTCATGCTCCTTGCTCCCAAATACATGATATGCCAAGCTGCCCCGCTTCCTTATAGTTTCATGTCATGCTCCCTGATCCACTTCCTTACATTTTCAAGTCATGCTCCCTGCCCAGCTTCCTTACATTTTTAAGTCATGCTCCTTTTCAGTTTTCAGAGACTCCAACCCTCCCGTTTTCAGGAGGAGAACTCCCATTTTTTTTTTTCCCCCTTTTTCCAAATTTTCCCATTCTCCCGCTTAGAATATGTTTTCTCCCGCCCAGATAAAAAAAATGGATGAGGTAAAAAAAAAAAATCATCAAAATACACCATTTTAACTCCTTTTTTTTCCAAAATTTTCTCACTCCAGGAGGGGGCGTTGCCCTCCCAGACCCATCCCCTGCTGCCAGCACAGTTGCTGTGCCCCGACACATCTCCAGTTTCAATAGTACTCCAGGATGGAGAATCTCCAGTTTGTATGAAGCTGTCGGTTGGAGTCTCTGACTTTTACATTCATCTGTCCTGCTCCCCATAACCTTACAGCAGCCTCACCACAAACTGACATGTTTTCTGCCACAGACAAAATTAGCAATGAGGCATGTGGTACCTTTAGGAGCCCCACAGGCATCAAGTTTGACCTGAAGCCTGGAGTGAGCAATATGACCCAAGGCACAAGAAATCAATAAGACCAAAACCAACAAAGTGGTCACTTTAATTAACCTGGTATCAGCCCTCTGTAATATCCAGGAAGAGATGGTCCCATCCACAACACCCCCTAAAAGATGACAAGAAAGGTTGTAAAATACTCACCAGAAATGCATTCATTTAGTCAAGGTTGACATTATTACAAA